>JAULUF010000001.1:35660000-35862500 GCA_031834385.1 Semotilus atromaculatus
GCAGCGCTACAGTAGTGAAGCAGGAGTTACAGCGCTGTAAACACACCTGACTGAGCGTGTGACCCGACAGGTTCCCCCAGGTCCTCCACACCGCAACACCACAAGACTGATGACGTGAGCAACCTGAAGCTGATGCCCAAGGGCCTGTCCGCCAGTCTGCCGGACCTGGACTCGGAGTCATGGATCGAGGTCAAGAAGAGGCCGAGGCCTTCGCCCGCCCGACCCAAGGTAGGAGGAGCAGATGAAGGATTGGTCACTTCAGAATCAACATTTCCTGATAACTTAAT
This sequence comes from Semotilus atromaculatus, assembly GCA_031834385.1. Lineage (NCBI taxonomy): Eukaryota > Metazoa > Chordata > Actinopteri > Cypriniformes > Leuciscidae > Semotilus > Semotilus atromaculatus. Next base: position 35,660,288 of record JAULUF010000001.1, read on the forward strand.
ATAATAATAGGTCCCCTTTAATGATTAGCTCCGTTGAACTGAAGAGGCTCTTGAAGAGTCGATTTCCCTGGATTGAATCGATTCCAACTGTTGTAATCAACACCTCAGAACCAAGGAATTGATTGTTTGGCCCTCTTAAACACGTCTGGGTCATTAGTCCCATCACAATCAAAAGGACAAATGAGAAATGTGATTTATTTGCAGCAACAACTCTGCGTATGTTGAGTTGATGCAAAACCATGACATGGAAGTAGTTGAGTTTTAATAGAGGTTATGACTAGACGTCAGTTTCCCGCAGGAACACACTCCTGAAGAGAGGAAACTGAGGAAACACCAGTACAACAAACGATTATCAGTTTAAACTAAAGGTTGGACTCAATATAGTGTTTTTTCTAACTCCCTAAAGATCCGGTGATCGTGGATATCGACATGCTGCAGGATTCCTCACGTTTATATGAGCCGGATTTCCACACCGGGGAAAAACATGAAGCACATTTGCCTGTGAACGCTTTATATAAATACAATATAGGTCTAAATCTGGGTGATCACTTATATCAGTGTTATATCATATCGTCTAGCACTAAAACTTGTGTAGTTTTTATTTTTTTGTCAGTGTTTTTTTTTAAAAACACCCATTTATGCAGAATATACGATGGTAAATATTTAATTTTGTCAATACAATATATAAGGTATGATTTTACTTCTAAATTCAGCATATTGACACAATGCCTGGATCCAGCTGTTTCTGTGAATCTCAGAGATCATTTGCTTCTCTGTTCTGCAGCTTTCGGCAGTCTGTAAAAATACACCTCAGATTTCTTGTCAAATCAAGTTGTTCAGTCAATCTCAAAACTCTGTCCTGTTTTAGATGCGTTTTGTGTGTTTTTGGCAGCATTCACGCTGAAAGCAAAAGCTGCCGCTCGACAGTGACGTCACACACACTCTTGGGCCGGCAGCATCATTAACCCTCTGGTGTGTTCGGCTGTCTTGCAGAAAGCGGATGCGGTGCGTTCTCCCGCTGCGACCGGCCCGGTGTCGGGCGAGGAGCCGGACGAGCCCGAGGAGCTGGACTTCATGTTCGACGAGGAGATGGAGCAGATCGACGGCCGCCGCAACACCTTCACCGACTGGTCGGACGAGGATTCGGACTGTGAGATCGATGATCGAGACGTCAACAAGATCCTGATCGTGACTCAGACGCCGCCGTACCTGCGCAAGCACCCGGGAGGAGACCGCACGGGGAACCACACCTCCAGGTCCAAGCTGAGCAGCGAGCTGGTGAAGGTCATCAACGACGGCCTGTACTACTATGAGCAGGACCTCTGGGACGACACGTACGAACCGGAGTATGCCATGATCAAGGTGAGCTGCTTATTCCCCTCAGTCTTGGATGCGAGGGAGAAATGCACGAGAGCCATTCCAAACGTTTCGGTTCATTTGACTTGTATGTTTGAGCATTTCCAAATTATCAAAATCAGTAATGGAGAGAAAACAGGATGACATCCTCCTGTAGTGCACTTAAACTCGTCATAAAAGGGGAGTTTTGCTGGTCTTTTCTCTATTATGCCGTGTATATACACGAGTGAAGCGCTTCTGGAGCAAGAACACATGTGGGCGGGGCTTGATTGTGTCCGTGGGGAATTGATTGGATGGTTGTGGTTTGTTATTGGCTGATCTCATGTGAGTGACAGGTTATAGCCCCGCCCTCGTTATCAGAAGAGATGCTGCAAGAAGTTATGATTCAAGACTATTAAAACAATCCATAAATAGAATTCAGTTTTGATTTCATTGGGACTTTAAAGTGTTTTAGGCGGCTTGACGAAGAGTGAAATGGTTTTTAAAATTGCATTGAGCGTTCCTTCAGTGTTTATCAACAACGTTGAAATATCTTAAAGCCCCCCTGTAGTCAATACATTTGATCAGTTAACTCATCTTTGATCACTAAAATAACATTTAAAAGTTTTTTCCTTGAAAAAAATTGATGCGTTAAAATATCTTGAATGTAACTCGACACCCTTGCCTCATTTGGTATGCGCGCAAATGAGCCCTGCCTCCACTCACTCAGAGATCCACTGGTTGACGATCACACGTTGATCTGATTGGTTACAAGGTCGTTTGTGACGTCAGAAACACCAGCGATTCGTGTTTTTGAGACTGTCTTTGGTTCACTGCAGTTTTAAGGAGGAAATACTCAGCAATGCTGTCGACTTATGAACTTACACATGTGTGTCTTAAACCACATTAAAAACACCACATAAACAACATTAAAAGCTGGATTTTCACCACAGGGGGCTTAAAAGTTTATCATCAGTAGTGAAGGGTCATGTGACGTGGCAGAACTGTGCCCTGATGTGTTCTGAGCGGTGGCCGCTGATCTCAGTGTGTCGGCTGTCATGAGATGAGTTTAATTCTGTCAGATTCTGGGTGTGTGTCCATTCTCATGTGCTGCTTTTCTTCTCTGGGCGGCGAGTGTGTCCTTTAGCGCAGTGCTTCTGGACCTGGCCGGACAGAATGGTCTTCCACCACAGTGTTTGTTGTGGTCTTTTGTGCTGTGCTCTTTGTGCCGCTCACGTGCGAGTCCTGTAAGGCCAGCAGAGCCGCTAGAAAAACCAGATAGCGTTAGCCTGTTCAGTTACTGCTGTTTGACTAGCCGCTCTGGGGGTTCATGGCTCTGTTCGGCGCACAGGTACGAGTGAGATGTTGTCTATCATCATGTGTTGCTGTTGTCAGTAAGTAGCATTAATGTTTTGCTTGTTTCGTTGTCCTGCTCGATCATATGGAGTGAGGATGACTGTGTGTTCTGGTTTATGTGTTTCAATGGGATGTTGTTGTAACTCTTGTATGTTTTGGCAACAGCAAGAAGTGGAGAACTTCAAGAAGGTGCACCTGATCAGCAGAGAGGAGTTCGAGTGCCTGACCCCTGAGCCGCCCATCGACCCCAACCAGGAGGTTCCCCCGGGCCCGCCGCGCCCCCAGCTCAGTGAGTCACTGCTTCATCACGGGTTAAACAAACAAGTGTTCATTCGTTTACATCCCAATGTTTCTAACGGTTACGTCTTGTAAAAACAAGAACATTCAAATAACGAAATTTATGGGCGGTATAACCGGCTCGTCACTTCAGCGGCTCGAGGGTTAGTCAGGGTCCCGCGGGTCCTTAAGTCTTAAATTAGATTTTTTCAATTTAAGACCATAAACAGTCTTTAAAAGTCTTATTTTTACTTATGAAAGGTCTTAATTTTTTATGACACTTAGACGTATCTAAATGCTTTCCAAATTAAAACTATCTAATTAGCGTACGTATTCTTTTTTATTATTGTATCTTTATGGATTTGCTTGTTTACGTGACAATTGGCGTCATTCGTGGCAGCCTTACGTCTGTCTCCTGCACGCGAGAGGACGGGGAGAAGAACGGTGGTAATAATGTCAGTTCATTCTTTATGTGCTAAGGAGTGTGCGCTATGGATCGTCTATGATGATATTGTAATCATTGTTTTATTCTAACTATGGACGAGTCACGAGGCACTGCGAGCTGACATCGCATGTCTCTCATGCTTGCTTTCATGCATGTCACAGTTATAGTATGTCCCCAAATAAATTTTTTGTCTATTTACTATATATTGTTATTAAAATATCCCATGAGTAAGAGTGACGTTTTCATGTGAACAATTGCAAATGTGATATCTATTTTATACAACAGTTAAATTAACAATAAGTTAACATTGTGAGTTACTTTTTTTAGACACAATATTGTGAAAATTGTTTGTTTTCCCTTAATTTCGCCGACGGGAATTTAAAAATGAAGCCTTACCGTAGGAGTCTCCACAGACAGACAGCGAAGATGTTTCTGACCGTTCGGGCGCTGCTTTGAGTGAAACGCTCTATGGCTTGCAAACCTGTTCAGAATCTGTACGGCATGAACAAACTCGTAGCTTCTATAAGGGAAATCTCACAGATCTCACAACACATGCAGGATACGACGGTCTCTAGCACACAATTCCATCACACATTTGCAGGGAAAAAACTAATCCTGGGATCAGTTCTGGCTGTAGAAGAGAGAAGTGACGCATCAGAAAATCACATTTTTCTTCTTGGATGTTTTTTTTGTGTGCATTTTGAACTCATTCTCAATACAATAAAAACATGACTCCTCAAAGGCATCTTGTCTCCAAGGCTTTAACCCCGTGTGTTCCCTCCTATAGTCCCCACGGAAGCCTTGGCCAACAAGCTGTTCGGCGCCCCCGAGCCGTCGGCCATCGCCCGCTCCCTGCCCACGACAGTGCCTGACTCGCCCAACTACCGCAGTGCCCGCACGCCCCGGACCCCCCGCACCCCCCGCCTGAAGGACCCCACGCAGACGCCGCGCTTCTACCCCGTGGTGAAGGACGGCCGGCCGCTCGATGCCAAGGTGTGTATGAGCTCCGGTCCTGCCTAGAGCCGTCACTTCAGAGTGAACATCTGATCGTCTACTGTCACACAAGATGTCCATGTCTTTCTTTCTTCAGTGGAAAAGAAATTAAGGTTTTTGATGAAAACACTCCAGGATTTCCTCCATATATTGACTTAAATGGGGTCCAACAGGTCGAAGGTCCACATTTATATACTTTTAACCACTAATGCTGGTCTTGCACTCGCTGTGATGCGGCACGCATTACGTCATCAGGGTGAAAGGTCACGCGTGACGTTTACAGAGCCAACGTGCAGAGACTGTCAAACGCCATTTACAAAAAAAACATGAATAAAAGGTAAAAAAACCATGTTGGATGATTTAAGTTTTTTGCTCTTCTCTACATTATTGAACCTGAACACGCGTGACCTTTCACCCTGATGATGTAATGTGTGCCGCATCACAGCGAGAGCAAGACCAGCATTAGTGGTATAAAGTATATAAATGTGTATTGTGTTATAAATGTCGCTGGTTTGTGTAGATGAGACTCTTATTCCTCGGCTGGATCGTGTCGAGACTTTGAAGCTGCACTGAAACTCACATCTGGACCTTCGACCCGTTGGACCATTGAAGACACTATATGGAGGAATACTGGAGCGTTCTCCTCAAAAACATTCATTTCTTTTACACTGAAGAAAGACATGAACATCTCAGATGACGTGCGGGAGAGCAGATGATCAGGAGATGTTCACTCTGAGTTCCTGAGACTCACTCCTCTTCTGTCCTCCTCCAGACCCCTCGCAAGAGGAAGACGCGACACAGCTCCAACCCGCCCATGGAGTGTCACGTGGGCTGGGTGATGGACTCGCGGGAGCACCGCTCGCGCACCGCCTCCGTCAGGTGAGTGTGTGTGTGTGTGTGTCAGAGCTCTCCTGTTGTCTTGTTCTGATATAATCTGACCTGTAATGCGTGAACCATAATCACCCTGTTTGCTCGTTGGCCAGAGCTGAGACTGAGTCTGGTTTCTCCATTCTGGCCCTGCTGGAGTTTTGGTTCCACTGTCGTCTTTCACGCCTTTGGCTTTTTTCTTGCTTAGTTGGGGACATTTCATTTAATATTCAACAATGTTATTGATCTCCTGCATTGACACCATTATTTGAGAATAGGCATGTGCCGGTATCAAATTTTCATGCTGCGATTAATTGATTGAGCTTTTATCACGGTATACGGTATTATCACGGTATTTTAATTGCACAAGAGAAACGGATGGATTGGGGGGGATGTAAAAAAAAAAATCTTGCATCACAATAGGTGTAATTGTGATTGTCAAAACATTTGGTAACTAAACAGAATTTAAATAAAATGTTTCAAGTTTAGTGACAACATGTTACAATGTTTACATGGTACAATGACTGGTAGGCTACTGTTTGTATTATTGCTTAACACAATTTTCACGATTTCAGTTTAATCTTGATTCAATATTGACTATTTGGATAAATATTAGGTAGGCTACAGTAGATGTTAAACATGTTAATTAACAGATTATTTTTCTCAAGAAAAAATATATCTCTCATAATGCTGTAAACATACAGAGCCCTATCAGCTGGTATTAATAAAGGTTAAAAATAACTGATTAAATATAATGCGGTTTTCATTATAATAAAAATTATGTAAGGACACAAGTAAAACTATAATAAATAAACTATGTAATATAATGCGCATATTTAGCAAAATACTCCTCTCTATAGTTATTTTTTCTAGTCAACTAACGTGCTGGTCATTAAATAGCTTTCCTGAGGTAAATGTAACGTTCTGTGACATATTCTCCTGCAGTTTTACTGACCTCTTTCCGTGGTTGAAAACACTGATTGATCAATATTATGTATGAGGCGTACCTGTCGGTAAGTTGTAGGCTACTTTATCTTTATATAAAAAGTATCAGATGATCAGTTTACTTGAACTGAGGCGCTACAGCGATCTGTCACGTCACATTTACAAGCGCCAAAACAGCATTTATTGTCTGAATTTCGTAATAAAATGGACAGTACTTGAGAGCTGATTTTTTTTTCATATCAAAACTAACCTGCTCTCTAGTCTGTCAGTGTCAGTGTCCTTTTTGCTCCGCGATTTTTCTCTGCATGAGAAAATGGATGTGTGGCGTGAGAGGGTGTGAAAAGTGTCGATTGCGTGAGTCTCAGGCTGAATGCGTGAGAGTTGAAAGAAGTGAGTTTTAGAGAGGGATAAATCGTCGGCAGTGTTCCTCCTCCTGCCATGCTGCTTCTCCATGTGAGGATTGTTTATTAGACGAGTGCGCCGCATGCACACAGTGCTTATACATGTGGGGATTGTTTACATCAGAGTGACACGTGTTTTGCGCAGCATATACGCAGTGTTTTCTTAAGCGTTGATGGAAAATAAGATAATGCACGTTCTAAAAATCTAAATTCGGATCTATTATTTTTCACGGTATTTTGAAGTGCCCACAATAACAATATCATGCATATTCATTACCGCGATTTATCGCATTACCGAATACCGGCACACGTCTATTTGAGAACTGAACTGAGCTGGACGAAGACATCACGGTTTTCTCCAGAGCGGCTGTGTGTATATATATATATATATATATATATATGTATTAGGGGTGTAGCGGTTCACAAAATTCACGGTTCGGTTCGATACAAAACACGTGTGTCACGGTTCGGTTTGGTACGTTTTCGATACAGCAAAAAGAAAGAAATGCCAGAGAATTTTTTTTATTTATTATTTTTAAATTATTATTTTATTAAAACTAACAGTTTTTTTTTTTTTTACTTTGAGCAATGATGGCGCTATACTTGACTTTTCTTAGGAGCATACAAAACGAAACCTTGGACAAAATGAAATGTAATATTGTAATAGTTATAAACAGGTTTATTTTAGTGTTTTTTAGTTTAATTGTATTCATAATGTCAAAATAAAACCGACGTAATGTTACTTGAAAGCATTAGCCTACTATTCCTGCCAAACCTCCATGGTTACAGTCAGTGTTACTACAGTAAACCCATGGTGAATGATGATCTGTGGACACTGGATAGTTCATTCATGGCACATGTTTCTCCTGGTTTCCACGTCAGCGCTGTTTGATCCGTTAATAACGGAGACGTGAATGTTTCTCACTAGATCTCGCAGCGATGTTATTACTTCAGTGGCGAATTCAAATGCTTTCTTTACTGGATGTCTCAGCGCTGTGTAGTAACAGAGATCGGCTCGCGCTGCATTGGTCCAAACTGATCAACGGTCCGTCAAACACACAATAACGAGCAGCTCAGTTTCGTTCCGCTTACATTACATTTGCCATTTGATGTTGGGCAATGTTGTGGTCGCGCCAGCATCTCGAGTGCGCTTGACACACGCAACGCGCCTACATTTGAAATAGCGAAATTTTGGTCGGCAGGAAAAATGGTCCAATGAACCGTTCCGTTTGAAAATGCGTACCGAAACCGAACCGAAAGCCTCGTACCGAACGGTTCAATACGAATACGTGTATCGTTACACCCCTAATATTTATATTTATATATATATATATATGTATATATATTAGGGCCGGGACTTTAACGCGTTAATTAAGATTAATTAATTACAGACTTTAACGCGTTAATTAACGCGATAACTGATTTTAATCGCTTATTTTTGCACCACGGAACGTTCTCACTGGATGAATAACATTCTCATTTTCCACTAGATATTTTCCTATATCTCATCAGCAATTGTGATGTCGGCCCGCTCTGCACCAGCTGACCACTGAGGAGCGAATGTACAGTGAAGTGACATCACTGCCAGATTCAGACTGTGCTTTCGCGCTGTGGCTGAGCCAAAGATGGACACGCTCAGCGCTTGTCATAAGCGAATCGATCACAACTGTTCAGTGTTTTTAACCACATAATGTTTATTTTAGGTTTTAGACATTAATATAATTTATAGCAAAACACATTTATAGTTTGTAAAATACACAATGGTGTTTATGGAAGCAGCAATAACAACCAAGGAAAATATATTTGCCGACGGATTTTATTCATATCAGACACACAGTGTAAATAACTATAAAGTCAACTCTATTCTACTCCCAGTTCACCGGCCACTTACTTTCATGTATTTCGGGAGAAACTGATGAATTCACGCGCTGTAATAAATCCAACAGACAGGAATCTCTGAACGGCCCAAACACGGCGCCCATCTCACGTTACAGATCAAGATAACTTATAATGATTTTTTAAACAACAGAACAAACTCACTTACACATATTTGAAAATCGGAAAAGAAAAAAGTTGATGACATGGTGAGCAAGTTTTTTAATATTTAGAAATAAAAGCGCTACATCTGTCATGCAGCGCTATTTTGGCTGTGGTGAATCACGTGCCAAGCCTGACGCGTCACCCTGGAAACCTTTTTTAACTTAAAAAAAACGTTTACAGAAGGTCTTCCTACCTATAGGCTACCTGAATTTCTAAAATGTAGGCCTATATTTCTAAATATGTTATTGCTACATTCAATGGCAAAAATTGCCCTGGTCTGCTGGACTTGGTTGAACAAAAATAAACAATATTTTGTTGCTTAAGCTTATCATTATTCAATGGTATACTAAAAATCCATGTGAAAAAAATTACTCCACACTGTTCTCAGGTCAAATATTTATGCGATTAAAATGCGATTAATTTCGATTAATTAATTACAAAGCCTCTAATTAATTAGATTAATTTTTTTAATCGAGTCCCGGCCCTAATATATATATATATATATATATATATATATATATATATATATATATATATATATATATATGTATGTATATGTATATGTATGTATGTGTATGAACTAAATTAACCTTTTTTTTATATACAACAAAAACGAACCATCCCTGAACCAACTTAAACTGGACTGTGATGCTATTTTCTTCTGGAAACAAACTTTGTTGCATTATTTTCCTGTTGTCTCTGAAGCTGCTTTGAAAGTGTTGTGTAAGGTGTGTAATAAAGCGTTCTCCGCAGCTCGACCGCGAGCCCGTCAGAAGGCACCGCAGCGATGGGCAACTACGGCTGCACGCCTCAGTCCCTGCCCAAGTTCCAGCACCCGTCGCACGAGCTCCTGAAGGAGAACGGCTTCACACAGCACGTCTACCACAAGTACCGGCGGCGCTGCCTCAACGGTGGGTCACGCTCATGACATCATTATTCACCCAATTATAATTGCGAGTATTAATTAAGATTATTTATTGTTTTGAATAGCTTTACACCAGTGGTTCTCAACTGGTTTGGCCACGGGTCCCACGTTTCCCCTGGTCATCAGGCCAAGACCCACTTTATTAGGATTATATACAGTAGTTCACATTTGAAGTGGATCAAAAAAGTTCTTCAAAGTTGTCCCGAGACAAGAACGGGTATTGTTCTAAATCCATGTTTTGATCCACTTCAAATGTTGACTTTTGTGTATACATGTAGGCCTATTATAATATTTGTTTACACAAAAATTGACACACACGAATACGGTCCCCCTTTACCTAACATACACATATATTGTAAGAATATGACTAATACTGATGAATAGTGTTGAGTGTGCTCTGACCTGTGGTCCTGCTCCTGCAGAGCGCAAGCGTCTGGGCATCGGCCAGTCTCAGGAGATGAACACACTCTTCCGCTTCTGGTCCTTCTTCCTGCGGGATCACTTCAACAGGAAGATGTACGAGGAGTTCAGACAGCTGGTGGTGGAGGATGGGAAGGAAGGATACAGGTAGGAACAGAATGCTGGATGCTTTTCATTTGAACAGGAATGTTTGCTCGAGCATTTCAGTGTTATCAGGGATTTTAATTGCTGTCTGAATCAGATGTGGACATTTGGAGAGAATTACAGAGTTTTTTTATTAGGCAAACTCAAAGATCAGATCAGCATCTCTGTTTTAGGGTGGTCAACGTTAGCGCATGCGATTAATTTAACGCAAATAAATGACAAGCATGCAAAATTGCATCATTAACGTAATTTACATCGCGCTGTTAATCTACTGAAGTCTGAAATTCTTGTCCGAGATTTTCGCCGTTAAAAAGTGAATGCGACCTCGCGTTGTGCCAGTCACTTCCACACGCTGCCTCCGAGCCGTCGTCCAGCATTAAACAATCAGATCAGATTTGATTTGAGGAAATATTGGGTCCATCCAATCCTGAGACTGCGTAGAGAGGACAGACAACAAACTCACCTTTACTACTTGAAGACTCCATTTTGTATTTTTTAGTTTTTTTCCTGCAACGGATTAATTGATGCGCATCGGACTCGGTGTGCAAGGTTTCTGTGCATGACGGAGTTTTAGGATGACGAACACGAAAAATCGCATATGATTTCGCTTTTCTGTTTGCAATCAATCATTTTAAGCCACTAAACTCCAGGAAAGCTTTTAGTTTTAATGATCTAGTAAGTGAATTAATTCAAACAGTCAGTCCATGATGGCACTAATGTAAAGAACACCAGGCTGATTACATCAGAGATGGCAGAGGAAATAGACTTGTGGACAGATTTCAGTGAATTATTCATGTTATTCATATAATAATTCATTATTCATTCCAGTGTCTGTTTAGCTTTAAAACACGAGCTCTGTCATATTCTGTGATTGTTTCTGAAGAGCGCGAGCCCTTACGCATCGCGCTGTGAAACACAGACTGAGCGGAACCGGTCAGATGATGCGCACACTGTGTTTCTCGGCTGGATAAAGCAAACGGCGTCTCGCTCGTAAAGTTCTGAGGGATGTGGATTGCAATCAAGGTAAAGATTGCGGTGACGTACAGGAGTCGTATAGTAGCACGAGTGTGCAAAACAGTGTGTACGTGCTCTCGACACACTGATCGCACATTGCATTTATAAACAGACATTTCAGTATCTCCTCGTTATTTCCACACACGTTCAGGATAATGTTTTGATTCGTCATGTTGCTACGTTTAGTCATTCTGAATGGATCCGTGTGCTGTAGTATATGCAGTCAGATCAAGGCCATGGTGCTGGGGTGTGTTTCCCGAAACCATCAAACATGCGCAAACGGCATCGCAGAGTTGTGTGTGTGTGTGTGAGCGACAGATCTCCTGTGGTCAGAAGCCGTTTCTTGTTTGCATGACATGTGGAGCAAAATAAGCAAGCTGACATTCAGTGCAATCTGTCTTTTATTCAGAACACATACAAATGTCATTTACCTCTTTTAGTTTGTCAAGAGATGTAAAGTGTAGTTGTTGAAGAGTGCATGTGTGACGAGCTCTAGTGCGTAAGAACAAGACTATGATTGAATCTGGAAATAAAGCAAAATAACTGAGAAAAATAAGAAATATTCCTCAGATGCATGTCTGTAATTTATAGCAAAACATCTAGCATTAATTTGATCTCAAACAGATTCATTAACAGTAGTTATTACTCCACCACGTGTGTGACGTCATTGACCAACGCCGTTGAACGACCAGTGCGACAGTATGGTTTCGGGAAACAGTCGAGACTCGTGGATTTCTTCAGCGATGCAGCGCTACAGCAGTGAAGCAGGAGTTACAGCGCTGTACGGGAAACAGCCCTGTTCGGTATCGCAACTTGACTTTTTTTTTGTGTGTGTCCTTTTGGAGTCTCCAAGAAGTGTCCTTTTTTGGAAAAAGACAAATTTACTTAAAAAAAAAAAATGCATGCAGAAATTATTTTGTGAGAATCCCCTTCAAGCTGATAGTTGACTGCTGGATATAGCAAATGACGACAAAATGAACGTTAAACAAGATAAATGATGCTTAATTTCACAAGTATGCGATTAATCAATTTAATCTATTGACAAGCCCTACTGTTCACAAGGAGCAAATTATATGAAAAATAGATTTTTGATTTTATTAAACGCTGATAATTAAATTTTTCAGAATTCTGTGACCTCAGGATGGCGTTTGACTGCATTTCAATGTGATGTTTTGTTTGAAACGGTCAGTGATGTTTTGGTTGACAGCGCTGTGTGTGTTTCTCAGGTACGGCCTGGAGTGTCTCTTCAGGTTTTATAGCTATGGACTCGAGAGGAAGTTCAGGCCGGACATATTTAAAGATTTTCAAGAGGAGACCACTAAAGACTATGAAGCAGGTCTGTCTTTGCAAACAACAGATGCATTTGTGAAGTGTGTGTGTCTGGAGCTGTTGTTTATTTCTTCTTCATACGCCCTGACAGGCCAGCTGTATGGACTCGAAAAGTTTTGGGCTTTTCTTAAATACTCGAAAACAAAGAACATGGAGATCGACCCCAAGCTGCAGGTGCATTTAAGCAAGTTCAAGCGTCTAGAAGACTTCAGAGTGGATGTAAGTCGTGCATTTCTCGTCATTTTCAAGCATGGAATCAACATGGTTAATTTCATAATGCACATTGATTGAATTTTTCTAAATAAAAAAAAGTTTGTTTTTGGATTTGATTGCATTTTTCTAAATAAAAAAAGTTTGTTTTTGGATTTTATGTTAGATTTCATTTTGTCAAACTTTTTTCCATCTTGGTTGACGTCACATGGGTCCTGTTTACATCTGGTATTAAGATGTTTTGGTGGATCATATCACAAGTAGACGAGACACATTCCTGTTTACAGCTGGTGTTTTAATCCGTCTTTTGTCCACTGTAAACCACTTCTGTCCTGATTTCTTCAGAGGGAGGGTCTACGAGCGGGTACATGTCTTTCAATCTAATGGTTGAGATAAGCTCACGCAATTTACATATGAACGCGGAAGAAAAACATACGGAGAACATCAGCTTTAGTTTCTGCTCTGACAGCCGCAAGACCAGCTGAACGCTGTGAGTGTGTGTGTGACGAACGCTGTGAGTGTGTGTTCGAGATCAGGAACAGTAAGAGAACATCGAGCTTTACGCTTTTCATCTTCAAACCTAACTTGGGTCTTCAGCCGATAGTTTAATCCCGTCTGGCCAGAGCTCTTCCCATAATGTTTCGGTCAGTAGGCGGAGAGAAGACGGTGTTTAGTGGCTGTTTGAACACATTCCTCCACATGAGCGTTTACACTACGACACCAATCCGGACGAACGTGTTTCTACTCCCTCTGGAAGAGAAGTGGACAAGCTCAAAGCGTTTTAGACCCGTTTACACCTGTATTTATTAGGGGTATAACGATACCATCATGTCACGATTCGATACATCTCGCGATTCTGACTTAGCGTTACTGACCCCGCGATACTGACCTGGCGATTCTGACCTCGCGATTCTGACCTCGCGATTCTGACCTCGCGGTACTGAGCTTGCGGTACTGAGCTGGCGGTACTGAACTCGCGATACTGAACTCGTGATTCTGACCTCGCGATACTAAAATCACGATAATGAACTCACGATTCTGACCTCGCGGTACTGAGCTCGCGATTCTGACCTTGCGGTACTGAGCTTGCCGTACTGAGCTCGCGATTCTGACCTCGCGGTACTGAACTCGCGATACTGACCTCGCGATACTGACCTTGCGGTACTGAACTCACGGTTCTGAACTCGCGGTACTGAGCTTGCGATACTGAACTCGCAATTCTGACCTCACGAATCTGACCTCACAGTACTTAGCTTGCGGTACTGAGCTTGCGGTACTGACCTCGCGATACTGAACTCGCGATTCTGACCTCGCGATAATGACTCACTATAATGACTCACTATACTGAACTCGCGATAATGACTCACAATACTGAGCTCGCAGTACTGAGCTCGTGATACTGAACTCGCGATTCTGACCTCGCGATACTAAACTCGCGATAATGACTCACTATACTGAACTCGCGATTCTGACCTCGTGGTACTGAGCTCGCGGTACTGAGCTCGCAATTCTGACCTCGCGGTACTGACCTCGCGATACTGAGCTTGCGATACTGAGCTTGCGATACTGAGCTCGCGATACTGAACTCGCGGTACTGAGCTCGCGATACTGAACTCGCAATTCTGACCTCACGATTCTGACCTCGCGGTACTGACCTCACGATACTGAACTCACGATTCTGACCTCGCGATACTGAACTCGCGATTCTGAGCCCGAGATTCTGACCTCACGATACTGAGCCCACGATTCTGACCTCGCGGTACGGACCTCGCAATTCTGACCTTGCGGTACTGACCTCGCGATACTGGGCCCGCGATTCTGAACTTGCGGTACTGACCTCGTGATACTGGGCCCGCGATTCTGAACTTGCGGTACTGACCTCGTGATACTGAGCCCGCGATTCTGACCTCGCCATACTGACCTCGCCATACTGAGCCCGTGATTCTGACTCTTGTGTGTAGTTGTGTGAACTACACACAATAACAGTCACTTTCCACAATACATATTGTTGCAGTCTTGTATTGTGACACGATATATTGTTACACCCCTAGAGAGTTGTCCACTTGTGATCCGATCGACCAAAACGCATCTTAACACCAGCTGTAAACAGGGCCTGAGAGATGCTTCAGTTTCAGGAGAGTTGAAAGGTTATGCTCAAATCCCAAACGTGTGTTATTTCTGTCCTTCAGCCGCCCATGGAGGAAGGTGGGCGTAAGAGACACTCTTCCAGCGGAGATGGCCGTCGCCGTCACCCTTCCCAGCAGTCCAACCGAGCCCAGAACCAGGCCACTTCAGGCTCCGCCCCCCCTGCTGGAGCTCCTCCCACCAGAGATGCTGCTGCTTCAGGCTCCGCCCCCCCTGCTGGAGCTCCTCCCACCAGAGATGCTGCTGCTTCAGGCTCCGCCCCCTCTGCTGGAGCTCCTCCCACCAGAGATGCTGCCAACACCCCGAGCCAGCGGGCCGCTTCAGACGGCAAGCCCCCGAAGTGAGCGTCTCACGGCCGCGGGTCCGACGACCGAACACAAGCATGACACAACAGCTCGCCAACGAACGCCTCACGATTGTCCAATCTAGGCTCTTCCATCTTCCCTCGTTCACAGCATTTGTGCATCAGAAACGGACAGCAGAGGGCATGAGAAATACTTCCATTCTTCGTTTTATTAAAGACTTTGAAGTTTTATTCCTGTTGTATCATTGGGGTACAAAAAGGCTTTTGTTGAATCTTTCTGCTTTATAATCCTCAGTGGACTCACTGTTTTATTTGGCTGAACGACGCGTGATTCCACCATGATCTTTTTTTTTTTCTTGTTAGAGATTGTTGAACGATGATAAGATTGCTCTTGACTAGACTAGGTACTGGATGAGGCAAACGCGTAACAGAAAATAATGCAAATACTATAGATCTGCAGTTGTTTGAGCGAGATGATTTTGTTACCCGTTTTTTTTTTTTCGGGGGTGGACGCTAAATTCTATAGCTAATAACTTTTAGCGTACCGTAAGCTTGGCCATCACTGTGACACTAACGCCCCGCCTGCCAAATCTTCTCGCTTGCTTCCAAGTGTCACGGTCTGTTACAGAAGACGACGGCTCTCCTTCACGTGGACGGCTCCTTCCTCCGCTCATCACCGCAGTCGAGGACGCCGAGGCCTGACGCCGAGCTCGTCGCGCACACACACGTCACCGGCAGGCTCACACCGTCTCCTGCCAGCGGGAGTCATACCACAGTGTTGGTCCTAGTGTACATATGAATTCAAGAAATTAAGAGACATTACACCACCTTGGCTGTATGTGTCATTTATTGTTTATAGAGATATATTTGCCTTACGTGTTCACCTTTTTTATGCTCGCCCTAATGCGTTTTGAGTTATTATGGGTATGTTTTAGTATCACTTCTTGCTTTTCTTCATACAACAGCATGTCGGTCTGAGTAAAGGGAAACTGACCTCAGGGTTTCAACTGGAATCATGTGAAGAAAGGCAAACCTTTTGATTATGATGATTATTTGAGATGCATTTGAAAACTTTGCCCGACTGCCTTTGGATCATAAGCAATATTCCAATCTAATTTATGGGATTTCACTTTTGAATTTGGCTGCCATATGAACGTCGATACATTTGTTTGAAATGTTTTCCGTCATGCTGTCTCTGGTAATATTTGGATTTAAATTTTATATAATTTTAACTCTCGGCCAACATTTATCAGTTCCCTCTGCCCGTTTCCCCCGGTGGGCTTCTTCACTCAGAGTAGCTGTGGTCAAATCTTGATGAGGACATTCTTGTGATCACTGATATAATTAAAAGGCTTTTATTCAACTAAATGGTCTTTTCCATTGTGCGAGTTCATGACGGTGTTGGTGCTGCTTCAGAGGTCAACGGCTCGGATTACTGGGAACAGACAAAAAAAAAATCATAAAGCCATATAAATAATTGTATGTGATCCATTAAAACTGTTAATACTTCATTACCATGACTCGTATATACATTCGGCTTATTGAGAAAAGAAAAATGGAAACTGTAAAAAAAACTTGAACCAAATCTTGTATCATAACACTTCATCTGAATTATAGGCATATGTGATTTGCTATTAGTGTGATTTGTAATTTTGCTTTTAATAAACGGAAAAAAAAAACTTTAAAATGGTCAAAAACCTTAAATCAGCTGTTGACCTTTTCTTATAAACCATTATAAACCAAAATGATTTTCTCAGGTGTTGATGGCGCTGATAAGCACACGTTCCCACTCGGTTCTGTTCATGTAATCTCATCTTGATACGGCTGTTGCTGGATGAAGCGTTCTCTGCATGTTAAAGGTCCTCCACTGAAGTCTCTTCATTTATAAGATGAGCTTTGACTTCAGTTATTCTGTCTACATGAATGCTTTGCATGCTGGGACAGCTTGGTTTGCTGGTCTTCTGAACGCCAACACTCCTGCAGAATAACTGTACTAACATGGAACTCGTGCTGGATTTATCAGCACAGATCAGGCCGGCCTTCATAGTGTCAGATTTTTGTAAACAAAGAATTGAATTTGTGTACTTTTGTTTTGGGGCTCAATGACCGAAGCATCTTTTCGAACTTCAGGATCCATTCAGTAGCCCTTTCAAGTGTTCAATGGATTTGTTGGCGCTGTTTCAGATCCCTCCTCTTCCCCAGCTCCACCTGTATAGATCTGCATGTTAAACTGTGTTCAGCAGCAGATCTATTCCAACCACACACATACATTAACATTGCCATATCCATTACCATGCCAATCTCTCAGAGATTTGTCACAACACTTTATAAACCAAGCCCCAACTAACCCAAAGATTCTTATAGTAAGTCACCAGGCAACATTACAAGAAAGCCCTCTGTGAAGAGGCCTTGAGAGCATAAACACACTCTGGTTTAGTTGTAATTGCTGGACATAACCAGTATTTGGGTGCTAATATTACTTTAGTCAAAATTGGCAGAGACCAACAGGATTAAACTCTTGGAATTTCTTATTTACAGCTTTGAGACGCCAAAACGCTGCTGTAGTTATCGCTGTAGTCAATGCCGTGTTCTAGAACCATCATTTAGGGGATTCACTCTCACATGTGAAAGTGATTGTATGGCCTGTGTACAGAACGGGATAAAGCTCTAAACATGAAGGAGGTTTTTGGTTGCGGGAACATTCCCTGAAGGTTTTGGTTCCCATGGAAAGGTTTCTTACTAACCTTTAGAGAACCATAAACTAACGTTCCCTAAACGTTGTGTGTTAGTGGGGAAATAGCCCTTTAAGCCAGATTAACAGAAATCTGCTTTCTCTGTCGTGGTTTTAAATACTCCTAGACTTAGTTTAGTCCAGAGTTTAATAAGATGATTTCCTAGAGGAACTCCAGGACTAAATCAAGGCTTAAATTAAACCTACGAGCAGGCACAGCTTTAACTCGGGTTAGGGTAGTTTGTCAAAGAAGACAGATGGACTATTGGACTATGTCACTGATGATCAACATTTACCTCCAGCTAGACACGTTCCTGCAGACGGAAGTGACCCATTGCAATATTTTGATGAAATAAGTTTTCGAGATTGTTTTCGAATGCATAAAGTAAATGCAATGGAGATCATTTCATTTTTAGAACGCAGGCTTTAATCTCTGACTCCAAGAGGAGCGCCTGTTCCAGTTGTTCTGCAGGTGCTCATAACCTCATAACCATGTGGCACTTTCACAGAGAAACTGGTGATGTATGTGGTGTCCGTGAATCAACAGTATGTAAAGTCATTCACAGAGTATGCAGGGTCATTTGTGAATTAAGAACACATTACATAAACTTCCCTGCTTCAACCCAAGCAAACCACAAGGTACAATTCTATGAATATGGGAATGTCCCAGGAGTCATTGGTTGCATAGAGGAAACCCATATTCCCATAAAATGTCCCTCAACTCCAGATGCTGAGGAATACAGGAACTAAAAAGAATTGTTTTTCCATAAATGTCCAAGGTGTGTGCACTCCCCCTTTGCAGTTTTCAAACATTGTTTCACGTTGGAAAGGTCATTTTCCTCAACGCATCTCTGCACACTCCGTTTGAAAGAGGAGATCATCAGTGACAGTGGGTATGTTCAGAAGAATGATGAGTTTACACAGACTTGCAGCCAACCACAGCAGAACAGGGGCTCTACACCAGGCTCATGAAGGTCTAGTAGAGCGTGTGGTGTTTGGCCGTCGCTCTCAGGCCTGGTATGGCACAGAAACAGCCATAACATCCAACTCGATTTAATACAACAATATTTATTTCAGAGATGCATGTACTGATGTGACATTTGAGACTGCTGCACCTCTCTCTCCTTCGTCTTTATCTCCAGTTCTACTTGCAGTGTCTTCATTTCATCCTCCTTAAGATACCTTATGTTCAGGGAGTGCAATAGCCAGCCTATGGGCAGCGAGTGTGTTCTTAGGTTGACCAGTTCTGTCCTTGAAACAAGACAAGTTCATATACACTCACCTAAAGGATTATTAGGAACACCATACTAATACTGTGTTTGACCCCCTTTCACCTTCAGAACTGCCTTAATTCTACGTGGCATTGATTCAACAAGGTGCTGAAAGCATTCTTTAGAAATGTTGGCCCATATTGATAGGATAGCATCTTGCAGTTGATGGAGATTTGTGGGATGCACATCCAGGGCACGAAGCTCCCGTTCCACCACATCCCAAAGATGCTCTATTGGGTTGAGATCTGGTGACTGTGGGGGCCATTTTAGTACAGTGAACTCATTGTCATGTTCAAGAAACCAATTTGAAATGATTCAAGCTTTGTGACATGGTGCATTATCCTGCTGGAAGTAGCCATCAGAGGATGGGTACATGGTGGCCATAAAGGGATGGACATGGTCAGAAACAATCCTCAGGTAGGCCGGGGCATTTAAACGATGCCCAATTGGCACTAAGGGGCCTAAAGTGTGCCAAGAAAACATCCCCCACACCATTACACCACCACCACCAGCCTGCACAGTGGTAACAAGGCATGATGGATCCATGTTCTCATTCTGTTTACGCCAAATTCTGACTCTACCATCTGAATGTTTCAACAGAAATCGAGACTCATCAGACCAGGCAACATTTTTCCAGTCTTCAACTGTCCAATTTTGGTGAGCTCTTGCAAATTGTAGCCTCTTTTTCCTATTTGTAGTGGAGATGAGTGGTACCCGGTGGGGTCTTCTGCTGTTGTAGCCCATCCGCCTCAAGGTTGTGCGTGTTGTGGTTTCACAAATGCTTTGCTGCATACCTTGGTTGTAACGAGTGGTTATTTCAGTCAAAGTTGCTCTTCTATCAGCTTGAATCAGTCGGCCCATTCTCCTCTGACCTCTAGCATCAACAAGGCATTTTCGCCCACAGGACTGCCGCATACTGGATGTTTTTCCCTTTTCACACCATTCTTTGTAAATCCTAGAAATGGTTGTGCATGAAAATCCCAGTAACTGAGCAGATTGTGAAATACTCAGACCGGCCCGTCTGGCACCAACAACCATGCCACGCTCAAAATAGCTTAAATCACCTTTCTTTCCCATTCTGACATTCAGTTTGGAGTTCAGCAGATTGTCTTGACCAGGACCACACCCCTAAATGCATTGAAGCAACTGCCATGTGATTGGTTGATTAGATAATTGCATTAATGAGAAATTGAACAGGTGTTCCTAATAATCCTTTAGGGGAGTGTGTATATGGTCAAATAAATGCAGATTAATGTAAAGATGCTTGATGACACTGAAGCAAATTAAAGTTTGAGAGGGAAAGAAAAGGCAAAGTGAAATGTATTTATGTACTTAACGTAGTTCAGAACTATCTAGATGGTCATCATCTGAGGGTTGTTTCATAAAAGAAGCTTAGAAAAGCGGGGATTAAGCTTCAAAACCCGACTTGAATTAACCTAACAAATCAGTTGGGGCTTAAGGCGGTTTCATAAAAGGTAATTCAAGTTCACGCAATCTCACTAACTTGAACCAGGTTTATCTAGTCTAGATAATTGCGTGTGCACGCGTTTCTGAAGCAGCCCTAGAGGTCGATTGTGGATCCAATCGATCCACCATCAAACAGCGTATATTTTGTGCTGTTTTATGCATTTGTGACATGTCCCCCCCCCACCCCCCAGTGCAAACCTTACATTATACAGTTATATTCTCCATCTGTAAATGTTAGAAAGTCGTGCAAATGTATCCATTTTGCTGCTAATCTTCATATTGAACGAGCGCTGCTGCGCGCATGCGCGCCAAATAGGTCTGCAATAATTCTTACTAAATTATACATTTTGCTTGGAAAATTAATATGCGATATTTTATAACACGAGGATTATCTTCTAATTATAATAATTTATCTTTAGGAAGTTGGATAAGTTGCAGTGAACTTCTAGCTCATTACACTCATATATTTTATAGGCTACTTCTAATAAAAAAAAGAAATTGAACAGAAGTAGCCTAATTAAAATTTTTTTAAGAAACTAAATATATAAAGATACAAAATATAGTTTTGGGTATAGGATCTATGCTACGTAATAAAGATGATGTATACTTATTTAGAATGCTGAGAATACTTTTTTTTTGAGAAAGCAAGAATCCCCAGTTTTAAATGAGTGGTTAGATTTAGTTTCTAAAGTACTTTATGGAGAGGATAACATTAAATTAGGAACAAATGTATACATTTTGAAAAGATATGTGCAACTCTAAAATCAAAGAATATTCCATAAAATAAAGGAATATATATTAGCCTACATTAACTACATTTTTATGTAACCTTCCCTTTTATTTCTAGTTATTTTATTTATTTACTTATTTAATATTGAATATTTGATATTTTAATAATATTACTTCAATAACTATTAGGAATTATGTGTCATTATAAGATTTTGATATATGTGAATGTTATATTTTTATTTATTTATTGTTTTATTTATATGCATGTGTTGGTGGGTATTATCACAAAAGAAAAAGATAAAGTAGAAGGAAAAATAAGGAATATTTATAGGGGGAAAATATGATGTCTTTAAAGGAACTGTCCATTTGTATAATTGTGTTAAATGTGTTTGAATTGAAAGACATAATAAAGTACATTATATATATATATATATAATTATATATATGTACTTTATTCTAAATAAGTTCTAAATTCTAAATAAGGGACATATAATGTCCAACTAACAAATATTTTAGCATA
This sequence comes from Semotilus atromaculatus, assembly GCA_031834385.1. Taxonomy (NCBI): domain Eukaryota; kingdom Metazoa; phylum Chordata; class Actinopteri; order Cypriniformes; family Leuciscidae; genus Semotilus; species Semotilus atromaculatus. Next base: position 35,682,155 of record JAULUF010000001.1, read on the forward strand.
TATACATACATATATATACACTCACCGGCCACTTTATTAGGTACACCTGTCCAACTGCTCCTTAACACTTAATTTCTAAGCAGCCAATCACATGGCGGCAACTCAGTGCATTTAGGCATGTAGACATGGTCAAGACAATCTCCTGCAGTTCAAACCGAGCATCAGTATGGGGAAGAAAGGTGATTTCAGTGACTTTGAATGTGGCATGATTGTTGGTGCCAGAAGGGCTGGTCTGAGTATTTCAGAAACTGCTAATCTACTGGGATTTTCACGCACAACCATCTCTAGGGTTTACAGAGAATGGTCCGAAAAAGAAAAAACATCCAGTGAGCGGCAGTTCTGTGGGCGGAAATGCCTTGTTGATGCCAGAGGTCAGAGGAGAATGGCCAGACTGGTTCGAGCTGATAGAAGGGCAACAGTGACTCAAATAACCACCCGTTACAACCAAGGTGGGCAGAAGAGCATCTCTGAACGCACAGTACGTCGAACTTTGAGGCAGATGGGCTACAGCAGCAGAAGACCACACCGGGTGCCACTCCTTTCAGCTAAGAACAGGAAACTGAGGCTACAATTTGCACAAGCTCATCGAAATTGGACAATAGAAGATTGGAAAAACGTTGCCTGGTCTGATGAGTCTCGATTTCTGCTGCGACATTCGGATGGTAGGGTCAGAATTTGGCGTCTACAACATGAAAGCATGGATCCATCCTGCCTTGTATCAACGGCTCAGGCTGGTGGTGGTGGTGTCATGGTGTGGGGAATATTTTCTTGGCACTCTTTGGGCCCCTTGGTACCAATTGAGCATCGTTGCAACGCCACAGCCTACCTGAGTATTGTTGCTGACCATGTCCATCCCTTTATGACCACAATGTACCCAACTTCTGATGGCTACTTTCAGCAGGATAATGCGCCATGTCATAAAGCTGGAATCATCTCAGACTGGTTTCTTGAACATGACAATGAGTTCGCTGTACTCAAATGGCCTCCACAGTCACCAGATCTCAATCCAATAGAGCATCTTTGGGATGTGGTGGAACGGGAGATTCGCATCATGGATGTGCAGCCGACAAATCTGCGGCAACTGTGTGATGCCATCATGTCAATATGGACCAAACTCCCTGAGGAATGCTTCCAGCACCTTGTTGAATCTATGCCACGAAGAATTGAGGCAGTTCTGAAGGCAAAAGGGGGTCCAACCCGTTACTAGCATGGGGTACCTAATAAAGTGGCCGGTGAGTGTATATATATATATATATATATATATGCTAAAATATTTGTTAGTTGGACATTATATGTCCCTTATTTAGAATTTTAAACCTACAAGTGTATTTGGGGTAAATCAAATGTAGGCTAATATACTGTCAATTACTAAGCTCAGATTAATCTTACCAGTCAAAATTGATACTGTGCTTTTGTAGTTATTTATTTTTTGATTTTGTGATTTTAACTTCTGCTTTAAAAAGATTTTTTTAGATTGTGTTCTAATGTTCTTCTAATAATCATAAACGTGTACTAAAACAAAAATCAGACAAACTGCCAAATAAAACCAGAGAAAAATGTATTCATAAATCTTTAAAACAATCTAATTAAATCTTGGGCACAAAACATTCAGACAGTAAAAAAACAAAACCTGTAGTATGTATATTGTATTTATCTATCTATATCTATAAATACAGTACACACACATATATATATTATATTATTACAAAAATGACATGTCCTAAACGGACAACTTTAAAACGCCTTATATGTGTCTATATTGTAGCCTTATTTAAGTTGATTTTCTGTATACTGTGTATTTATTTTTGGACTAATAGTGGTTAATAAAGTCCAATAATGGTATGAGAGAGTGTCAGTGGTAATATCATTGTGTTCTTGTCGGTCAGTGTTGAGGATCTGTGTAACATCTGAGGCTGAGCCTGACAGTTAGCCTGCCCTGGACCAGGCTAGTTTCCCAGCATAAGTTGCCAGGGTAACTGAGTTTGAACTTTTTTAAGTTTGATTTATGAAACCGAATCTACCAAAAATAAGCCTGACTAACCGAAATAAGCCTGGCTTATACTCTAATCTTGTTTTATGGAACAACCCTCTGGTGTGTTCTCCAAAGGTTTCTGGCTATACAATTACAAATACAAATACACAGATGAAACGGGTAATAAACACTTACTATGTAACAATACGAAACAACACGATTTGCACAGTAATTACAGAGAAAGATACTCTTATAAAAAATAAAAAAAATAAAAAACGTTTTAATTACACAGTATATTTGCCCTGACATTTAAGTGTCATTCAATACAATGTGATAAAAGTACTGCATGGTTTAAATTAAAATCATAGCAGAAACAAATTTTTTTGGCTTAACGTTAAGTAGTTTAGTAAGAAAAGCCAATAAATTTAATTTTTATCATACTGTGCTTACATACAGCCATATATATATATATATAGAGAGAGAGAGAGAGAGAGATAGATATATACTGTATATTTATGTTTAATTTACAACCCACAGATGTCAGAATTACCCTGTAACTAAATTGCCCAAGAACATATTTTGCCAGAAATGTGATGATAATTTTTATATACAACAGACGTACAATTTTTGCCTGGAATATATTAACAGAATAGGTACCTGTTAGTTTTAAAATAATTACATTATAAATAATTTGCTTGTATATCTGGTTGTACCCCTTTATTACCCAAAACTTAACATATTGTTCCCTTATACCTACACAGAGGTACACTATAATTACAGAAACGTACACCGTAATTTCGGTTAAGGTTAGCCTTTCGGCTCAATTAAATGTTGAGCCATGCTAAAGCCAGCAAGAAACGAAATTTCACTGTGAATATATGTGAATATATGTTAAAGTGTAATTTATTTTTAAAGCTGAATGTTCCTCATCATTACTCCAGTCTTCAGTGTCACATGATCCTTCAGAAATCAGGATAATATGATGATCAGATGTTTAAGAAACATTTATGATTATTATCAGTGTTGTAAACAGCTGTGCTTCTGCTTCATATTTTCATGGAAACCGTGATATAGTATTTTCAGGATTCTTTAATGAATAAAAACTTAAATCAAACACATATAGAAATCTTATAATCTTTTGTGACATTATAAATGCATTTACTGGCACTTTTAAACAAATTCAATGTGTCCTTGCTGAATAAAAATAATACTTTCTTTTGTTATCTTTACTGACCGAATTAATGAAGTTTATTTTTTATTCCTAGTTAAGCCAACGCTGCCATTGCTAGACGGGTTTGCACATGCTTTATAGGCCTACTTAATATAAAACATGTTCTTACTTAATTGCATAATAGAATATTTTAATAAGACTCGTGTGACATAATTTGTAATTGATCAATTATCTGACATATTATTAAGCAATATCTGACAGCTGGTGGTGCGATAGAACAGTTTGTAGTGTAATGTTTGCCACTTCACTTTATTGCCTCTACGAGTCGCAAACGGACAAAAATCAAGACAAATGTACGTACGCCAGACATGAAGTTCACTTGGAGGAACGCATTCTTACGTTAATTTCACTGTTAGTACACCTGACCGTGAACGTGAAACGCCGTGTTTTTGTGCGTACGCAGTGTTGATACATGAGGACCCAGGTGTTAGTAATCTGTACTTAAATTCAGAAAGCCATTTTTTAAGTCTTGTTGACCTATTCTGGATTAAGGCGTACTCCTGCTCAAACCGGCCCGAAGACACACACATGTAGCTCGTGTGTCCGTGGCCTCGGTCTGAAGGACAGCGTGTGCTGCACGGGTTTACAGTTTTACACTAAAAACTAATTGGATTGATAATTAAACTAATAGTGGACATGTTGCATAATAATTTGACAAAAAAAAGTTTTATCTTTCTAGTATCATTGTTTTAATTAAACATCCTATATAAAAATGCGCTAAAATCCACACCAACGTTCAGATTTATGTAATCAGTCTGACGTGAAAACGATCTTTTCCGTCCTGTGGAGTCGCAGAACTGCAGGTGTGGAGGAACTGCTCCGGGGACACAGTTGGACGTCGACTTGAGCTCTTTTATATGGTAATGACATCAATACAGCGGAGATCTGAAGGCATTCAGCACAATTTCAGGATCATTTGCGGTGTTTAGATTTCACATCTGGAAGAGAGATTTACAGTTTCTTTGCGAACACTTGTTCTCTGAATCACACAAACGCACTTTAGAGAAATGATTGTAATAGATCAAATGCTGGAGGGTTTCTGCGCAGCACGTTATAAACGAGTCCCTGGTGTCTTGTTCATGTGTTTGGGCCCCGTGGAGCGTCCAGGCCTGTATGGGTTCTTCATGCCTACTCTGGATCCAGCGTGAGTCATTATTTTACTCTGAGCATCAGAATTATTAATGCTGCAAACACACCCAGTGAGCAGGATAGTTTTAATGAGTGATCTTCGAGCAGAAACTGATCTCATGAAGAGTAGATGATCGGTGAACTACAGAACATGTTCAGTTCCAAGAAACCAGCACCAGATTTCAGTATTAAAATATAGCATTTATCAGAAGTATTAAAATCATTGATCAACTGTTGGAGCTATTCTGACACAATATGAGAACTCAGATTAAGAACAATAAAAAGGACAGTACACAGGAAGTGACCGTCTCTACATGACACAAGGCCATCTGACAGCATTTGATCCCAGACGACGAGAGCAGCTTCAGATAGAGTAAAGTGTGATACCGTAAACTAGCTTAGTCCAGCATGTATCAGTGAAACGCTTTAGGCTGAATGAACGTTAATGCCGTGATAGTGACTGCAGGAGTGTGTCCATCCTCCAGATCGTTACACTGCAGATGTCGGCAGTGGTTCTGGCTAGTCTTGCGGCTTCTTGGCGTGTTCGGGGACGCTGTGGCTCAGCGGAGTCAGGCCCAGCAGGACCGTGTGCCGCTCGTAGGCTTTGGAGGTCCGGAACTTGTCGTCGGTGCCGTGGAGCCGGTCCAACACACCCAGCACTCCGTAGCACTGGTTAAACCTGCGGAGAAGGGTCAGAGGTCAAGACAGGACTTGGGCTAAATAGCAATATCAAGGTTTTACTGTGTAGTTGGTCTATCCAAACTGGAGATGCCATCATGACACGTTTAATGTATTGCCTTTGATTTTCCTCCTAGAAAACATTGCTTTTTCAGTGGAACACCGAAGGAAATTACACACAATCAAACCAAACATGATTCAGACACCAGATATATAACTTTTGATATGTTTTCACTAGTGTGTGCAGGACACTATAGTTCATTTATGTAAGTGAGGAGAGCAAAATAAAGTAAACTTTGAGATATTATACACAATAATTCTTCATACAGTGACCAGTAACATTTATAAAAAATGTGCGACCAAAAATGATTTGGACACTTTGAGCTGATCATGTTTTGCTGAAGTGTTTTTCCTGTAATTGCTAATGCTCTTTTTACACACAGACTGAACAACATGAAGCATTGCTTGGTCACTGGTTGAGCTAAACTGGTATTATCTAATTGTGTAGTTAAATTTAACAGCTGACAGATATTCAACATAATTCATGTGTGAGAGTCTAACAGAAGGATGGACGAGTTCTGGTCATATTTTATTACCGTTTTCTAAACTATAGCGAATAAACTGATAATGTGATAAATGTTGAAGGAGTCTGAATACATGTTGGTTTGACTGTATATATAATCCCAATCTATAAGCAGCCTCTGTGCAGTCACCTGTGCTGGAGACCCGTTCGAGTCTGCAACAATGGTGTAAAGTAGCTGGCCATTATGCAGTAATGCAGTGTGGGTAATGGACTACAAATGGTGCACAGTTTATGCTCACTCATCCTCTCTGATGTTAAAGAAGGCACATCAGGATGATAGATTTTTTGCAAATGAAAAATTAACAGGCGATCATTTACTAATATCTGGGTCCACAAAACAACTGCAAACTGCTTTGATATGGAGAGATATGGAGAGATAATGAGAGATATGGAGAGATATGGTGGGGACAGAATTTGCTAATCTTTTCACAGAAAATGTGCAGTACATTGAGAGTTTTGACTCTGTTACATGATGCATCACCAGTTTGCACTTCTGTATCCTCACATGGACAGCTATCAGACCGTAGAACAGCTCTCCAGAGTGTGCCGGTTATCTCACGAGAACAAAGTTGACTGCATGAGTGTAAAGTAGAGCACAGTTGAAAGGCTCAGCACAGATCAACTCTCCCTCACAGTCATAAAGCATGTGTTACTGCACACTACCAGTGCGCTTACAGAAACCTGAACCGGTTTATCGCTTTATTTGTGCACAAACTGCATTGATATAATTTTCCTAAAATGTAATTTGTGTGGAAATGTTATGAAGTCTGTAAACTGCTGTAAGCGGCAACCGAAGAAACGGCATGTGCATGTTCCTTCAGTCCCTCTGCTGGTGTAGTTTTGTGCAGGTGTGTCTGTAGTATCATTTATCAAGTCTACGCTCAGACTCTGTTTTTGCTTTAAATGTTGTTTAAATCAAAACACCTGCTCATATGACATGTGTGCAGCATCTTTGTTTGGATCATGACTAAAATGCAGTAGTTCCCACTATTTCAAATGGCTACACATTTTTTTGTTTAAGCAACAAATAAATTTGCTTACACAAAGATAAACAAATAAATTAAATAAATACATTTGGAAAAAAATAAAAATTGGAATATTGTAATCCGCCAATTTACTTGTAAAAACAATATTGGTGCATCACTACTTATAACCCTTAGTTAGGTAATTAGGTAGAAATTAAGTTGTTTCTGTGAACAAATATACAGGATTTACAAAAAGAAATATGTGTGGTAGAAAACTAACATTTCACTTCTGGGATATAACTTGTGAACATAAGAAAACATTCCTCATTTACTTCTAATGGAACTACAAAGACTAAACAAACTAAAACAACATATACGTCAACATTTGGAACATTGTAAAAGTGACTAACATTCACGGTCTGTTACGTGTTTAAAGCAGTCGTTCACATCAGAGTTAACATCTCCTGATAATCTACTCTTCCGCACTCTTGTCTTTCTTTCTGCAGTGGTGAAAAAATGAATGTTTTTGAGGAGAACGCTCCAGTATTCCTCCATATAGTGTCTTCAATGGTCCAACGGGTCGAAGGTCCAGATGTGAGTTTCAGTGCAGCTTCAAAGTCTCGACACGATCCAGCCGAGGAATAAGAGTCTCATCTACACAAACCAGCGACATTTATAACACAATACACATTTATATACTTTATACCACTAATGCTGGTCTTGCTCTCGCTGTGATACGACACACATTACGTCATCAGGGTGAAAGGTCAAGCGTGACGTAGGTGTAAGAACCGAACCAGTGTTTCCAAAGAGAACATGCAAAGACAGTCAAATGCCATTTACAAAAAAATAAAAGGTAAAAGAACGATGTCGGACGATTTTGAAATTTTTCACTCTATTATACATTTCTGAACCGGAACACGCTTGACCTTTCACCCTGATGACGTAATGTGTGTCGCATCACAGCGAGAGCAAGACCAGCATTAGTGGTTAAAAGTATATAAATGTGTATTGTGTTATAAATGTCGCTGGTTTGTGTAGATGAGGCTCTTATTCCTCGGCTGGATCGTGTCGAGACTTTGAAGCTGCACTGAAACTCACATCTGGACCTTCGACCCGTTGGACCATTGAAGACACTATATGGAGGAATACTGGAGCGTTCTCCTCAAAAACATTCATTTCTTTTCCACTGAAGAATCAAATACATGACCATCTTGGATGACGTGGAGAAGAGTAAATAATACGAAAATGTTAATTTTCTACTTTCTACTAACTACTTCTTTTAAGATAAGCCTATTATTTAAGGCTCTGATTTACTTCAAATCGAAGAAGGAACTGGTGTGACGTCATTGCAAACAAAATAAGGGCAAAGCGAAGTTGGAGTTCACTTCAGCCCTTCATCTCATGGACACGGAGCGCTGGCCTTACTTCAGATGGTGGTAGTCGTGGAACTCTGGCGAGGGCAGCAGGGGCAGGTGGTACCCGCAGTGGGACACGGTGGTCACCAGCAGAGCCACGGTGAACCAGAGGCTGGTGGTGGACACGTGTGAGCCGAGCAGAACCGGACCCGCCAGAGCCGGCAGCATGTTGGACAGCTGCACACACACATCACAGCTTTCAGCACACACACACTGTACGGGTCACAGGTTCACCTCTGAGCCGGATCTTACCACATGCTCCACCGGATGAGCGTAGAGCGCCACCACTCCCACCGGAGCCGTCCACTCGTGGTGAATCTTGTGGATGCTCTTATAGAGCGCCGGATGGTGAACCAGCCTGAAGGACAAGATGAGCGTGAACGAGAGAAATATTCTGTGTGTAATGGAATTATGGTGAGCCATTAAAGAGATGATGCCATCCCTTAGGCTTTCTATAAAGCGATCTTATATGGAAACACTATCATTGGTCAGTTAACTGATGAACATGATTAAAAGTTAGCCAAACGTTAAAGCTGAACTGAACTTGTTTCATAATTAATTAACTTTTACACTGCTATTGAACTGAACTGAATCAACACTGATCTGAATGATCTTTATTTATATAGCACTTTTTTTAATACAGTTCTACAGTGTAGTGTGTGTGTGTAGTAGAAGAGTATGATGTGCTGACCTGTGTGTGTAGTAGAGGAGTATGATGTGCTGACCTGTGTGTGTAGTAGAAGAGTATGATGTGCTGACCTGTGTGTGTAGTAGAGGAGTATGATGTGCTGACCTGTGTGTGTAGTAGAAGAGTATGATGTGCTGACCTGTGTGTGTAGTAGAAGAGTATGATGTGCTGACCTGTGTGTGTAGTAGAAGAGTATGATGTGCTGACCTGTGTGTGTAGTAGAGGAGTATGATGTGCTGACCTGTGTGTGTAGTAGAAGAGTATGATGTGCTGACCTGTGTGTGTAGTAGAAGAGTATGATGTGCTGACCTGTGTGTGTAGTAGAAGAGTATGATGTGCTGACCTGTGTGTGTAGTAGAAGAGTATGATGTGCTGACCTGTGTGTGTAGTAGAGGAGTATGATGTGCTGACCTGTGTGTGTAGTAGAAGAGTATGATGTGCTGACCTGTGTGTGTAGTAGAAGAGTATGATGTGCTGACCTGTGTGTGTAGTAGAAGAGTATGATGTGCTGACCTGTGTGTGTAGTAGAAGAGTATGATGTGCTGACCTGTGTGTGTAGTAGAAGAGTATGATGTGCTGACCTGTGTGTGTAGTAGAGGAGTATGATGTGCTGACCTGTGTGTGTAGTAGAGGAGTATGATGTGGCTGACCTGTGTGTGTAGTAGAGGAGTATGATGTGCTGACCTGTGTGTGTAGTAGAGGAGTATGATGTGCTGACCTGTGTGTGTAGTAGAAGAGTATGATGTGCTGACCTGTGTGTGTAGTAGAAGAGTATGATGTGCTGACCTGTGTGTGTAGTAGAAGAGTATGATGTGCTGACCTGTGTGTGTAGTAGAGGAGTATGATGTGCTGACCTGTGTGTGTAGTAGAGGAGTATGATGTGCTGACCTGTGTGTGTAGTAGAGGAGTATGATGTGCTGACCTGTGTGTGTAGTAGAAGAGTATGATGTGCTGACCTGTGTGTGTAGTAGAAGAGTATGATGTGCTGACCTGTGTGTGTAGTAGAAGAGTATGATGTGCTGACCTGTGTGTGTAGTAGAAGAGTATGATGTGCTGACCTGTGTGTGTAGTAGAGGAGTATGATGTGCTGACCTGTGTGTGTAGTAGAGGAGTATGATGTGCTGACCTGTGTGTGTAGTAGAGGAGTATGATGTGCTGACCTGTGTGTGTAGTAGAGGAGTATGATGTGCTGACCTGTGTGTGTAGTAGAAGAGTATGATGTGCTGACCTGTGTGTGTAGTAGAAGAGTATGATGTGCTGACCTGTGTGTGTAGTAGAAGAGTATGATGTGCTGACCTGTGTGTGTAGTAGAAGAGTATGATGTGGCTGACCTGTGTGTGTAGTAGAAGAGTATGATGTGCTGACCTGTGTGTGTAGTAGAGGAGTATGATGTGCTGACCTGTGTGTGTAGTAGAGGAGTATGATGTGCTGACCTGTGTGTGTAGTAGAAGAGTATGATGTGCTGACCTGTGTGTGTAGTAGAAGAGTATGATGTGCTGACCTGTGTGTGTAGTAGAAGAGTATGATGTGGCTGACCTGTGTGTGTAGTAGAAGAGTATGATGTGCTGACCTGTGTGTGTAGTAGAGGAGTATGATGTGCTGACCTGTGTGTGTAGTAGAGGAGTATGATGTGCTGACCTGTGTGTGTAGTAGAAGAGTATGATGTGCTGACCTGTGTGTGTAGTAGAGGAGTATGATGTATGGCTGACCTGTGTGTGTAGTAGAAGAGTATGATGTGCTGACCTGTGTGTGTAGTAGAAGAGTATGATGTGCTGACCTGTGTGTGTAGTAGAAGAGTATGATGTATGGCTGACCTGTGTGTGTAGTAGAAGAGTATGATGTGCTGACCTGTGTGTGTAGTAGAAGAGTATGATGTGCTGACCTGTGTGTGTAGTAGAAGAGTATGATGTGCTGACCTGTGTGTGTAGTAGAGGAGTATGATGTGCTGACCTGTGTGTGTAGTAGAGGAGTATGATGTGCTGACCTGTGTGTGTAGTAGAGGAGTATGATGTATAGCTGACCTGTGTGTGTAGTAGAAGAGTATGATGTGCTGACCTGTGTGTGTAGTAGAGGAGTATGATGTGCTGACCTGTGTGTGTAGTAGAGGAGTATGATGTGCTGACCTGTGTGTGTGTAGTAGAGGAGTATGATGTGCTGACCTGTGTGTGTAGTAGAGGAGTATGATGTGCTGACCTGTGTGTGTAGTAGAGGAGTATGATGTGCTGACCTGTGTGTGTAGTAGAAGAGTATGATGTGCTGACCTGTGTGTGTAGTAGAAGAGTATGATGTGCTGACCTGTGTGTGTAGTAGAAGAGTATGATGTGCTGACCTGTGTGTGTAGTAGAGGAGTATGATGTGCTGACCTGTGTGTGTAGTAGAGGAGTATGATGTGCTGACCTGTGTGTGTAGTAGAAGAGTATGATGTGCTGACCTGTGTGTGTAGTAGAGGAGTATGATGTGCTGACCTGTGTGTGTAGTAGAGGAGTATGATGTGCTGACCTGTGTGTGTAGTAGAGGAGTATGATGTGCTGACCTGTGTGTGTAGTAGAAGAGTATGATGTGCTGACCTGTGTGTGTAGTAGAGGAGTATGATGTGCTGACCTGTGTGTGTAGTAGAGGAGTATGATGTGCTGACCTGTGTGTGTGTGTAGTAGAGGAGTATGATGTGCTGACCTGTGTGTGTAGTAGAGGAGTATGATGTGCTGACCTGTGTGTGTAGTAGAAGAGTATGATGTGCTGACCTGTGTGTGTAGTAGAGGAGTATGATGTGCTGACCTGTGTGTGTAGTAGAAGAGTATGATGTGCTGACCTGTGTGTGTAGTAGAAGAGTATGATGTGCTGACCTGTGTGTGTAGTAGAGGAGTATGATGTGCTGACCTGTGTGTGTAGTAGAGGAGTATGATGTGCTGACCTGTGTGTGTAGTAGAAGAGTATGATGTGCTGACCTGTGTGTGTAGTAGAGGAGTATGATGTGCTGACCTGTGTGTGTAGTAGAGGAGTATGATGTGCTGACCTGTGTGTGTAGTAGAAGAGTATGATGTGCTGACCTGTGTGTGTAGTAGAAGAGTATGATGTGCTGACCTGTGTGTGTAGTAGAGGAGTATGATGTGCTGACCTGTGTGTGTAGTAGAGGAGTATGATGTGCTGACCTGTGTGTGTAGTAGAAGAGTATGATGTGCTGACCTGTGTGTGTAGTAGAGGAGTATGATGTGCTGACCTGTGTGTGTAGTAGAAGAGTATGATGTGCTGACCTGTGTGTGTAGTAGAGGAGTATGATGTGCTGACCTGTGTGTGTAGTAGAAGAGTATGATGTGCTGACCTGTGTGTGTAGTAGAGGAGTATGATGTGCTGACCTGTGTGTGTAGTAGAAGAGTATGATGTGCTGACCTGTGTGTGTAGTAGAGGAGTATGATGTGCTGACCTGTGTGTGTAGTAGAGGAGTATGATGTGCTGACCTGTGTGTGTAGTAGAGGAGTATGATGTGCTGACCTGTGTGTGTAGTAGAAGAGTATGATGTGCTGACCTGTGTGTGTAGTAGAGGAGTATGATGTGCTGACCTGTGTGTGTAGTAGAGGAGTATGATGTGCTGACCTGTGTGTGTAGTAGAAGAGTATGATGTGCTGACCTGTGTGTGTAGTAGAGGAGTATGATGTGCTGACCTGTGTGTGTAGTAGAGGAGTATGATGTGCTGACCTGTGTGTGTAGTAGAAGAGTATGATGTGCTGACCTGTGTGTGTAGTAGAGGAGTATGATGTGCTGACCTGTGTGTGTAGTAGAGGAGTATGATGTGCTGACCTGTGTGTGTAGTAGAGGAGTATGATGTGCTGACCTGTGTGTGTAGTAGAAGAGTATGATGTGCTGACCTGTGTGTGTAGTAGAAGAGTATGATGTGCTGACCTGTGTGTGTAGTAGAAGAGTATGATGTGCTGACCTGTGTGTGTAGTAGAGGAGTATGATGTGGCTGACCTGTGTGTGTAGTAGAGGAGTATGATGTGCTGACCTGTGTGTGTAGTAGAAGAGTATGATGTGCTGACCTGTGTGTGTAGTAGAAGAGTATGATGTGCTGACCTGTGTGTGTAGTAGAGGAGTATGATGTGCTGACCTGTGTGTGTAGTAGAGGAGTATGATGTGCTGACCTGTGTGTGTAGTAGAAGAGTATGATGTGCTGACCTGTGTGTGTAGTAGAAGAGTATGATGTGCTGACCTGTGTGTGTAGTAGAAGAGTATGATGTGCTGACCTGTGTGTGTAGTAGAAGAGTATGATGTGCTGACCTGTGTGTGTAGTAGAGGAGTATGATGTGCTGACCTGTGTGTGTAGTAGAGGAGTATGATGTGCTGACCTGTGTGTGTAGTAGAGGAGTATGATGTGCTGACCTGTGTGTGTAGTAGAGGAGTATGATGTGCTGACCTGTGTGTGTAGTAGAAGAGTATGATGTGCTGACCTGTGTGTGTAGTAGAGGAGTATGATGTGCTGACCTGTGTGTGTAGTAGAAGAGTATGATGTGCTGACCTGTGTGTGTAGTAGAAGAGTATGATGTGCTGACCTGTGTGTGTAGTAGAAGAGTATGATGTATGGCTGACCTGTGTGTGTACTAGAGGAGTATGATGTGTGGCTGACCTGTGTGTGTAGTAGAAGAGTATGATGTATGGCTGACCTGTGTGTGTAGTAGAGGAGTATGATGTGCTGACCTGTGTGTGTAGTAGAAGAGTATGATGTGCTGACCTGTGTGTGTAGTAGAGGAGTATGATGTATGGCTGACCTGTGTGTGTAGTAGAAGAGTATGATGTATGGCTGACCTGTGTGTGTAGTAGAAGAGTATGATGTGCTGACCTGTGTGTGTAGTAGAAGAGTATGATGTATGGCTGACCTGTGTGTGTAGTAGAAGAGTATGATGTATGGCTGACCTGTGTGTGTAGTAGAGGAGTATGATGTGCTGACCTGTGTGTGTAGTAGAAGAGTATGATGTATGGCTGACCTGTGTGTGTAGTAGAAGAGTATGATGTATGGCTGACCTGTGTGTGTAGTAGAGGAGTATGATGTATGGCTGACCTGTGTGTGTAGTAGAGGAGTATGATGTGCTGACCTGTGTGTGTAGTAGAGGAGTATGATGTATGGCTGACCTGTGTGTGTAGTAGAAGAGTATGATGTATGGCTGACCTGTGTGTGTAGTAGAGGAGTATGATGTATGGCTGACCTGTGTGTGTTGTAGAGGAGTATGATGTGCTGACCTGTGTGTGTAGTAGAAGAGTATGATGTGCTGACCTGTGTGTGTAGTAGAAGAGTATGATGTATGGCTGACCTGTGTGTGTAGTAGAGGAGTATGATGTGCTGACCTGTGTGTGTAGTAGAGGAGTATGATGTGCTGACCTGTGTGTGTATTAGAGGAGTATGATGTGTTGACCTGTGTGTGTAGTAGAGGAGTATGATGTGTGGCTGACCTGTGTGTGTATTAGAAGAGTATGATGTGTTGACCTGTGTGTGTAGTAGAGGAGTATGATGTGTGGCTGACCTGTGTGTGTAGTAGAGGAGTATGATGTGCTGACCTGTGTGTGTATTAGAAGAGTATGATGTGCTGACCTGTGTGTGTAGTAGAGGAGTATGATGTGCTGACCTGTGTGTGTAGTAGAGGAGTATGATGTGCTGACCTGTGTGTGTAGTAGAAGAGTATGATGTGCTGACCTGTGTGTGTAGTAGAGGAGTATGATGTGCTGACCTGTGTGTGTAGTAGAGGAGTATGATGTGCTGACCTGTGTGTGTAGTAGAAGAGTATGATGTGCTGACCTGTGTGTGTAGTAGAAGAGTATGATGTGCTGACCTGTGTGTGTAGTAGAGGAGTATGATGTGCTGACCTGTGTGTGTAGTAGAGGAGCATGATGTATGGCTGACCTGTGTGTGTAGTAGAAGAGTATGATGTATGGCTGACCTGTGTGTGTAGTAGAGGAGTATGATGTATGGCTGACCTGTGTGTGTTGTAGAGGAGTATGATGTGCTGACCTGTGTGTGTAGTAGAAGAGTATGATGTATGGCTGACCTGTGTGTGTAGTAGAAGAGTATGATGTATGGCTGACCTGTGTGTGTAGTAGAGGAGTATGATGTATGGCTGACCTGTGTGTGTTGTAGAGGAGTATGATGTGCTGACCTGTGTGTGTAGTAGAAGAGTATGATGTGCTGACCTGTGTGTGTAGTAGAAGAGTATGATGTGCTGACCTGTGTGTGTAGTAGAGGAGTATGATGTGCTGACCTGTGTGTGTATTAGAAGAGTATGATGTGCTGACCTGTGTGTGTATTAGAAGAGTATGATGTGCTGACCTGTGTGTGTAGTAGAAGAGTATGATGTGCTGACCTGTGTGTGTAGTAGAGGAGTATGATGTGCTGACCTGTGTGTGTAGTAGAGGAGTATGATGTGCTGACCTGTGTGTGTAGTAGAAGAGTATGATGTGCTGACCTGTGTGTGTAGTAGAGGAGTATGATGTGCTGACCTGTGTGTGTATTAGAAGAGTATGATGTGCTGACCTGTGTGTGTAGTAGAAGAGTATGATGTGCTGACCTGTGTGTGTAGTAGAAGAGTATGATGTGCTGACCTGTGTGTGTAGTAGAGGAGTATGATGTGCTGACCTGTGTGTGTATTAGAAGAGTATGATGTGCTGACCTGTGTGTGTATTAGAAGAGTATGATGTGCTGACCTGTGTGTGTAGTAGAAGAGTATGATGTGCTGACCTGTGTGTGTAGTAGAGGAGTATGATGTGCTGACCTGTGTGTGTAGTAGAAGAGTATGATGTGCTGACCTGTGTGTGTAGTAGAAGAGTATGATGTGCTGACCTGTGTGTGTAGTAGAAGAGTATGATGTGCTGACCTGTGTGTGTAGTAGAGGAGTATGATGTGCTGACCTGTGTGTGTAGTAGAGGAGTATGATGTATGGCTGACCTGTGTGTGTAGTAGAAGAGTATGATGTATGGCTGACCTGTGTGTGTAGTAGAGGAGTATGATGTATGGCTGACCTGTGTGTGTTGTAGAGGAGTATGATGTGCTGACCTGTGTGTGTAGTAGAAGAGTATGATGTATGGCTGACCTGTGTGTGTAGTAGAAGAGTATGATGTATGGCTGACCTGTGTGTGTAGTAGAGGAGTATGATGTATGGCTGACCTGTGTGTGTAGTAGAGGAGTATGATGTATGGCTGACCTGTGTGTGTAGTAGAAGAGTATGATGTATGGCTGACCTGTGTGTGTAGTAGAAGAGTATGATGTATGGCTGACCTGTGTGTGTAGTAGAGGAGTATGATGTATGGCTGACCTGTGTGTGTTGTAGAGGAGTATGATGTGCTGACCTGTGTGTGTAGTAGAAGAGTATGATGTGCTGACCTGTGTGTGTAGTAGAAGAGTATGATGTGCTGACCTGTGTGTGTAGTAGAGGAGTATGATGTGCTGACCTGTGTGTGTATTAGAAGAGTATGATGTGCTGACCTGTGTGTGTATTAGAAGAGTATGATGTGCTGACCTGTGTGTGTAGTAGAGGAGTATGATGTATAGCTGACCTGTGTGTGTATTAGAAGAGTATGATGTGCTGACCTGTGTGTGTAGTAGAAGAGTATGATGTGCTGACCTGTGTGTGTAGTAGAGGAGTATGATGTGCTGACCTGTGTGTGTATTAGAAGAGTATGATGTGCTGACCTGTGTGTGTAGTAGAGGAGTATGATGTGTGGCTGACCTGTGTGTGTAGTAGAGGAGTATGATGTGGCTGACCTGTGTGTGTGTCGATTGCTGATCGATTGCTCCTGTCTGCCTCGCTGCCTGCTGTGTGTGAGTGTGTTTGCTCCGGGGCTGTAAGCTCCATCTAAACTCTCGTATTTCTCTCTGTTTTGAACCATACATTTACGATCATTTCTAGTGTTTATACTACTAAAACAGTTTACCTAACATCTCAGACTAACCTAACATCGCTAGCTTCCGTTATTGTTAACACAACACGCTTGTATCTCGTTAGCCTGTTAACGCGCCGCCCTTGCGCTCAGTTATTTATTTTTCTCGTGCGCGCCCGCGCCTCTGAGTTCATAAAAAGCCTAGGTGAGTAAGAATCAGTCAACAAACACGGTGAGTAATGTCTTGTCCTGTTATTGTCACCTGCACCTCATGCCACATGTTTACCATAGCCTTCCCCGTCGGCAATATAGGGTTTATATGTGATAAATGCAAGGAGACAGTCAGGCTGACGGAGAAGATTTCAGAATTAGAGACACGCATCCAAACTTTAATCGAGGATAGTAAGTGTGCTCGAGCCTTAGATACTACTTTGGATGCGCCTAGCATAGTGAACCATTTACATGATTCGGTTCCGGCTGAGTTATTGCCTGTGCAGCAGGGCAGATGGGTAACTGTGAGAGATCGCTCTAGTCGCGGATCAAAAAACCACTCTTCTGTTCCGATCACCATAACAAATCGATTTGCCCCACTCAGTGAAACACCCACTGAGAATTATGTTGATTGTGCCCTGGTAATTGGCGATTCTATTACACGGAACGTGAAAATAGAGACACCAGCCACCATAGTCACATGTTTGCCGGGAGCCAGAGCGCCTGACATCAAAGCAAATTTAAAAGTGCTGGCTAATGCTAATCGTAAATTCTCTAAGATTGTTATTCACGTCGGCACAAATGATGTTCGACTTCGCCAGTCGGAGATCACCAAAATTAATATTAAAGAGGTGTTTGAACTCGCAAGTACGATGTCAGGCACTGTAATTTGCTCTGGCCCCCTTCCTGTTCGAAGGAGTGATGAGATAGTTAGTAGATTGTGTTCACTCAATGGCTGGTTGTCTAATTGGTGTCCGCAAAATAATATAGAATTCATAGACAATTGGAAAAGTTTTTGGGGCAAACCTGACCTGTTGAAAAGAGATGGTATTCATCCCTCCTGGGCTGGTGCTGCTCTTCTCTCTAGTAATTTGGCTCATAGTCTTAGAGATAAAACATGACAACCTGGGGCTCAGGTCAGGAAGCGGACAGACTGGCTAAACCGACCGTCTGCTAGCGGCCTCACGTCACCAAGGTCAGATAAATCCCATCATATAGAGGCTCTTTCACCTAGATATCATCATATAGAGACTGTGTCTGTTCCCCGAATTTGGAAATCCAAAAAACTGCCAAACCTTTCTAAGGTTAAAAGTTTAATTGATGTTCAACAAATAAAAAACAGATATAATACAGATGAGCAAACGATAAAGCTTGGGTTGTTGAATATTCGATCCCTTAATTCAAAAGCGCTCATAGTTAATGATAAGATTACAGACTATAACCTAGATATGCTGTGTTTGACAGAAACCTGGCTAAAACCAAACGATTACATTACTTTAAATGAGTCCACTCCGCAAGATTACTGTTATAAACATGAGCCTCGTCCGAAAGGCAAAGGGGGAGGTGTTGCTGTCATTTATAGTAATATTTTCAAAACCACTAAGAAATCTAGTTTTAAATATACTTCTTTTGAAGTGTTGGTGCTTAATGTAAAAATATATAGTGTAAACAATAAATCACGTTTGAGAATTCTGCTGGCTACTGTATACAGGCCACCAGGGCACCATAAAGATTTTATCAAAGAATTTGCTGACTTTCTATCAGAATTAGTATTGGCTGCCGATAAAGTCCTAATTGTTGGTGATTTTAATATACATGTAGATAATGAAAAAGATGCATTGGGATTGGCATTTAAAGACATTATAAACTCAATTGGAGTGAGACAACACGTGTCAGAACCTACTCATTGTCGTAATCATACTCTAGATCTAATATTATCTCATGGAATAGATGTTGATGCCGTTGAAATTCTGCAGCAGAGCGACGACATCTCAGATCATTATCTAGTCTCGTGTAAATTACATTTAGCCAAGGCTGCAAAGCCGACTCCGTGTTATAAATATGTTAGACCTATCACTTCTGCCACTAAAGATGGCTTTATTAATAATCTTCCTAATCAGTTTCATCATCTCAGCATCCCGGATAGCTTAGAAGAACTTGATATTGCAACAGAAACGTTTGAATCTCTCTTTTCCAGCACTTTAGACATAGTTGCTCCGTTGCGCTTAAAGAAGATTAAAGAAAATAGTCCAACGCCGTGGTACAACGAGCACACCCGGGCCCTTAAGAGAGCAGCCAGAAAAATGGAGCGAAACTGGAAGAAAACAAAACTAGAGGTATTTCGGATTTCATGGAAGGAGAGCTCGATTGTTTACAGAGAGGCATTAAAAGATGCTAGAACGGATTATTTTTCAACCCTATTAGAAGAAAATAAACATAATCCTAGGTATTTATTTGAACAAGTGGCTAAACTAACGAAAAAGAAAGCTTCAATCCCAGAAGTTTCCAAGAAACACAGCAGTAATGACTTTATGAACTTCTTCACTTATAAGATCTATAATATCAGGGACAAAATTATAACTATGCAACCGTCTACTACAGTAGCGCATCAGGGAGTGCATTGTAGTCTCCGTGAGGAACATTTTGATTCATTTGTTGCTATAGGAGAGGAAGAATTTTGCAAACTTGTTAATTCATCTAAATCGACAACTTGTATGCTAGACCCTATACCGACTAAGCTACTGAAAGAGATGCTTCCAGAGGTCATAGATCCTCTTCTAAATATCATTAATTCATCTTTGTCTCTAGGATACGTACCAAAAACCTTTAAGTTGGCTATGATTAAACCGCTTGTTAAAAAACCGCAACTTGATCCGACAGAATTAGTCAATTATAGGCCAATCTCGAATCTGCCTTTTCTGTCAAAGATACTAGAAAAAGCAGTTTCATCACAACTTTGTTCCTTTTTAGAAAGAAATAATATCTGCGAGGATTTTCAGTCCGGATTTAGACCGTACCATAGTACTGAGACAGCTCTCATTAAAGTCACAAATGATTTGCTCTTATCATCCGATCGTGGTTGTATCTCTCTATTAGTGTTACTTGATCTTAGTGCTGCATTTGATACTATCGACCACAACATTCTTTTAAATAGACTAGAAAACTATGTTGGCATTAGTGGAATTCCACTAGCATGGTTTAAATCATACTTATCTGACCGTTTTCAGTTTGTAGCAGTAAATGAAGAGATGTCTTATCGATCACAAGTTCAGTATGGCGTACCACAAGGCTCAGTACTAGGACCGCTGCTGTTCACTCTGTACATGCTACCATTAGGATATATCATTAGGAAATATGGAATTAGCTTCCACTGTTATGCTGATGATACTCAGCTGTATATTTCTTCAAAACCTAACGAAACTTACCAATTCTCAAAATTAACGGAATGCATAGCTGATATAAAAAATTGGATGACCAGTAATTTCCTATTACTAAATTCTGAAAAAACAGAGATTCTAATCATTGGACAAAAAACTGCCACACGTAATAACCCAGAATACTGTCTAACAATCGATGGCTGCTCTGCTAAGTCTTCGTCGTCAGTTAGGAACCTGGGTGTGCTCTTTGATACCAATCTTTCATTTGAAAGTCACGTGTCTAGTATCTGTAAAACCGCATTTTTCCATCTTAAAAATATATCTAAATTACGTCATATGCTCTCACTGACAAATGCGGAACAATTAGTTCATGCATTCATGACATCAAGGCTAGATTATTGTAATGCTCTACTGGGTGGTTGCCCTGCACGCTTAATAAACAAACTACAGCTAGTTCAAAACGCAGCCGCTCGAGTTCTTACCAGAACCAGGAAGTATGACCATATTAGCCCGGTTCTGTCAACACTGCATTGGCTGCCTATTAAACATCGTATACATTTTAAAATATTGCTGATTACTTACAAAGCACTAAATGGTTTAGCTCCCCAGTACTTGAGCGAGCTCTTAACGCATTATAGTCCTTCACGTCTATTGCGATCTCAAAATTCTGGCCAGTTGATAATACCTAGAATATCAAAATCGACTGCTGGCGGTAGATCCTTTTCCTATTTAGCACCAAAACTTTGGAACAATCTTCCTAACACAGTCCGGGAAGCAGATATAGTCTGTCAGTTTAAATCTAGACTAAAAACACATCTCTTTGGCTTAGCATACACATAACACATTATAGATTTCTATAATTCAATGTTAGGCTGCATAGTTTAGATCAGCCGGAACCGGGAACACTTCCCATAATTCCTGATGTACTTTGTACATCATAAGAAGGATGGCGTCTACGCTAATATTAGTCTCTCTGCTTATCCCGAGGTTTACCGCGAACCGCCGGATCCAGGCCATATCCAGATCTGAGGAAGGACCATCACATGGACACGATGACAACGCATCCCTGATGAGCCAGCCCCATCAACACTGTGAAGGCCCATGGACACCTCAACACACTCATCTTCTCACCGGCCGGATGACCCAACCTCCAACCAGATGAACTGGATAAATATCGTGAAAGTTCTGATCACATCTGACTCCTGACATTATGCTGCCTAACTCATAATCATACACTGTTCGTTCATTGGCCAAAGGAGGACTGGCCCCCTGACTGAGCCTGGGTTCTCCCAAGGTTTTTTTCTCCATTCTGTCCCTGATGGAGTTTTGGTTCCTTGCCACTGTTGCCTTTTTCGCCTCTCTTCGCTTTTGTCGCCATTGGCTTTTGGCTTGCTTAGTTGGGGACATTTAACATTTAATTTTGAATTTAACAATACTATTACAACATTGTTTTCCTGTTATCTCTGTAAAGCTGCTTTGAAACAATTTGTATTGTAAAAAGCGCTATATAAATAAAGGTGACTTGACTTGACTTGACTTGTGTAGTAGAGGAGTATGATGTGGCTGACCTGTGTGTGTAGTAGAGGAGTATGATGTGGCTGACCTGTGTGTGTAGTAGAGGAGTATGATGTGCTGACCTGTGTGTGTAGTAGAAGAGTATGATGTATGGCTGACCTGTGTGTGTAGTAGAAGAGTATGATGTGCTGACCTGTGTGTGTAGTAGAAGAGTATGATGTGGCTGACCTGTGTGTGTAGTAGAGGAGTATGATGTGTGGCTGACCTGTGTGTGTAGTAGAGGAGTATGATGTGTGGCTGACCTGTGTGTGTAGTAGAGGAGTATGATGTGCTGACCTGTGTGTGTAGTAGAGGAGTATGATGTGCTGACCTGTGTGTGTAGTAGAAGAGTATGATGTATGGCTGACCTGTGTGTGTAGTAGAAGAGTATGATGTGCTGACCTGTGTGTGTAGTAGAAGAGTATGATGTGGCTGACCTGTGTGTGTAGTAGAGGAGTATGATGTGTGGCTGACCTGTGTGTGTAGTAGAGGAGTATGATGTGTGGCTGACCTGTGTGTGTAGTAGAGGAGTATGATGTGCTGACCTGTGTGTGTAGTAGAGGAGTATGATGTGCTGACCTGTGTGTGTAGTAGAAGAGTATGATGTATGGCTGACCTGTGTGTGTAGTAGAAGAGTATGATGTGCTGACCTGTGTGTGTAGTAGAAGAGTATGATGTGGCTGACCTGTGTGTGTAGTAGAGGAGTATGATGTGTGGCTGACCTGTGTGTGTAGTAGAGGAGTATGATGTGGCTGACCTGTGTGTGTAGTAGAGGAGTATGATGTGGCTGACCTGTGTGTGTAGTAGAAGAGTATGATGTGCTGACCTGTGTGTGTAGTAGAGGAGTATGATGTGTGGCTGACCTGTGTGTGTAGTAGAGGAGTATGATGTGCTGACCTGTGTGTGTAGTAGTAGAGTGTGATGTGTGGCTGACCTGTGTGTGTAGTAGAGGAGTATGATGTGTGGCTGACCTGTGTGTGTAGTAGAGGAGTATGATGTGCTGACCTGTGTGTGTAGTAGAAGAGTATGATGTGCTGACCTGTGTGTGTAGTAGAGGAGTATGATGTGCTGACCTGTGTGTGTAGTAGAGGAGTATGATGTGCTGACCTGTGTGTGTAGTAGAAGAGTATGATGTGTTGACCTGTGTGTGTAGTAGAAGAGTATGATGTGCTGACCTGTGTGTGTAGTAGAGGAGTATGATGTGCTGACCTGTGTGTGTAGTAGAAGAGTATGATGTGCTGACCTGTGTGTGTAGTAGAGGAGTATGATGTGCTGACCTGTGTGTGTAGTAGAGGAGTATGATGTGCTGACCTGTGTGTGTAGTAGAGGAGTATGATGTGCTGACCTGTGTGTGTAGTAGAAGAGTATGATGTGCTGACCTGTGTGTGTATTAGAGGAGTATGATGTGCTGACCTGTGTGTGTAGTAGAGGAGTATGATGTGCTGACCTGTGTGTGTATTAGAGGAGTATGATGTGCTGACCTGTGTGTGTATTAGAGGAGTATGATGTGCTGACCTGTGTGTGTAGTAGAGGAGTATGATGTGCTGACCTGTGTGTGTATTAGAGGAGTATGATGTGCTGACCTGTGTGTGTAGTAGAGGAGTATGATGTGCTGACCTGTGTGTGTAGTAGAGGAGTATGATGTGCTGACCTGTGTGTGTAGTAGAGGAGTATGATGTGCTGACCTGTGTGTGTAGTAGAGGAGTATGATGTGCTGACCTGTGTGTGTAGTAGAAGAGTATGATGTGCTGACCTGTGTGTGTATTAGAGGAGTATGATGTGCTGACCTGTGTGTGTAGTAGAGGAGTATGATGTGCTGACCTGTGTGTGTATTAGAGGAGTATGATGTGCTGACCTGTGTGTGTAGTAGAGGAGTATGATGTGCTGACCTGTGTGTGTAGTAGAAGAGTATGATGTGCTGACCTGTGTGTGTAGTAGAGGAGTATGATGTGCTGACCTGTGTGTGTAGTAGAGGAGTATGATGTGCTGACCTGTGTGTGTAGTAGAGGAGTATGATGTGCTGACCTGTGTGTGTAGTAGAGGAGTATGATGTGCTGACCTGTGTGTGTAGTAGAGGAGTATGATGTGCTGACCTGTGTGTGTAGTAGAGGAGTATGATGTGCTGACCTGTGTGTGTAGTAGTAGAGTGTGATGTGTGGCTGACCTGTGTGTGTAGTAGAGGAGTATGATGTGCTGACCTGTGTGTGTAGTAGAAGAGTATGATGTGC
The DNA here is from genome assembly GCA_031834385.1 of Semotilus atromaculatus. NCBI lineage: Eukaryota > Metazoa > Chordata > Actinopteri > Cypriniformes > Leuciscidae > Semotilus > Semotilus atromaculatus. The sequence continues at coordinate 35,705,825 of JAULUF010000001.1, forward strand.
TGACCTGTGTGTGTAGTAGAGGAGTATGATGTGCTGACCTGTGTGTGTAGTAGAGGAGTATGATGTGCTGACCTGTGTGTGTAGTAGAGGAGTATGATGTGCTGACCTGTGTGTGTAGTAGAAGAGTATGATGTGCTGACCTCTGTGTGTAGTAGAGGAGTATGATGTGCTGACCTGTGTGTGTAGTAGAGGAGTATGATGTGCTGACCTGTGTGTGTGTAGTAGAGTATGATGTGCTGACCTGTGTGTGTAGTAGAGGAGTATGATGTGCTGACCTGTGTGTGTAGTAGAGGAGTATGATGTGCTGACCTGTGTGTGTAGTAGAAGAGTATGATGTGCTGACCTGTGTGTGTAGTAGAGGAGTATGATGTGCTGACCTGTGTGTGTAGTAGAGGAGTATGATGTGCTGACCTGTTTGTGTAGTAGAGGAGTATGATGTGCTGACCTGTTTGTGTAGTAGAGGAGTATGATGTGCTGACCTGTTTGTGTAGTAGAGGAGTATGATGTGCTGACCTGTGTGTGTAGTAGAGGAGTATGATTTGCTGACCTGTTTGTGTAGTAGAGGAGTATGATGTATAGCTGACCTGTGTGTGTAGTAGAAGAGTATGATGTGCTGACCTGTGTGTGTAGTAGAGGAGTATGATGTATAGCTGACCTGTGTGTGTAGTAGAGGAGTATGATGTGCTGACCTGTGTGTGTAGTAGAAGAGTATGATGTGGCTGACCTGTGTGTGTAGTAGAGGAGTATGATGTGCTGACCTGTTTGTGTAGTAGAGGAGTATGATGTGCTGACCTGTGTGTGTAGTAGAGTATGATGTGCTGACCTGTGTGTGTAGTAGAGGAGTATGATGTGGCTGACCTGTGTGTGTAGTAGAGGAGTATGATGTATAGCTGACCTGTGTGTGTAGTAGAGGAGTATGATGTGCTGACCTGTGTGTGTAGTAGAGGAGTATGATGTGCTGACCTGTGTGTGTAGTAGAAGAGTATGATGTGCTGACCTGTGTGTGTAGTAGAAGAGTATGATGTGCTGACCTGTGTGTGTAGTAGAGGAGTATGATGTGCTGACCTGTTTGTGTAGTAGAGGAGTATGATGTGCTGACCTGTGTGTGTAGTAGAGGAGTATGATGTGCTGACCTGTGTGTGTAGTAGAGGAGTATGATGTGCTGACCTGTGTGTGTAGTAGAGGAGTATGATGTGCTGACCTGTTTGTGTAGTAGAGGAGTATGATGTGCTGACCTGTGTGTGTAGTAGAGGAGTATGATGTGCTGACCTGTGTGTGTAGTAGAGGAGTATGATGTGGCTGACCTGTGTGTGTAGTAGAGGAGTATGATGTGCTGACCTGTTTGTGTAGTAGAGGAGTATGATGTGCTGACCTGTGTGTGTAGTAGAGGAGTATGATGTGCTGACCTGTGTGTGTAGTAGAGGAGTATGATGTGCTGACCTGTGTGTGTAGTAGAAGAGTATGATGTGCTGACCTGTGTGTGTAGTAGAGGAGTATGATGTGCTGACCTGTGTGTGTAGTAGAAGAGTATGATGTGCTGACCTGTGTGTGTAGTAGAGGAGTATGATGTGCTGACCTGTGTGTGTAGTAGAGGAGTATGATGTGCTGACCTGTGTGTGTAGTAGAGGAGTATGATGTGCTGACCTGTGTGTGTAGTAGAAGAGTATGATGTGCTGACCTGTGTGTGTAGTAGAGGAGTATGATGTGCTGACCTGTTTGTGTAGTAGAGGAGTATGATGTGCTGACCTGTGTGTGTAGTAGAGGAGTATGATGTGCTGACCTGTGTGTGTAGTAGAAGAGTATGATGTGCTGACCTGTGTGTGTAGTAGAAGAGTATGATGTGCTGACCTGTGTGTGTAGTAGAGGAGTATGATGTGCTGACCTGTTTGTGTAGTAGAGGAGTATGATGTGCTGACCTGTGTGTGTAGTAGAAGAGTATGATGTGCTGACCTGTGTGTGTAGTAGAAGAGTATGATGTGCTGACCTGTGTGTGTAGTAGAGGAGTATGATGTGCTGACCTGTTTGTGTAGTAGAGGAGTATGATGTGCTGACCTGTGTGTGTAGTAGAGGAGTATGATGTGCTGACCTGTTTGTGTAGTAGAGGAGTATGATGTGCTGACCTGTGTGTGTAGTAGAGGAGTATGATGTGCTGACCTGTGTGTGTAGTAGAGGAGTATGATGTGCTGACCTGTTTGTGTAGTAGAGGAGTATGATGTGCTGACCTGTGTGTGTAGTAGAGGAGTATGATGTGCTGACCTGTGTGTGTAGTAGAAGAGTATGATGTGCTGACCTGTGTGTGTAGTAGAGGAGTATGATGTGCTGACCTGTGTGTGTAGTAGAAGAGTATGATGTGCTGACCTGTGTGTGTAGTAGAAGAGTATGATGTGCTGACCTGTGTGTGTAGTAGAGGAGTATGATGTGCTGACCTGTGTGTGTAGTAGAGGAGTATGATGTGCTGACCTGTGTGTGTAGTAGAAGAGCACCTCCTCCATCAGGCCGCAGACGGACAGCTCCAGCAGGACCCAGTGGAAGCTGGGCAGCTCCGGGCCGCACGGGTCCCCGCGCAACTGCATCAGCATGTAGACCAGAACCACCACTGGCCCTGACAGACACACCTGGTTAAACAGCACCGTCTTCACCGCCTGACGCAACCGGCCCGCGTCCACCTGTCGGGAAAAACACTCATTATACCTCCAAAATGTAGTTTACTGGAGTCGCTAACACTTTATTTTGATGCTCCGCAACAGACATTCTACTGACTATAGTGAGAGAGCGTGACGAGGCCGAGGGCCGCGAGAGAGCGGGACGAGGCCGAGGGCCGTGAGAGAGCGGGACGAGGCCGAGGGCCGCGAGAGAGCGTGACGAGGCCGAGGGCCGCGAGAGAGCGGGACGAGGCCGAGGGCCGCGAGAGAGCGGGACGAGGCCGAGGGCCGCGAGAGAGCGGGACGAGGCCGAGGGCCGTGAGAGAGCGGGACGAGGCCGAGGGCCGTGAGATAGCGGGACGAGGCCGAGGGGCGTGAGATAGCGGGACGAGGCCGAGGGTCGTGAGATAGCGGGACGAGGCCGAGGGCCGTGAGAGAGCGGGACGAGGCCGAGGGCCGTGAGATAGCGGGACGAGGCCGAGGGCCGTGAGATAGCGGGACGAGGCCGAGGGCCGTGAAATAGCGGGACGAGGCCGAGGGCCGTGAGAGAGCGGGACGAGGCCGAGGGGCGTGAGAGAGCGGGACGAGGCCGAGGGGCGTGAGAGAGCGGGACGAGGCCGAGGGGCGTGAGAGAGCGGGACGAGGCCGAGGGGCGTGAGAGAGCGGGACGAGGCCGAGGGCCGTGAGAGAGCGGGACGAGGCCGAGGGGCGTGAGAGAGCGGGACGAGGCCGAGGGGCGTGAGATAGCGGGACGAGGCCGAGGGCCGTGAGAGAGCGGGACGAGGGCCGTGAGAGAGCGGGACGAGGCCGAGGGGCGTGAGAGAGCGGGACGAGGCCGAGGGGCGTGAGAGAGCGGGACGAGGCCGAGGGCCGTGAGAGAGCGGGACGAGGCCGAGGGCCGTGAGAGAGCGGGACGAGGCCGAGGGGCGTGAGAGAGCGGGACGAGGCCGAGGGGCGTGAGATAGCGGGACGAGGCCGAGGGCCGTGAGAGAGCGGGACGAGGGCCGTGAGAGAGCGGGACGAGGCCGAGGGCCGTGAGAGAGCGGGACGAGGCCGAGGGCCGTGAGAGAGCGGGACGAGGCCGAGGGCCGTGAGATAGCGGGACGAGGCCGAGGGGCGTGAGATAGCGGGACGAGGCCGAGGGCCGTGAGAGAGCGGGACGAGGGCCGTGAGAGAGCGGGACGAGGCCGAGGGCCGTGAGATAGCGGGACGAGGCCGAGGGCCGTGAGATAGCGGGACGAGGCCGAGGGCCGTGAGATAGCGGGACGAGGGCCGTGAGAGAGCGGGACGAGGCCGAGGGCCGTGAGAGAGCGGGACGAGGGCCGTGAGAGAGCGGGACGAGGCCGAGGGCCGTGAGATAGCGGGACGAGGCCGAGGGCCGTGAGATAGCGGGACGAGGGCCGTGAGAGAGCGGGACGAGGCCGAGGGCCGTGAGAGAGCGGGACGAGGGCCGTGAGAGAGCGGGACGAGGCCGAGGGCCGTGAGATAGCGGGACGAGGCCGAGGGGCGTGAGAGAGCGGGACGAGGCCGAGGGGCGTGAGAGAGCGGGACGAGGCCGAGGGCCGTGAGAGAGCGGGACGAGGCCGAGGGCCGTGAGATAGCGGGACGAGGCCGAGGGCCGTGAGATAGCGGGACGAGGGCCGTGAGAGAGCGGGACGAGGCCGAGGGCCGTGAGAGAGCGGGACGAGGGCCGTGAGAGAGCGGGACGAGGCCGAGGGCCGTGAGATAGCGGGACGAGGCCGAGGGCCGTGAGATAGTGGGACGAGGCCGAGGGCCGTGAGAGAGCGGGACGAGGCCGAGGGCCGTGAGATAGCGGGACGAGGCCGAGGGGCGTGAGATAGCGGGACGAGGCCGAGGGGCGTGAGATAGCGGGACGAGGCCGAGGGCCGTGAGATAGCGGGACGAGGCCGAGGGCCGTGAGAGAGCGGGACGAGGCCGAGGGCCGTGAGATAGCGGGACGAGGCCGAGGGGCGTGAGATAGCGGGACGAGGCCGAGGGGCGTGAGATAGCGGGACGAGGCCGAGGGCCGTGAGAGAGCGGGACGAGGCCGAGGGCCGTGAGATAGCGGGACGAGGCCGAGGGGCGTGAGATAGCGGGACGAGGCCGAGGGCCGTGAGATAGCGGGACGAGGCCGAGGGGCGTGAGATAGCGGGACGAGGCCGAGGGCCGTGAGATAGCGGGACGAGGCCGAGGGCCGTGAGAGAGCGGGACGAGGCCGAGGGCCGTGAGATAGCGGGACGAGGCCGAGGGGCGTGAGATAGCAGGACGAGGCCGAGGGGCGTGAGATAGCGGGACGAGGCCGAGGGCCGTGAGAGAGCGGGACGAGGCCGAGGGCCGTGAGATAGCGGGACGAGGCCGAGGGGCGTGAGATAGCGGGACGAGGCCGAGGGCCGTGAGATAGCGGGACGAGGCCGAGGGCCGTGAGAGAGCGGGACGAGGCCGAGGGCCGTGAGAGAGCGGGACGAGGCCGAGGGCCGTGAGATAGCGGGACGAGGCCGAGGCCGCAAGAGAGTGATTGCTGATGAGCGACACCTGTGAGACACACCGGTCTCGTATCTCTCACGGAGGAGCGGAGGCATAAAGGAGGAGCGACGACAGTGGAGATCGAAAGAGGCCAGGCCTGGATTTTATGTTGTGTTTTGTGTGGCCAGCAGTCATCCGCGAGGGGCTGCTGGCTTATACTTTCGTTTTGTATTTGTTTTATTTTATGTTATTAAACTTGTTGAATGTTCGCCGGTTCCCGCCTCCTTATTCCCATAACAACTGAACCTTGTTACGTATAGGGCTCTATTTTAAGGTTCTAAGCTCATGGTCTAAAGTGCAAATGTACTCACAGCGAGTCCGAATCCACTTCTGCTAGTTTAGCGATGGGACAAATGGTCGGTGCTCCCGGCGCTGGTCTAAAAGTGTCGTCTCTATTCTCTTAATGAGTAATGGGTGTGTTTTGGGCATAACGTGAAATGAACCAATCAGAGTCTCGTCTCTCATTCCCTTTAAAAGTCAGTTGCGCTCGCATGGCGGATTCACTATTTACATGGAGGAATTAGCAAGCGGAAAAACTGAACGCTTCTCTAGCGAGGAAACGGATCTGCTCATGCGCGAGGTTAAACATGTGTGTGTGTGTGTGTGTGTGTGTGTGTGTGTGTGAGGTTAAAGCGAGACCATCTGACAAGCCGGATTCACCATATCTTTATGTACAATATTATAATCTCTTACATTGTAATCCTTTTATTTTTAAACCTTGGCATGCTTGTGTGCTGCTGCACGTCCCTGTGTTTGTAATAAGCAGAGGCGCATGGCGTAAAAATGAAAACTGCGTCGGGCTGAAACTAGCAAAACACACTTGATACATGTACTCTTTGATACATGTCAACTTATTCTACTAACTCGTTAGTTGTTACTTATCTCTCTAAAGTGGAGGTTACTCAAGGGTAAAGCATAATCTGAAAACACTGAGAGAAAACCTGTACAGATTATTATTATCAGACTTTTAAAAACCTGTTGCTTCATATTATGACTGAGACTGTCATCTGTGAACTCTAAACTTTATCATAAACAGGGTATTATTGAGCTTCTTTCTTTGCTTTAACAGCCAGGCATTATTATTATACACTACACAATCGAAACATGCGTGTTTACGACTGATATTTTAAGATAATATATGCTGTGTAATCTAAATTTATGTAATGCATGCTAAAACTGTTATCAGTATGGAAAGTTATCACTTTATAGGCCAATTTTTCATTCAACTGCATTTGGACTATGAGCTTCAGAACAGAAATACAGTCAAACATCGAGCCGTGGTTTACACCGAAAGAAGAAACAAAGAAGAATATTTACTTTAATATATTAATACTTAGCAATATTTGCAGATATATTACTAATACACCCTTAACATCTTTGAGCGGTGCTGCAAATGAATAACTTAATTAAGTTTTGAATTGATTCACTGAAACATAAGTCTAAAGTAATACATAAAAATGACTTAAATTTACCAAGTCTAACAATTTTTTTCCTGCATTTTTGCCTTTTCATGTTTAAATCAGAGATGCTATTGAAACATGTCTGCATTATTAGCAAATAGTAAATGCATTAAAATCAGTGCAATATCAGCAAAATAATTGTGTGAATACATTTCCCAGCCTCAGCAAGAACTAATGAGTGAAATCTGGGTTTGTGTCTTCTTTTCTACTTTATACTAGGGCTGCTAAGTAATTGACCAATTATTGTGATGATTAATCGAGCAATTGGATATTTTTTGTTATTAATAATTGGATCCACACCGTCTCAAAGGTGGTTTTATTGAACAATACTGTAAACATAATAGGGATGCACCGATATGAAAATGTTGGCCGGTAACCGATAATTCCTTATATTTGAAAGCCGATAACCGATATATTGGCTGATAAATCTAAACCAAAAATGTTATATAATTTTTGAGAGCCAGAATACAAAAACTAAAGTTTCACCATTAAAATCCATGTCCCAAGCACACTATTATAATAATGTTCTCATTATAATGTTACGAGGCTTATACGACACATGTTGCACTTTCCTGTATTCTCCTTTTTTGAAGTGATTTCAATCATATTTCAAGCAATTTAAAGCCATCATGGCGAACAGTTCACATCTGAAGTGTCTCAGCTGAAGGAAATATGATTTACCAGCTTTAATATATCGGCCAAATTTTCATATTGAGACAATAACACTAAAAATAAACATATATCTGCCGATATCGATATGGTGGCCAATATAAGGCTTAAGTTAATAACTACATAAACATTCATTTTTATTATCAATGTTGAAAACAGTTGTGTACAATTTTATTTCAGGATTCTGTGATGAATAGAAAGTTCAAAAGAACAGCATTTATCTGAAATGGAATATTTTGTAACATTATTCGACACTGGTCAGTTGTAATTGGAGTCGCTTCAAATGGAGTGATGGTGACAGTCCTATGAATCCCGTACCGTTTGAAACAGACATGATTGAGAGAGTTTAAACAGGACGGTACCGGGTTGTTTTTGTCCGGCTGAATCCTGTAGCGTGTGATGAAGCTGGGCTTCCCCGTGGTGTCCACCAGCATCAGCAGGGCGTTAAACAACCAGAAGGAGAGCGTCGGCACCAACATCGTCCCTGTCCAACACCACAGACAACATGCAGGATTAACCCACCATTCATGTTTGGGCGGAAACCACTTTGCATTATTTGGAAAATTTAACTAAATAAAATGTCTTGTACAGTGGTTTTTGCCTAAATGTTTCTATTAAGTGAACTTTTCCAGGTCCAGACTGGCACTAACAAAGATCAATATGTTATCTTTTGCACGGTTCAGTCTAGAACAACAGATGCGTGAACATTTCATGATCTGTGTCCAGAGGGGAAGTTGGATAAAGGTTAAAAACAAGTTTGACTAAATCTCTAACCGATGAAAAACAAGGCCGCCTGATTTCCACCCATGGCCTGGTGAAGCTTGGTCCACTGGGTCTGCCAGAAGTCTCCAGACGCTCCCCAAAACCTCTGCAAATGCCTTCAAAACACAAGCAGCTCATTAATGATTAATGTTCCGCTGGAAGAGAAGCATAAAGGACATATCGAGCACACGGAGCAGATCAGCGAGATTTGAAATGCAAGGCAAGACAGTGAAAATGAAAATTGCTCACCATGTCACTGAGTTTCTAAACCCGATCAGGAAGAAAAGCCCCGATCCGATGACAAAAGCTGCTTTCTTCACCGAGTCCCAAAGTCCTCCACTATTGTCCTTTTTAGAGAGATGAAGACAAAATCCCTCATCATCTTGTTTGAAGTTCAACTAATGTATAAATTGACAAAGAGCATTTATTGAACGTATACGCCTCCAGTCACAAGCACTGACTATTTCCCACATTATAATAGAATAATAGTAAACTAATCAAAACTACGACACAGTATTTCTGTCAGGAACAGAACTGACAGCTTGAAAACTGGAGCTAATGGTGCAGAAACAATTCAGCATTTACTATTATTAAGTTATTATCTTTTCGATGTGCAACTACAAGTTATTATTTGCATAATGTTTGTTTTCATCAAATGAAATTGCCGTTTCAATCTTTTAAATAGTTTATTTGTAAACTTCAGTAAATGTTGAAAACAAGCAGACTTGTTATGCAAAATAATACGGCAGCGATTATGTAACAACCGCGACACATCTATAGTTACAAACACATTAAAGTACGAGTTCAGTGAGACAGAACAAACCCAAGCACTGAACAATAATGAAGTGAAGTGACTTACTCTGTCCATGCTGACTGTCTGAGTCCAGGAGCTGACAGTCATGTGTTTATACTGTACATGTTTACAGCCTCGGCTACGTCACCAGCTGATCTGTGATTGGCCAACCGCTGATCAGCTGACAACCCGCTAAAGCAGCGGCTCCTTTCTTGCAGGAGTGCCCTGATAAAATATAAATAATATAAAAATCTTTTTTTTTTTTAATACAAAAATAATACCTAACAATAATATTGCATAGCTCATTATAGACACAGACTATCATAGACACCGCAGATTGAGTTAGACAGCTTAATTGAGTGATTTATTTGCAGTCTCAAAAGTAGGCCTAAGTAACACTGATATGAACATTTTGGCCGATAATTTCAAAGCCGATAACCGATATATTGGCTGATAAATCTAAATCCAATTTTTTATATAATTTTTGAAATCCTTATTACAAAAACAAAAGTCTCACCATTATGTCCCAAGCACACAATTATAATGTTATAATTTTATGTAGTCTGCCTACAGACTTGTGAAGCACATGTTGCACTGAACTGTATTTTCCTTTTTTTAAGTGATTAAAATCATATTTCAAGCAATTCAAAGCCATCATGGCAAACAGTGTCCATCTGAAGTGTCTCAGCTGAAGGCAATATTATTTATAGCCTAAGCTTTAATATTTATTTATTTGTAAGCTAAAAATTAGCTGATAATTTTATTGTAGCCTTTATTAGCCGTACATTTAGTTGGAATAACTGTCTAGAACATCCCAAACATCAGATATCTGAACGCAATAACACAACAGTTATTCACTTACATCTGCACATCTCAGTCATCATGTAGATCAATAAGCTGGCTTCCCCAATGCAGAAACTTAGATTTGATTGAGTTTCCCAGGATTTAGTTCACGTTACGATCTAGTACTCCTAGACCAGAAGTTAAAGTCACCATAAAATCAAAATGGACAATTCTTGTTTTTTATGGAATATTACAGTGTTTATTCTAAATGATTTATCGGGGCAACCTGTCACTCATGAGATCAGCCAATAGCAAACCACAACCATCCAATCATCCAATCAATTCCCCACGGACACAATCAAGCCCCGCCCACATTTGTTCTTATTCAAGAATTGGATACGGCACAATAGAGAAGAACCAGACCAGCACAACATTTCATGACAACGTTAAGAGAATTAGCCTAATACAATTAAAACCCAACGTTGAGCCCCTGACTAAAAACACACACTCCAAGCATTATATTTAAAGGCATTTAATGTTTTTTAATTTATACTTAAAACATTACACTTGTATGAAAACATTTGCAATTGTTTAGTATAAGATGTCAATGATGTTTGAGTTCTAGTTCAGCAGGTGTCGCCAGCGCGCAACGTTTCGAGACCAAAGCAGTTTCTTCAATTGAAGCTTCGGTACTTTCTGCCACCGATAACACATTGATCCACAGCTGCACGTGACAGGAGCAGGAGTGAACAAAAACTGACTGATAACACAGAACGTGTCAAATAACTGGCTGTAGAAGTGTTTTTCAGAGAACTCAGCATGTTTCCAAAATATCTGCAAACATATTATGGTATTTGTATGCTTTAGTAGAGTAAAAAAGATACATACAGCACCTTTAAGAAAAGTAACCATGATAAAATTTACTGTTATTTTGCGTAAGGTGTAAAATACTGTAATTTCTTGCTTGCTTTGCAATAGTTCTCTTTCATCATCTTGTGTTCGAGATCCACCTATAGGAAGGTACATGACCTCTGCAGAAGCATCCAACTGCACCAAGTCAGGCTAGACAGACAGAATAACCAGGCATTTTGTGTTTTTTGTTTCTTTTTCTTTTTTGTGTTCTCTTCCCCGAGAGATTAATGTGTTTAAAATTGTTTTAAATGATTGAAATAAAAAGGTGTTTCTTTAAAATTGAACGTTGTCTTTGGCTGAATTGTGCATGTACCTGTGTGTCCTTAACTGTATTAATACCATTGCAATTGGGTAGCTAGTAAAATCATTCCCCTAGTCTGTGTTTAGTCTTTTCTCGTTTCGCTCGCCACAATCTGGCGTAGTCGGCAGGAGTACAATTTAATGCCAAGACGTTTTCAATTTTGTTGTATTTGTTTCTTTTGTCTTTTTCTCTTCTTTTTTTGTGTTATTGGCAAAACTGCAGCTGGCGTTCTTCCTCCACCTTCCTATCTCCTAACGGTAGAGTTTCCCTTTGTTGGGTAGGGTAAGTATGGAGGGAGAGGTACAGGAGTTGAGGGACTTAGTTGAGCAGTTAAGAGCAGATAATGAGAGGCTGCGCCAGGAACGGGCTACGGCCTAGTTCCGCACCCCCTAATGTGTTACCTACTGCCCTACCTCGCCCTATAACTGAGAGACTGTTTTTTGTGCCCTGTGATCGAAAACGTCCTATGTTCAGGGGAAGATCAGGCATAAGGTTAGCAGAATGGATTGAGGAAGTGCAATCTTGTATGAGGGCACGCCATTTGTCAACATCTGATCAGGAATTCTTTGTTTGATCACCAAGAAGGAGAGGCCCGCGATGAAGTAAAGTTTCTTCCTAGTGCGGAACGTGAGGATCCAGATAAGCAAGGGCGGTTTCTTCATTAGGGCGATTGGGCGACGCACCACTAAAGTGTGAAACCACAGTCGACCACAGAGTTACGCTAGCCGTCACTGTCTGGATATAGTCCAATCAGCGTCATGTCACGTTCTGTGGAGTACCGCCTCTTTTTGGGCGATTTCACTCTGGCTGAGAATCTCCCAGAGTGTTCCCATAGACTTACATTCAACAATGTTTTTTTTCGAACTGCAGGCACTGCAATGCATTCTCTATGGGTTCCGGGAAGGCTAATGTGCTTACGTCATCATACGTGTCCTTAACTTGTGCAGCGATTGGTGGGAACAAACATACACTATTAAAAATCTTTAAGATTAAGTGACAAATAATATTTGAAAACAATTTTGAATTTGAACAACAAGAAAAAATGAAACCCTACTTTAATATCTTTATCAAATATGATTAAAAAAATAAAAATAAAAAAGAGAACGAGAGCGAGAGAGACTATAGGGACATCTCGCGAGTTGAGGCCAGTTGAACTTGATCAACGTTAGCAGTTAATTCTATCGTGTCATTAAAAGAAATACCATTCAGCCGTCGTAGGGTAATTTATCAGGATAAATTGTCAATTAAAGAGTTAGAACCACCTAGACCAAATTTAAAAATAAAACAAGTATCTACAAAGGGCGGGAAATTATATAATAGAGGATTCTCAAGGAACTGGTACGAGCGGATAAAATGGCTAGCAGGTTGCGAAGTAGCTAATGCTTTATTCTGCTACCCCTGCATTATTTTCCATCCCGAGGACGGGACGGACATCGCATGGACAACTACAGGTGTCACCGATATGCATCTCTCAGAGAAGGTGAAAAAGCATGAAACGGCGAAGATGCATATGGACAGTTGCCTAAAATATTAATGAAAAATAAAGTAGTGAAGTTGCCTTTACATGCTTAAGCTGTTGATTTATCCATTGCATGGGTGGACCTTATCCCTATCAATCATCGAAACATTTGCCCCCCCTGAGAGATTTTGCAGGAGCCGCCACTGCAGATAAGATAATTGCCGTTTTACAGGAGCTTTATGGTTGTTGCGAGTCCTATGTAGCTTTGCAGGGAGCGTTTTTCTCCCGTCGGCAGCGGGAGGGGTAAACCCTGCAAGAGTTCTCCCTTGCTCTGTTGAGTCTTATGACGTCGGTAAAGCAGCGCGCCCCCGGCGATATACCAAATGCAGAAGTTTTGCTACGCGATCAATTTGTTGAGCATGTACTTGACGGCGCCCTCCGTCGTGAGATGAAACAGTGTGTGTGTAGACAGCCAGCCTCTACCCTGCTAGAAGTGAGTGCAGAAGCGATCCGGTGGGAGCGAGAGGGTTTGCCTGGGGGCGTTAGGGAACCGAGTCATTCTGTCCCTTCAGCCCTTTGTTTTCAGTTTGGCGTTCAGAGTGATTCTCGGTCGGTTGTTAACTCACCCCAAGTCTCTGAGCAGAGTGAAATGCGAGAGATGCTAAAGCGGCAGCAGGAGCAGCTCAACCAGCTTACTCAAAGCATTACCCGCCTGCAGAGCTCTAGCCAGCACGGTCGCTCGTTTCATAATGGCCCCATAATATGTAGGCGGTGTCAGGAGCCTGGCCATTTTGCCAGGGAGTGTGAAGGAGAATGTGTCCCTGCTCGTGCAACCTTTCATCTGTCTGCCCCTTCACCGTCTATCAGGCAGTCTCACCCTGCTCCGGCGTCGGAAAACTAGTACCCGCTGAATTCGGAAGGGGCAGCGATTGGTTCAGTTGTTTTTAATTATCTGGCGGAGACTTCAAAGCTGATGTCCTCTTGTCCACATTTAGATGTGCGTATGGGTGGGGTTGAGGTTCCCTGCTTGGAAGACACCGGGTCAATGGTTTCTACAGTTACAGAGAGTTTCTTTCTCCAGCAATTCAAGCCATGGGGTCAAGAGAGGCTTCAGTCCTGTCACTGGCTGCAGCTCAGGGCAGCTAATGGGCTGGCCATTCCCTACGTTGGCTACTTGGAGCTTGACATTGAGCTTTGTGGTAAATGAATGCAGCGTTGTGGGATGCTGGTTGTTAAAGACCCCCCTGGGGGTGTGTCTTCTCAGGTTCCTGGTATTTTGGGAATTAATGTTGTTCGCAGATGCTACAGAGAGCTTTTTAGTCGGCATGGCTTAGCCATGTTTGACTTACCTGTGGTGGCCAACAGCCCAGAACCTGTTGTGAAGGCATTGCAAGGGTGCCAGCAGGCCAGTCCTCGTTCCCTTGGTGTGGCAGGTAAGGTTAGTTGTATTCCTGGGGGTAGAGGTCTGCATTCCCGCGGGTCGCGACGCAAAACAGTGCGGCGCGGGACAAATTTTGAAAGGTCATTGCCGGAGCGGGCGGGATGATGAGGTGCGCTTGCGGGTGCGGGCGGGAGGGATGATACGCTGCACTCCCGCAAATTAAATATGTGTAAAGTAAAATATATAAATTATTAAAGTAGCGTACATAATTTGTAGTTGTGAGGGAGATTCTGATTGGCAGCAATAAAAAACGTTTTAAGCAGCTTAAACTTGTGAATGTTGTCATTTGGGGTAGGGCGGGGCCAAATCTCACACACACTTGTTTAGAGACAATTCCTTCCCGCTGCTCCGTGTTCGAATTCGAAGCTAGTTCAAGTTCAAAATAGACAGCATGGACGAGGAACAGAGCGCCTCTAGTGCTTCAGATATAGGCCTAAGCGCTTCAGATGTAAGTACTTCTCTAAAGAAAGGCACATTTACTAAAAAAAAATCACGAAACCTCAAATCAGACATTTGGTGTTTTGTGATCACATTTTAAATGTTTAAATGGCCTGTGATATAGTGAAGTCTATAATATAGTAGATAAGAATTATCCGTTTTACAAATGTTCCTATGTGTAGGCAATGCCTCAATGGTGCGTTCACACCGGACGCGAATAGCGCGTCAGGCGCAAATGATTTCAATGTTAAGTCAATGCAAAGGCGCGTTACGCACGTAAAAATTCCTGCGGCGCGAATGAGGCGTAGAGTATGGCGAGTATTTAGTGCCACAGATAACCTAACAAAGGAGACTGTCATGTGACAGCTACGTGTGTATATGTGGATAGGCTACTCCGTCAGTGCATAACGTCGTCGATAAGCCCGTCGCCGTCAGGCTTGATTTTTTTTTACCCCCCCTCAAACTTCGACTTCATCTTCTTTTTTATTGGCGGTTGGCAAACTAGCTGAGAGGTGCATTAGCGCCACCAACTGGACTGGAGTGTGGAACCAGAGATTATACTGGAGTACAGGCCTACATGCTCCAGCCTTTTAGTCATTAAAAGTGTTGCTGTAAAATTAATTTTTACACAGAAATTTAAAAGGACGGTAATCTAATGAATATTTATTCGAAGATATTAATGAGCTTAAATTTGTAAGTTATGTCAGCTGAGAAGTTTGTACTATTAAAAAAAACACTAGGCTACTTTAGCTTTGTTGGTATATCTGTCCAAATTTGTAAAATGTTCTTTTGTAAATCAAACTAAAAGGAAGTGTGAAAATATCTAGAAATATGATCACTGTTCAATGAACTCCTTGAGGCAAAACACTTTTACGTAGGTTTAACCTCCCTTCTATAAAGTAACCATCGAATCTTCTCTTTTTCATCTTTCCTATTTGCAGTTTGTATTTTTATGTGTTGTAAGCATAGACTATATGTATTCCTGTATGTTGCATTGTTAATACTGTTATACTAATAAAGAGGAAAAAAATCTTTCCTATTTGTTCTCTTCAGTGGAGTGATTCAATCTGTCTTGCTGTTTTTGTTATGTCATCACATATTATGGCACTGTTGCATTTTTTGTCAATTGCACAATTTAATAATACATTTTAGGCTGAAAAAGTCGATAATATCTTGTGAGTTAATGTTTGAATAACTAATGCACAAGTGGTAATTTATTAAAAATACGACATATAACATCACTTTAGGTGATGGGCCAGCGGGAGATTTCATGCATTTAGACTATTTTTATACACTAAAACTACATCACACTCAGTGTCACAAACCAAACACACTGCCATGCTCACATACACATCAAATGGTTAAACACTCATCACAAGGCCTATTCAAAGACAATGGCACCATCTAGTGGAGGAAATCTGCAATAGACTTTACAACAGAAACTTCAAAAACTCAATTAATTGTGGGGTTTACTTAATTAAATATTACATTGAGTGTGTTTTTACATTTATTCGTTAATAGACTATAGTTCTAACTTAAACTAAAAACTAACTAAAATATAACTGGTAACATTTGTAATTTAATTGAATAGCCTATAGGCCATAAAATTATGCTATATTTTTGTATTATAGATAACAGGGACAACTTGAAATTCTAGCCTCCCATCTTTCATTTTACTGGCATGATGTTTATTTTGGGTTTATTCTGTAGATTAAAATTGTGCTTTTATCATTTACTTTGTGTACCCAACTGTAATTTAAAATATAAAAAATAGACCAACAACAAGCTACAAGCTGTTTTACTTACATTACAATTTACAATGTTTTCCTCATATTTGATGCTGCCATAAATGTTTTGTTTTTCAATGGTTAACCATTTTAAAAACACAGCTTAAGAGGCAGTTTAATTTAGTGCTGCAAATTCAAACATGAGAACCAATCAAAAGCACCAGAACAGCAACTAACTTTACTAAACAACTGTGGCTGGAAATGGCAAAGGAAGACAATGTGCACATGAAACACACATAATGCAACAAAATGAATATTATTCAATATATAGCAAAGCTTATTAAAGAAAATATTCATATGACATCTTAAACATTTTCATAAGAAATTGTGATTACATATTTTACCAGTAGGCCTAACTGTAACAGATAACACTTACATTTATTTTGTAATTAAATTATTTTACTAAATTGCATGTATGTAGTTAGCCTAATCCCCAACACTGCCTGTATGTTTGTCTACAGTTGAACATTAAATGGTGTTCTTCTAGGTATAGAATCATGGGAGCTTTATATTATGAGCATTAAGTGAGTCAGAAATTACGTTTGTATCCTTTTATAATAGTATGCTGGTTTCTCTAAGTGTAGCATCCCGATGGAAAATGAAGAACTTCACTGAGGGTTTTAAGATTTTTAATTTGCTGTCTTTGCTTGTACTTCAAGAACAATGTAATTGCTAAAAATGTGCAGACATAAAGCAACATAGTGTCTTATAACTCCTTTAGGATTACATTGATTAGTAACGCATTTGCATGATCAAAATAATCCAAATCATTATGCAGAAATATGCATGTAAAATACATTGTTGCCAATAAAAGAACCAAAGGCAAATGCCTATAACAAATAGCCTACAGTTAATAACAGAAATTGAATAAGCATGAACCAGCTCTAATACTTTACTGATTAATTTTATAAGTAACTGTAGACCTAAGACAACCATTTTCACATTGTGGGGAAGTGAAAGCATTATCTTCTGTTTGGACAGTGAATCCAAACAATAAAGCACAACACATGAACTGTAGGCTTCTCCAGACTCAGAGTTCCCAGTCGCCAGAGGAATAAAAGCATTTATAACAGGCTGTACAAGACATGACTTGAATTCACTCAATAAAGTTAAAATAAAGTTACACTGACAATGGGTACTGTGGCGACGTACTTAGTGACGACGTTTGTGTCACACGGCTTTGAGGCGACGTACCTAAAAGGGGGGCGGACCAAGATGGCCGAGTAGGTAGACGCTTACTGTCGAGCTGTGCAACCGAAAACTTTGAATACGGTTAAAAACAACCTTTCTGTTCGGACCTTATAATCATTTATAGTGCTTAACGCTGAAGGAACTTTGTGAAGAGGATTTAACCTTTGAGATGTCGACCCGCGACAATAAAAGACAGCTGAAAAACGCAAAAGCAAAGTTGTCAATGCCAACAGGTGATGCTAACCACGCCGCCTCAGGAAGAAACCCTCTAATTGATAACATTCATGACTGGCTCGGTGACTTTGCCAGTAATGGAGGATCTTATGGAAGAATTTCCTCCTCTGTCCCTGTCACCCAGACAATCTCCAGCTCCAAAAAAACCGATGCTTTCTTCCAAGGTAGAAGACATAGATGTCGTCGCTTCCCTGTCGAAACTAATAAATGAAAGAATGGATGAGCTGGCGTTGCAGCTAGATGGTGTTAAAAAAACTGTGGACTTCGCGTGTGAGGAAATAAAAGATGTGAAAAAACGAGTGGGCACTTTAGAAAACAGGATGACTAAAGAGGAGAGCCGCATGGACACACACCAGCAACAGATCTTCGACCTGGAACGGTACTCTCGGAGGTGGAATCTGAGGCTCCTTGGTGTCAAAGATGATGAAAAGAACGATGTCCGGCAGATTGTCATCGAGATCTGTCAAGCCGTATTACCTGAATGCAAAAACCGCATCCGTGATACTGTTGACACTGTGCATCGCAACGGCGCCAAGCTCCCTAACAGCAGCAAGCCCAGACCGATTCTCATTCAATTCATCTCAAGGGTGACCAGAGATAGCCTATGGAAAGCTGCAAAGACGTCACAATTTCTCAAAGACAACCACTGGAAGTTTGCAGAGGATCTCTCAGAAGAAGATAGAGAACGACGGAACAAGTTATGGCCCATCATTGAAAAGGCGCGGGACATTATATCACAGATGCGGGCGGGAGCGGGACTAAAAATTACAAATCTTTGCGGGAGCGGGACTGAACACTGCGGGAGCGGGTCTAAAAAATGTGTCCCACGCAGGTCTCTACCTGGGGGTGTGATGAAAATTGTCCCCACCACATGATCCGCGCAGTACTCTGAGAATACTGTGTTGTTTGAACCTCTGAGCTCTGGCTTACCAGCTGGACTTCTTGCTTCTCCTGCATTGGTTCGGGCAGTAAGGGGTACTGCCTACATCCCAGTTGTGAATGTAGGTACCCTTGATGTGCTGCTTTACCCACATACGGTGGTAGGTACATTGTACGAGGTTCGTGTTGTGAGCCTGCCAACGGAAGTCACGGAGGTACCTTTAGGTGTGGCCACAGTGGTATCTCAGACTGTGGTTCCCACGGTGCAGGAGCAGATAGATTCCATGGACCTGTAGTCCTTGTCTGCTGAAGAGCAGGGTCCGGTGAAGTCCCTTCTAGGGAGATATAGCTGTGTCTTTTCTGTCCATGATGGAGACCATGGTTGCACTAATCTGATTCCCCATGATATATACCTCTTTTAGACAATGTCCCTGTCAGGCAGCGTTAAAGGCGTAATACTCCGTCTGAATATGAGATGGTTAAAGAGCATATTCACCAACTTCTCGAGGCACAGGTAATTAGGGAGAATAGTAGTCCTTACGCCAGCCCCATTGTCCTGGTTAAGAAGAAGGATGGGACTCTAAGAATGTGTGTTGACTATAGGCAGCTCAACGGTAAAACCTGGAAAGATGCTTTTCCTCTTCCACGCATCGAGGAATCTTTGGATGCACTTACGGGTGCTCGCTGGTTTTCCACCTTGGACCTGGCTAGTGGGTATAACCAAGTCCCAGTTACTGAGGCAGATCGGCCCAAGACTGCATTTTGCACCCCCTTTGGGCTTTTTGAATGGAACCGCATCCGCATCTTTGTAACGCCCCTGGCACCTTTCAGAGATTGATGCAACGGCTGTTTGGTGATCAACAAAACCAGTCTTTGTTGCTTTATCTTGACGACATTGTGGTTTTCTCCTCCACAGTTCAGCAACATTTGGAGAGGTTGGAAGTGGTGCTTGGCCAGCTTCAACGGGAGAACCTAAAGGCAAAGCTCACCAAATGTGCCTTTTTCCAGCAAGAGGTGCGTTATTTGGGGCATGTGATTTCCAGCAAGGGGGTTGCCACAGATCCAAGCAAGGTAGAGGTGGTAGCCAACTGGCAGCCCCCCGCTACAGTTTCAGAGCTGCGGTCATTTCTTCGGTTCGCCAGTTATTATAGCCGCTTTGTGGAGGGTTTCGCTAAGCTGACGGCCCCTCTACATAAGCTGGTGGCACATCTGGGGGCCACAAAGTCTAAGAGAGGGACACCGCAAGCTGTCATTGAAAACTGGACCGCGGAGTGCCATAGCAGCTTTGAAGCACTGAAAGTCAGGCTCACAAGTACCCCGGTGCTGGCTTATGCCAACTTTTCGCTTCCTTTTATTTTAGAGGTGGACGCAAGTAATGGTGGCCTGGGGGATGTGTTATCACAAGAGCAGGATGGTAAGATTAGGTAGCTTATGCGAGTCAGGGTCTGAGGCCTACAGAGCGTACCATGGTGAACTACAGCTCTAGGAGACTGGAGTTTGTGGCACTTAAGTGGGCCATGACGAAGACATTTCGGGAATACCTGCTGGGCCATAAGTGCGTAGTATCTACTGACAACAATCCGCTTAGCCATTTGTCATCTGCTAAACTTGGCCCAACTGAGCAACGTTGGGCAGCCCAGTTGGCATCGTTTGATTTTGAGGTAAAATATGGTTCACGCAGAAGTAATAAGAACGCAGATGCTTTATCTCATCAGTATCCCCTGGCCCAGCAGATATTGACGCTATGCTTCCTGGTACGTTATTGCCCAAGCCTTTGCAGCAGGCTCTCCAGGGAACACAGGCTGAAGCAATTCAAACTGCCATCATGGCCTTGCCTCACACAACTTCTGATATTTGTGCCCTCCAGCAGGATGATCCAGTTATATAGGAGGTCTTGATCTTCTAAAGACGTGAGCAACGTCCCAACTTTGAAGAGCGTCAAGGGGTGTCCCGGCCTGAACTGACGTTGCTCCGACAGTGGGAGAGGAGTGGTGGAGAGGAGTGGTGTCCTGTATCGCCGGGTGTTTCGTCCTGACGGCGCGGAGATGGTCTTGCAGGTGGTGGTGCCTGTCCACCAGGAACATGGCCATCAGGCCGTTAGAGCTCCTACGCCAGCGCTGTTATTGGCCGGGTATGTCTGTAGACGTGTCTAAGTGGTGTCAGGCATGTGAGAGGTGCCAAATAAAATCATTCCCTGGGTGATTCCCTTTTCTCGTTTGCTCGCCACACCAAGAAGCTCCTGCGGCACTGTGTTAAAGTTGTCGCGATCCAGTGGTTATTACAAGTGGTTAAATTGATCAACCACAAAGTTAAATGTTGGGGGGGTTTATTTACAAATGTGTATATGGAGAAGACATAATTGCCAAAAGTATGAGGATTATTATTATTAATATAGGGATAATTAGGCACACACACTGCTGTGATTGTTCTGTCAATGCTTGCTCAGTTGGTAAATCTTTTCGAAGTCTTTTTTTTAAATCCTAAAGAGTAATTTTTTTAAATATTATCAGGAGACATTTCCAAACCCCCACCCCGACCAAAAAAAAAACAAAAACAAACAAAAAAAAGCATTTATTTCACAAAGTGACAAAATGTCTTTAATGTGAAGAAATAAAAATTGCTCACATGATGCACTGTGAATCAGGATTAAATTTAATACAGTGGTGTGATGGAACTATTGGTCAAGTTGTGAAATTAGCAAACCTGCAGTCTATTACAATGAAAAGTTTTAGTTTAATTCTACAAGCTTTCCATGACTTTACATTTAAATGAAATTTATTTAACAGCTAAAATAATAGACAATAGTAATTTGCACATTTACTGTAGATATCAAAGATAAAAGTAAATCATGAGAGTAGATTCATTTTGAATAAAAAAGATCAATTGATTCTGTGTTGACGTTTTTTTCACAAACAATAAGTCATGGCATATACTATGACTGACATAAAATTTGCAAAAATACTTTTATTTAAACACACATATGAACAAACTTCTAGGGATCCCAGACAATTGAAAGTTTTGTCTGCTATGCAATCCCAGCTTTGCAATTCAATCTATAAAATATATAATAAAATCAAAATGACATTTACAACAAACATGTATTATTAATTTTTTAAATACACTTTCATGTTCAAAACAAACTGAAAAAAACAAAACAAATGTCTGCTTTGTCTGGTGTACAGGGATATTTACTGACACAAGTCTTATTTGGAAAAGAATCAAGGATCTTCAAGTATAAATCCATCTTTATAAATGAATAAAAAAGGCTCTGGGATGTAAAGACGTCTGTCCCTGTTCTGCTTTGTTTGGGTGACTTTTTTTCTATCCAACACATATCTAACATGAGTTTCTATTATTGTCGTTTTCACAATTCACATACTTTCACATGTCTCCACACAAAGTTCACAGCGTGGAAAACTTTAGCTGCTAGTGGACCGGAAGTGAACCGTTTACTCCTGTGGTCAAAGAACGTCATTTTACCAGGGATGAAGAATCTTCATTGAAGATTTAGATCGGATAAAAGGTATCTAATGCGCATGTAGCAATGTCTAATAATATTGTCTTTTGTTTTTGTTAATGAAGAAAATTACGTGCTCTTGAAAAACATTAACGTTTTGGGAAGCTGTCGAGTAACGTTGCATTTCGATCAAGTTTGGCGTATGAAAGTGACTTTAACCCATGGGCGTCGGAACCATTGTATATGTGTGGGACAAGACCCACTCACTTTTTAAGACCAATGCTATTGCACTCACTTCTACCGTCTCTAATTCAGCGCATATGTCAGTTCGCTTTTCAGAGCGCCGTCAGTCAAATCCAATCCACTTGAGGAATGCCCTAATAAATTAAACTGAATTTCTGAATCATTATATTTCTCAACGAGCCCGTTAAAATAGCCGCCCGTTACCCTTCCAGTCAAATAATGCGCTGCAAACATTAATAACAGCTTTAAGTTGTCAATGCTGCAAATGACCATAGTATCAGCGGGATAATCCACGGATAGCTGTGCATTTAATGCACGACGAAGCGGATCGAGTTTAGCACTTGTTTAATTAAAAGGCACCAGAATACATGAAATGGCATTTAATCCAGTAACATTTTTCTGGGGGAGGACACACACACTTTTTTTTTTTTTTGCTTCCGACGCCCGTTTTAACCACATATGAGTTCTGATCACATCTGACTCCTGACATTATGCTGCCTAACTCATAATCATACACTGTTCGTTCATTGGCCAAAGGAGGACTGGCCCCCTGACTGAGCCTGGGTTCTCCCAAGGTTTTTTTCTCCATTCTGTCATCTGATGGAGTTTTGGTTCCTTGCCACTGTTGCCTTTTTCGCCTCTCTTCGCCTTTGTCGCCATTGGCTTTTGGCTTGCTTAGTTGGGGACATTTAACATTTAATTTTGAATTTAACAATACTATTACAACATTGTTTTCCTGTTATCTCTGTAAAGCTGCTTTGAAACAATTTGTATTGTAAAAAGCGCTATATAAATAAAGGTGACTTGACTTGACTTGATATGAACTTAAAGGTTATCTAAATGGATGATTAAATCGTATTGTGTCTTAATTGTCTTTCTGTTGGACATAGAGGCCATTTGTTAAGGAATTACACTTTTTATGTAGGCCTATTTTACATAATAGGCCATATACATATTATAATTTTAGTTATCTACAGAGTGTTAACACAGGCTACTTCTAACTGTAAACCATTGTAACACTTTTCGTTTTAATATTTGTAATAATAATAATAATAATAATAATACATTTTATTTATAATGCGCTTTTCTAAAACCCAAAGCGCTACAGACAACAAAACAAGTAAAATACAGTAGGCTACTAGCCTGGCTAACGCCAGACCCAATTCTCGTTGAGACTTGGGTCTGGGAACCACATGTACATTTTCTCGTATTTGAGGCGTGGTTTACGAATGCCTGGCGCCGTTTATTGGGTGCTAAGAATGTCTATCAAATGCGCCTGCCAACATATGTCGTCATCGTCTTGCTGCTCCCTCCCCGTTCTGTGATCCCGTTCTGTGATTGGTTCCCTAAATGAGGCGAAAATCTGGGCCATGGTATCCATACTGCCTTTCAGCGTGAATAAAATCGCGCTGCAGGAAGGCAGCATGGGGAAACCCAGACTAGTAGGCTACAAGAGTACAAGAGTAATTGTACAAAATAATCATTACAGTACAAATCATTAAAATACTAATCAAAACAGTTTATGTAAGCAATTTTAAAAATATGTGTTTTTAACAATTTCTTGAAGCTGGCTAATGTAGGAGCATCTCTAACAATAAGAGGAAGTTCATAACCTGGGTGTGGTGCCGCGACAGAGAAATAAAGCTCTCTCCACAGTGATTTACTGCGGTCACGCCATCTACGCTTAAAAATAGTGGTGTATTTTCAAAAAAGGTGTATGCGCTTAGTGTCGGCAGACTTTTAAAAGAAATATTAAAAATTAAATAAAATAAAATTTAGTTTGCAGAAAACAATTGGATTTTATTTTTTTTATGAATTTATGAAATATGCCTATAGGGATGTTCGCCGGAGTCAAATGTGACGTCACGATATGGGCGTGGCCGCGAACTGGTTGGCAGAAAGAACCAAACTCAATGCAGATGGCCTGTGAAGAGAATGAAGATGAACTTCTCTAGTCCTGCATTGTGTACGTAATTTGATTTTTTGATCCAGCCACTTTTTATTTTAACCTTTTGTCTTGTTTCAGCCCCAAACCCCATCTCAGCAATACAAATTAATAAAGGCTGGTTTGGTTTCTAAAGTACTTCTTCCAGCCTCCATGTATTAATGTTCATGGGTAGCCTGAATGGGTTCTGTTCAGACCTTAACATTAGGGATTTTACTGTAAGGTGTCAACAAGATTCAACAAGACATTTTCACCTGGCTAAACCCAATGTTTAGATCTTTTTGGGTATTTATGCAAACTAGTACGTATACGTAATTAGATTATGCACCGTTTGTCTATGTTAACAACAAATGTTAATAATGTTAATAACTGTTAACAACAAATGTTAATAATGTTAATGACAAATGTTAATAACAAACCATTTAAAAAAAACTTGTAATAATTTTTTTGTTTGTCTTGATGTAATCAACTCAGTACTTATCATGGTGATATCTGGGTTTAAATGTGTACCCTATTCTAGACGCCTAATTGCAGAAATCCACAGCTATCTTCTTGATTCAGGCTGTTTAGGTACGCGGTAGAAGGTTACTCTTATCGAACCTGTTAACACAGCCGATCACACAGCTCGATACAACCATTTGTCTTCTGTGTTTGCGCTGCGCAGCAAGACATTACTTTTCTTTTTGCCAACCAGAGCGCATGTAACCGCGTCGTGACGTCACGGCGAAGATCCCTATATAGCAATGTTAATATTCATGACTTTGGCAGGCAATTATTAAAGAATAAAACAGTAAAGCAACATGAAAATCACCACAGTGGTAGTCAGTGAGATGTAGAACAATAATCTGGTGTAGTTTAAATAAAACAATTTGATTTTATTTATTTTTTAATATTTCTTTTAAAAGTCTGCCGACACTAAGCGCATACATACACCTTTCGCCTACCACGCAACCTCGTGTCGACGCACAATATATTTTTAAGCGTAGATGGCCCGACTGCACTTCTCCGAAGCACAGATGGCGTGACCGCAGTTGAACTTCTACAGGGAGGCTGCTGAAGAGTAAGAGAATCCGTAGACCGAAGGGAACAAAAAGGCGAGCGTACAGACTGACTAAGTCACAGATATAAGAAGGACCTAGGCTATTTCGTGCATGTTAGTGTTGGAGTTTTAAAAGCAATACGTGACTGGACCATAGACTGTAAAAAAGAATGGACGTAGTGTCCGTGACGTCACCCGTAGGTTTCGGGGTCTCATTTATAAAACTGTGCGTAGGATCCTTACTAAAAGTGTACGTGCGCCCGAAAGCCAAAAATGGCGTACGCAAAAAAATATTCAGACTTATAAAACCGTGCGTACGCCAGAACCTGCGCAGAATTCACTTGATAAATCCCAGTCAGCGGAAGTTTGTGCGCACATGCGTCTCCTCCCCGAAATAACCATATATGGAGCTTACTACGCCTAGTTTTACTATGCATATCCTCATCTGCATATCATTTGCATATGCTTATCCATCCACGTGATAACATGTTTAACGGTACAAGACATTAGGAAAATATGAAATACGGATGTGCCTTCACATTACATTAATACAAATAATTTAGTAGCCTTGTTTTTGAATAAATAAATCAAATAGTATAAAATACATTTCAGAGAAAGTTTTTCTCAATCTTTTCCACAATAGTATTTTTAATTGATTTATATTTTTAATGGAAACAGATAGGCCTTATTGTGCATAATTTCCACGAAAATATTTTCTCAGACAATCTGCTATTATCATGATAAGCAATTATCTCTGTAAAACATTAAAACACAGCATGCTACAGGAAAAGTGTTCAAAAGCATCGCATCCACTACAAATAATTCTATTGATTGAATATAAATTTTTTTTTGTGTAACTTCTCAGTAATGATTTCATGTAATTTAAGTGTTTAACTCAATGAAAGACAATGGAATATTTAATCTAAATGTTTATATCTCGAGTAAAGCTTGGTTTAAATCATTATTTTATTCATTTAAACTTTTATTGTGAACATGCACTACATTTATGATTAGGACTCATATGAAGATTTTCGGTTTTACTTCATCTGCCGTTAGATAGCCCACATATGCAGCAGTTTCACTAACTAGGCCCAACGCGCTCACTGGCGCAGACATTTAAGAAGGGATGGCTATTTGCTTCAAAGTGAAATAATATTTGTATTATCTTTCTAGTATCATTTTCTTTAAATTTTCTGTCTAAAAGTGACCAAAAAGACATTTAACTCCAGCTCACCATTGGTGTCGCCAATTCCCTTTGTCTCCAGAATGTGCGTACGCACGGCTCAAAGTTTGCTTAAAGGTGCGCAAATTCTCCTGTCAAGTTTGTTTTTTATAGATCACAACCTTTGCGTGGAAACTGGCGTACGTACGTTTCCAGCCCCGTTTTGTGCGTACGCACGCTTTATAAATGAGACCCCAGAAGAGCGTTTTTGACATAGACATGAATAGGTAGATATGGCAAGCCGTTTTAGCTTAAATTGTTCCCAGCCTTACTCGTCGTAATTTCATTTTTACTAGTAAGAATTCAATTAGAAAGCTCTACAAGTTCATTCTTACTAGTAACAATTACAATTAGAGAGCTCTCTAATTCAATTCTTACTAGTAACAATTATTATTAGAGAGCTCTCTAATTCAATTTTTACTAGTAAGAATCACAATTACAGAGCTCTCTAATTCAATTCTTACTAGTAACAATTGCAATTAGAGAGCTCTACAAATGATTTTTTACTAGTCATATGTCTCCATTGACTTCCATTCATTTTTAATTAGAGAGCTCTACAATTGAATTGTTACTAGTAAGAATTACAATTAGAGAGCTCTACAATTGAATTATTACTAGTAAGAATTACAATTAGAGAGCTCTACAATTGAATTATTACTAGTAAGAATTACAATTAGAGAGCTCTCTAATCCAATTCTTACTAGTAACAATTACAATTAGAGAGCTCTCTAATCCAATTATTACTAGTAAGAATTACAATTAGAGAGCTCTCTAATTCAATTCTTACTAGTAAGAATGCAATTGCAGAGCTCTCTAATTCAATTATTACTAGTAAAAAAATGAATTAAAGATATGTATAATTGGAGAGCTCTGTAATTGAATTAGAGAGCTCTGCAATTGCATTCTTACTAGTAACAACTGAATTAGAGAGCTCTCTAATTATAATTGTTACTAGTAATAATTCAATTGTAGAGCTCTCTAATTAAAAATGAATGGAAGTCAATGGAGACATATGACTAGTAAAAATTCATTTGTAGAGCTCTCTAATTGCAATTGTTACTAGTAATAATTGAATTAGAGAGCTCTCTAATAATAATTGTTACCAGTAAGAATTGAATTAGAGAGCTCTCTAATTATAATTGCTACTAGTAAGAATTGAATTGTAGAGCTCTCTAATTCAATTCTTACTAGTAAAAATGCAATTACGACGAGTAAGGCTGAGTCAATTTAAGCTAAAACGGCTTGCCATAGGTAGACGCCCTATCGACCGCTACTGCCTATTGGCACGGACGAGAATTGGAGCCGCCATCTTAAACCGGTCATCCGCTATGATCCGCTCCGCTCAGTGTAATCTGAATGGCAGGTGAAATGAGCTGTCAGCGCATTAAATTAATCATATCTCACTGAATACTGAACTGATCTTCACGCGTTTTTTTTTTTGCTGCAAAGGTCATTCATGTAGCTATGATTCAGGACACATGGTTCGGCGTATATTTAATTTATTTATGGATTTAATATCCATAGTAGGCTTAACAGTAATATAATATTCTGATATAAGATATAAAGTGACCAGACACAATATGTGTGATGAAGGATATAATGTATTTTATAAATCACACACTATAAATATAATAAAGAAGCAGAAACAGATAGTTGCAGTAAAGTAAGATATTTTAATAAGTTGAAGAAACAATTTATGAATTGTGACACGCACATACACACGAACAGACACACACACACACAAAACGCAGCCACCGAATCCACCGAAGGCAGCCACCTGTAATAAAAATTGAGAAGAAGCTTTTCAACGTGTTTGCATCAGTAATTTCTAAAAATTAAATTCGGACAACATTAAGCCTATACCCTTTTTATTGTGTGGATGTGGGAAGGGGAAAATGTCGAGACTAAAGCCCTATTCGGATTAACTTTACAAGGGTAGATGGAGTAAGTTAATAATGTAATTTTATCACAGGACTTCTGTAATATCAATAGCCAAATCGCATGTGATAAGATATAGGTTATCAATAAAACTAGAAGTTGGAGGGGTAATTCAATTTGCGCATCGCTGTCATGCGTGTATTACATTGCTTCCTGATATCATGTGCGCAAACACAAATAACCTATACAACAGGGCAGTTGAATGCTTATCTGATAACCCAGAAGCTCTTGTAATTATTACTTTAACAGTTACCCCACCTCTCCATGCCGGGCGAACACCGGCTGATGCAGTAAACAGCATTTCACAACGAGTTCAGTACAGAAATAACAAATATCCTTGCTCCTCCTCGATTATCTGGTAATATTCTATTCACAAAATACAACCAATAGTACGGTAATGTTAAGACTTACTTGTGAAAAAGCCCTATTTCGATGGTCCGGCGATTAGAACAGGAAAATACTCCACAATGCTCTGGCATCTAATCTGCTGCCACGGAACCAAACTAGGAATACGACCGGTTCAAGATGGCGGGCGGATTTCTCGGTTTCCAGCGGCCAATAGGGAATCTAGTCTCTATATGATATCTATGGTTTTTGAAGCCTAAAGTGGGCGGGGCCAACCGTCGCCATCTTGGCAGCGCGTTATCTCTCTTTTTATTTTATTTTATTTATTTTATTTTTTATTTGCTTATAGATACCAAGTAATACAACAATCGGAACAGATACCAGAGGAGAGAGAAAAAAATAAATAAAAATAAAATAAACTAAGATACATATATATACAAACAATACAATAATAATAAAGGAAATGATAATTAAATACAACAAGGAGGTACAATCGACAAGAGCGTGTTAGGACAAGAAAATGCAACAAATTTAAAGGGGGATTTTGAAGAGAGCACAACAAGACAATGTTTTCCTTGCTTTGGTCTTCTCTGAAACAGAAAGCGTTTGACGGTATTGGTGAAATTCGCTAAGAAAAACTTTGAATAATGGTTTATGATTGGAAAATGTACATTTATGAATATGAAATTTTGCTAGAAGTAATAGATTTATAAAGAAAAATTCTTTCTCAAAGTTTTTCTCTGTATTAATAAAACCAAATAAACATATTCCCAAAATAAAGAAAAATGAGGGTACACAAAATCAGAAATGTATCTGCAAAAGTTCTTCCAAAATAGTTTGGTATAGTTACAGTTCCAAAACAGGTGTACAGTAGTTTCATCATGTTCATTGCAGAAATCACATTTTGTGTCAATGTCAGGTTTAAATCTTTTCAGGTATCTTTTACTGGATAGAATCTATGAATTAATTTAAATGAGACTTCTCTAACTTTATTTATAATGAGGTATTTGTGTGGCAATAACCAAACTTTTCTCCAGTCCACAATATTCACAAAATTGCTCCAATAGGTAATAACATAAGATTTGGTTACAATATCTTTCTGAAAGAGAGCACGAATAGATCTATTGCTAGAATATGGAACTAGACAAATCTTGCCCACCGTTGTTTGAGAGCGCGTCATCTCTCGTCACTCCCGGATGCAATAAAATGGGCAAAGAGGCGGGACGTGGGCGGAGCTGAGGTGCTACTGGCCTCGCGCTAAAGTGACAGCTGATTAAAGAAGTAAAGCCAATAGTTGAAGTTCATGTTTTTGCCCTTCGAAATACTATAATAATTAAAAGACGTAACTAAAAGTGAGATTATGTGTATCGTGATGCATTATTATTCTGCTAGTTAAAAATGTATTATCATGCAGTAACTTACAATATTGCTCTGAGCTTGTGCGTGATACATGTCAGTCAGTCAGCGCGGCACTGCACGTCAAGTTCGTAAAGAGCTTTATTCAGTCCATTTTAAAATCTGATTTTGGCCGCCTCGCAATTTCTCAAATGGGTTAAACCAAAGATATTACCTCAGAAGTTCAAGTAAATGCATTAGAAATCTGCGCTCATTCAAGCGTGTGCATCTATTGCGTGGACGGAGAGAAAGCACTGACACTTGCAGGATTTCATCTGACGGTACTTTTTATTTAACACTAAAAAGTTAAATAATATATATATATATATATATATATATATATATATATATATATATATATATATATATATATATATATATATATTAATTAATATATATGTAATACTTGTGTAAATGTTCTATATCAAACTGCACAAGAGAACCTGTTGATTCCTGTGATACCAGGTTGTCATTTGATTCCAAATCAAATGATAAAACTTAAGTGAACTGTTTTTTTGTCTTGTATATAGCCTACTTATATTTATTTATACTAATACAACATGTCATTATTTTATGTAATCTATTTTGACAGTGTTGCAGAAACATTTTCATATTAACACATTTTAACAGCATTACTGGTGTTGTTACAGTAGTTTAATAAGTGTTTACAAATGATATAATGTGGGGAAAAGGGAGAGAAATATGGCAAATGTGTTTGTGTCAACTTCTTAAAGACAGACAGGACATCTGTGTCATAAATCTGCTCCTCTGTCCTCATATAAAGGTGAAATACTTTGTCAGTGTGTGTGAATCAGTGTTTCTGACTCTTCAGGCGTTCCTGTGACGCTCCATGAAGACTGAATGAATCATGGAGGACAGAGAAACATTCAGAGATGGAGATGTTTCTCCAGCATTCAGGTACTTCTAAACCTTCATATGACCTTAATGTTATGGATAATACAGTGTATGTCACATAACTGGGTGTTCTGCATGTTTGCTGTGATTGGGAAGGTGTTCTGAGAGCTAGTCTGGTGCCGTGAATGAAATAGATAGGCTGGATTTATCCTTGTGCAATGTCTTCACTCTTCAACTTTTGGGGAAGATTCTCTATATGAGGTTTATCTACATGTAAAATAAGCTAAATGAGTTTCTGTCTCCTATTCTGATAAAGTCAATTCCATATGGAGAAATCAAACCCACCGGAGTCCAGCTGTGTGTCCATGAAGAGTGAGCGGTCATACCAATACCAACCACCAGTATTTAAGGGAAAACACACACCAACTGATCTGAGGTACAACATTTCTGTCTAGATAAATAGCTAGATAGATGATGCTATCATTATACAAGTTGTTGTATCATATGTGTAATTTTTGTCTATTCTCTTGTCTCTATTATGTAAAAATACAATACAACATTTTGGATGATGGATAACATTATTATGGTGCAATGTAAAATAGTCAAGTTAACTACATAAATTCTTCGTGTCACTATTTCTTTTAAAGTAATTTACACAGTCAGAGATCAAACTCACTGGAGTCCAGCTGTGTGTCCATGAAGAGTGACCGGTCTATGAGCCAACCACCAGAATTTAAGGGAAAACACACACCAACTGATCTGAGGTACGACATTTTGGATGATGGATAACTATTATGGTGCAATGTACAATTGTCAAGTTACAGGGTTCCTGCACACTTTTTAAAGTCAAATTGAAGAAAGACCTGAAGAAATCAAAATTAACAGCGTACATTAGGGGTGTGCAATATTGACAAAAATATATCTCAATATTTTCAACGTTTTGTTGATAATAATTAGATGATATTTTACTGATTGTGTTTTTGTGCTGGTGCATGGCTGGTTTAGGCCTGTTGTTGACAGCAGACTCACGAAGATATTCATATTTTCCTATTCTATGCAGTGGTCAGTTCCCAGCAGTGACAGAAATTAATATTTTTATTAAAGGGCAATATTTGCAAGCTTAAATTGATTTCCAGGGGCATTTTCATCTATATATGGACATTTTTTTCTAAAATTATTTAGAGTCATGCATCACCTTTTATGTCAAATACTAACATTCAAATTATACAGTAATTATACTTATTTATACAATAATACTTAATTCTACAATAATTATACAGTATACTGTTTCCAGTCAAATTAAATCATTAAATCAAAATCCATCTTTGCTGTGCAGAGGTGACAAAGAAGAGGCATCAGAAGTGGCATTAATGTTTACACTCCATTTACAATTGCATAAATAAAGCTATGACTATGAGATAGTTGTTTTTTTTTAAATCAATATTTTATATTTAAATAAGAAATGATTTCTAATTTTAACGTTTTAATTAAAGGGTACTTTAAATACTAATACTAACTAAAACCGTCAGTAGGCGGTGGCAAGTCACAAGCTGTGTCCCAATGTGAAGGCTGCGTCCTCCGAAGGCCGCATTTGAAGGCCGATTGCGCCACCGCGGCGCGATGAAGGCTGTCCCAATTCAATTCCGAATCCTTCGAAGGCCGTATTCGAAGGCCGGTTGCGTCATCGCGGCGCGACGAAGGCTACCCTGATTCAAAAGCGACGCCAAATGCACCCTTCGTTTCCCCGTGAAAGGAAGGATACATAAATGGATCCTTAGCGGCCTATCCTACCCTGATCCTACCCCATAATTCATTGCGCGCCGGTGACGACAGCATTTTTGGTGCAGCATTTGGTGTGTAGCCTACAGTTCAAATTCAAATGTTGGTGTTCAACTAGGCCTATGCCTTTTGAAAATACAACAACCGTTCATTTTTCGTTTTTCAATTACGGGTTAAAAAATTAAAAACGAATGGACGCAAATTTACACGGACTATTAAACTAAAGATAGTTTAGTGATAGTTATCACTATTTTTAGTGATATTTTTTAGATTAAAGTCTTTGATTTTACTAGTATTTTGATTGACTATCAAACCTTTCTACAAATACATTATTTGAAATATTTAATAATATAAGGTAGCTTACTTTTGCGTCCATTCGTTTTTCTTTTTTTAAGCCGTAATTGAAAAACTAAAAATGAAAGGTTGTTGTATTTTTAAAAGCCAAAGTTGAACACCAAAATTTTAACAGTAGGCTACACAAATGCTGCGCAACAAAACAAAAAAAAAAGACTTTTTGCCCCTTTATTAAACATTTAAAATATTCACAAATTACTATGGGACAAATGTCGATTTTACTGGTTTTCTAAGGCCAGATTAGAACCTGGAAATTATATTTTTCCCGCAATGCTGAATGAGAAGAGCCATGTCTCTGGAACCATGATTTATAGGCTAATGATAATAAATGTGTCTAAATAAATAATGAGGCATTTTAATTGTTCGTTTAAAAGTGAACATTTCAAGCTTTAGGCTAGGTATATTTTGTTTCACTTCATTTATGAGACGCGCTCTAGTTCACGGAGATCATGACAGCGCGACTGATTGTTTTATTTTATTTTACAAAAGCACAACGTTTTCTTGTTATGTGAGTTGGGACAAATAAAAGTAGTTGCGAATGATGTATTATTCTTTTCTGTATGACCAGAAATTATTGAGTATTTTTTAAGTTGTTTCCACTGTTGATGGGAAAATGCAAGTGTTCGCGCCCGCGCCTCCGTGCCATGCAGTGCGCGCTCACACTCCCACACACATTTGCGTCAAAATCTTGTGTTTATTTGTGATAATCTTAGCCCTGTATTATGACTGACATTTGACGAATTTCTTTGTTCCTTTTTTGGATAAAAGCGCCTTCTAAATATGTAGCCTAAATGTAGGCTAATAATAATAATAATATTATCATTTGCGTTGAGTTCACTGAAGACAGTAATATGTTAATCATAAAATAAATTATGAATGTTTTATTTTTATATAACCTAACCTTGTGTTTGTGTTATATTTCTTTTTTATATGTGAAGTCTTTTTTTGCTTATAGCCTACTGAACTTTTTCCTCCTAAAAAATTTACTTTAAAGACAAGTGGCCTAAATGTCGTTTAGAAAATTTATGTATTTAACATCCTCAGTAAAATATAAAACATAAAAATGACAATAGCCAATTCTGGCTCCATAGCTGTTTACTCAATTATAACAAATTAATCATCAGGATGGCAGCTCCGTCTCGCACTGTTGCTTGGCGCCATGGAGCGGTAATCGGGAACACCTGGATGCGCAATTAGGAAATCCTACGAAGGCTACAAGGTGCGTCCTTCGAAGGACGAATAGGCTGCATCCTTCGAAGTCCGCGGCCTTCGGAGGATGCAGCCTTCACATTGGGACACAGCTACAGTCTTAATAAGTGAGTTGGAGTCATTCATTCAACCGATTCGTTCAAACGGCTGATTCATTCGGGAAAGAAACAAGTGATTCGTTCAAACGGCTGATTCATTCGGGAAAGAAACAAGTGATTCGTTCAAACGGCTGATTCATTCGGGAAAGAAACAAGTGATTCGTTCAAACGGCTGATTCATTCAGGAAAGAAGCAAGTGATTCGGTCAAATGGCTGATTCATTCGGGAAAGAAGCAAGTGATTCGTTCAAACGGCTGATTCATTCAGGAAAGAAGCAAGTGATTCGGTCAAATGGCTGATTCATTCAGGAAAGAAGCAAGTGATTCGTTCAAACGCTTGATTCATTCGGGAAAGAAGCAAGTGATTCGTTCAAACGGCTGATTCATTCAGGAAAGAAGCAAGTGATTCGTTCAAAACGCTGATTTCAGTCAAGAAATCATCGCTGTTTGTTGCATTGAGACTCTACTACGGTTTCATTTTGAAATTCTAGTCGGCAAAATAAAGGGAAAACAAACAATATTAATATATATATATATTATAATATATATATTATAATAATATATAATATATTACAATATTAATATAATCACTCCAACATTGTCTAAAAAGTAACTCACAATGTTATTTTTAAATGTTGTATAACCTAAAACTCACACTTGTAATTGACCCTTCGCTAAGCAACCCCTGAAAACCGCCACTGGCCAATCGTGTCTTAGCGACACTATTGAGCTTTAGAGCGAGGGAAACATGCCGAAGCATTGTGCGCAGGGGCATCGCTAGGCCCTTTTAGGGGGGCTTCAGCTGTGTTTTTAGGGGGGCTGTGTGTTCATATCTGAGCCTCATTGGTCTGTCACTGCTCGTCAATGTCAGAATATTTCAGATGACCAATCAAATCGAAGTAGGCGGGCTTTATGTTCACAGACGCTGCTGAGCGCGAATTTTAACAGTGCGACTCGACGCGTACGGTCAAGTGCGAGATAAGATAGCCTATGTGTAAGTAGCTAAACTTAACATTTCACATTTGAAATTTTTTAGGTCATAAATGTTAAACAAATGACAAAAAATAATCAGGCAAACTAATATAGTTTTGTCTAATTTCGCCATTTTGAACTGAAAATAGGCCTATGTAACGTGACTCATGTAATGTAATAATTAGTTTACCGTCATTGCGAGGGGACAAGAAACATTAACAAAGCCGTTTTCATCATTTTAGGCACAAGAGTAATAATGAATGTATACATATTGAGAATATAATACAAATTGTAGCCTTTAGTACATTAAAAAAGCTCTGCTCAGCCTTCGGAAGGGAAGAGAAAGGGATGAAGAGACTGAGAAAAAAAGAAAGAGTGATGGAGATGAGGAGAGAGCAGGTATCGACAAATAGTCTACTGCCCTCTGACATGGTTTTAAAGCTATTTCTTATTCCTTTTTTTTGGTCTTCAAACGTCTTGAAATGCACATATCAGAAAAAAAAAAAATTTGAACCCCCTACCAACCTCAAATTTAGGACCTCAGTGATTATAAAGCCCTGTCTACGGCCCTGTATTAGGCATAAGATCAATAATGAATGTGTAGCCTACATATTGTGAATGCATTTAATAAACTTAATTACCTAGCTTTAGTAGCTTTCAGTAAATAAACGTGTCTGAGAAAAATTATTCATAGGCAAAATCAGTTGACCCTATGTTTACTTTCTTCACTGACAGACAAAAATGAAAAGCCTATATCAGTCAAAGCTCAGCTTTAGGAGGGGAAAAGACAGGGCAAGAGAGAAACAAAGAGAAAAAGAGGGTGATGCTGATGAGGAGAGAAAAATAATCAGCTGCCCACTGACATGGTTTTGAAGCTGTTGTTATCCAATTTTTTTTGGCCTTCAAAACATCTTAAAATGCACATATGTAGTTCAGAGAAATCAAAACTTTCTCGGGGAAACCCTGAACCCCCCCTAACTAACCTACCTCACATTCGGGACCACAGTGATTATAAAACCCTGCCTTTGCATGGTAATCAAACTGGTTAATAGTGAGCTTTAGATCCTAAACTAAAGTGTTACCTTTTTTTTTATAAAAAACAAAACAAAACAAAACATCAAACCCTCATTGGGGGCTTAGCCCCCCTAAAATGAATATCCTAGTGACGCTCCTGATTGTGCGTATGGGTTGTGCAAATCTGATACCCGGTCTCCTAAAAGTTTGGACGGGGGAGTGGCATTTTTTTCCTTCCCGAAAATCTAAAAGCCAAGAGGAAAAATGATGGGCGTGATCAAGCAGTGTGGGAGACCCCATTCACAACTAAATGTCGACAGGATTAACAAAAATACCTATTGCTTGGAAATAATGACGGTTCTTTGGTCTAGGGAGGGCGGGGCTTAGCGAAGGGTCAAGTGTGCATGGGAAAAGGACACTCTTGCTGATGTGATATTCTAATATAAGAACATAATATGATATAAATATAATACAAAAACTCATTTAGGGAAATACCTATAACTGCACTGACACATCACGCAGTGAAAGCACGATAGACAAATGCGATGTCAGCAGTGCCTCCTACATCGTTAAAACAATGATTACAGTATCATAATAGACAATACACATAGCACACCACTAGATGCACATAAAGTATGAATTTACAGCTGAACTGACATTTACCAACTTTCTTCTCCTTCTCTCCTCCTCTCACGTGCAGGAGACAGACGTTATTCTGCCTCGAGTGTGATGCGATGAATTGTCACGTGAACAAGCAAATCCACAAAGATAGAATAATAAAAAATAATACGTACGCTAATTAGATAGCTTTAATTTGGAAAGCATGTCTAAGTCAAACTGTCATCTAAAATGTTTCATAAGTAAAAATAAGACTTTATAAGACTTTTAATGGCCTTATAATTTAAAAATCTAATTTAAGACTTTTTAAGGATCCGCGGGAACCCTGAGTTAAAGGGATAGTTCACCCAAAAATTAAAATTAGCCCATGAAACTACTCACCCTCAAGCCTTCCCAGGTGTATATGACACCTTCTTAGATGAATATAATCAGATTTATATAAAAAAATGTCCTGGCTCTTCCCAGCTTTATAATGGCAGTGAATGGAGGATGAGATTTTGAAGCCCAAAAAAGTGCATCCATAACAGTTATTCATACGGCTCTCCGGGGGATTAATAAAGACCTTTGAAGCGATGTGTTTGTGCAAGAAAAATATCCATATTTAAAACTTTATCTACTACAATAAGTAGCTTCCGACAGACGGCCGTACGCATTGATTTACGGTGAAAGAGTAAACCTTGACCCGACGCATGACGTACTGACAAACGTGGAA
The DNA here is from genome assembly GCA_031834385.1 of Semotilus atromaculatus. NCBI lineage: Eukaryota > Metazoa > Chordata > Actinopteri > Cypriniformes > Leuciscidae > Semotilus > Semotilus atromaculatus. Next base: position 35,743,293 of record JAULUF010000001.1, read on the forward strand.
GCGCTGAGGAAAGAGCAAAACAAAACACCGTCACGAATCAGAAGTCTAAACGAGAATGTTTAAAGAGAAATGTGGGAGGTGCTTGAGTTTGTTGCCCAGCCATATTTGTCTGAACCTCGAGAGTCATCAAAGCTTACGCTACTCCTACATCCTTCGACATACATCATCAAGAGTTACTCTTTTGGCGTAAGTCGCCTTGCGTAGGCCGTCTGCCGGAAGCTAGTTATTAATAATAATAATAATAATAATAATAATACATTTTATTTGTTGGCGCCTTTCAAGACACCCAAGGACACCTTACAAAACAAAAATAAACAGAACATTAATACAAGCCCAACAATAATATCAATAGTAAAATCTAAATAATAAGTACAATGAAAATGTTAAGAACCATACAATCAAGGAAATTAAGTTGGAATGATGAAATGTATGTAGGATAAGCTAATCTAAACAGATATGTTTTAAGTTGTGATTTGAATTGATGGAGAGAGTCTAGTTGGCGAATGTGAGGTGGGAGAGAATTCCAGAGACGTGGGGCAGAGCGGCTGTAGGCTCTAGCCTCCATGGTGCTTAGTCTGAATGTTGGTACAGTTAAAAGTGCAGCCGTGGAGGAGCGAAGTGTTCGGGTAGGATTGTAAGGAAGAAGCAGATCTGAGAGGTATGAGGGGGCAAGGTCATGGAGGGCTTTGAAGGTAAGCAGAAGAATTTTGTAGTTGATCCGGTAAGGAACAGGAAGCCAGTGGAGCTGAGTAAGGAGTGGTGTGATGTGGTCAGTTGATCTGAAGCTGGTGATAATACGAGCTGCAGAGTTCTGAATGGATTGCAGGCGATGGAGTAGTTTATTTGGGGTGCCAATGAGGAGGGCGTTGCAGTAGTCAATGCGAGATATGATCAGGGCATGAACAAGGACCTGTGTATTGTGTTGGGAGAGGGAGGGGCTGAGTCTAGAGATATTGCGGAGGTGAAACTAAGCAGCCATCAACTGATATGGTGAACGGATGACTTTTGGAAAGTATGGCCTTTGAACCAATGAGGAGAACCTCACTTTTATTTCCATTAAGTTATAGAAGATTGATTGACATCCAGTTGCTGATAGCTTGTAAACAGGAGGTGAGGGTAGAGGGGGGAAGAGAGGTATTTGGTTTTGTGGAGAGGTAAAGTTGTGTATCATCAGCGTAACAGTGAAAATTGATCCCAAAGTGATAGAGAATGTTGCCAAGGGGTAATATGTAGATGATAAAAAGCAGTGGTCCCAGTACTGAGCCCTGAGGAACACCATGGGTGACTGTTGAAATTTTTGATGTGACATTTTTTCCCCTGAATTAACTGTTTTCTATTATGTACTGTAGATATGACCTGAACCAGACTAGTGCATTGTTAGCGATCCTGTTGGCAGCCAGACGTTCCAAAATAATTTTATGAGAGATCGTATCAAAGGCTGCAGTGAGGTTGAGAAGATTTAAGATGGATAAAAGGCCATTGTCAGCTGCAAGTTAGAGATCATTTGTGATTTTTACCAGGGCTGTTTCAGTGCTATGATTGTGGTGAAAACCAGACTGAAAAGGTTTGTAGAGGTTATTGTGATGCAGGTGGGCTTGAAGTTGAGTTACTATAGTCCGTTCCAAAAGTTTGGTGATGTATGGGAGGTTGGAGATGGGACGATAGTTCTTTGGGCCATTAGGATCCAAACCAGGTTTCTTCAGAATCGGGGTGACGGAAGCAGTTTTAAGATATGTAGGAACAGTGGAAGTAAGCAGGGAAGAGTTGATAATGGATGTTATGATCGGTGAGATAGATGGCAGACAGGTTTTAACCAGGGTAGTAGGGATGGGATCAAGCACACAGGAAGAATTCTTGGACTTAATGATGAGTCTAGTAATTTCTTCAACTGATGAAGGCTGGAAAGTTGATAGAATGGAGAATGGTGGGTCCAGTGTGGTGGTCCAGGATGGGCAGCTGTATGCAGAGGCAGAAGAGTTCAGCTGGTGGTGAATATTGGTAATTTTTGTACTAAAAAAATCTAAGAATGTGTTACACTGAGCTATGGAGATGAGGTGATTTGGAGTGTCTAAAGGCTTAAGTAGATTATTAATAGTGGAAAATAAAATCACAGTATTATTTTCATTGGTACTGATAATGTCAGAATAAAAAGAGGATTTAGCAGCAGTCAAGGCACTTTTATATGAAAGAAGATGATCAGTATACATTTGTTGATGAATGGTTAGACAAGTTTTCTTTGATAGTCTCTCCAATCGTCGACCCATCATTTTCACATGTCAGGGGTGTACCATGGAGAAGACCTAGTAAATGAGACTACGAGTTTTCAAGGGAGCTAAGGAATTTAGTGAATGGGATAAACAGTTGTTGGAATGATCAACCAGGTTAGCAGTACAGAGTGAAGGGGATGTAGATATAAGCCCTATTCGCACGGGATTAGTACTATCTGGGGACCTCGTGTGATTTTTAAATTACCCCCCCACATCTGAATTTCGTGTGGCGCATTCGCACGGGATAGCCGAAGCCTGTGATTATCCTCAAATTTACTGACTTATCTCCCGGATATGACGGCGAGGCTATTGCTTGGAAATGTCTTGCCGTTATTATTGGTCTATCTGTATGATATCATGAACAGAAGAATGTTCTTTACCGCATGCTGCTATATGTCATTCATTCATCTCCATCTAATCATTATTTTTGCTTTTGCTCTTCTGATGATTTTCAGCTTTCTCTTTCAGAAAATTGTATAGCTGTATGGTGTATAGCGATATGACCCAGCACCCAAAATACTATCAAAACACTCCAGCGCAGCCTCATTCTTCGCGAAAAATTGGTAAAAAGGCGCGCATGAAACAAAAACCTTAAAAAAATTATATTCGATCCGCCAAATCACAGAGATGCCGATTCGCACGGGACTAATATTATCACTGGACATCGGTGTTCAGCGAAATATGGTAGGTCGTTTGCGGGGGAATTTTTACTTTACAAATTACAGACATGGCCGATTCGCACGGGATTAAGATCACAGACAACCTCCGCAATTATTACAAATGACTAGAGGTCCCCATATAGTACTAATCCCGTGCGAATAGGGCTATAGTCAGCAGCAGGGTAAGTCGAGAATATTGCCAGACAAAGACAGCAAATACCACAAATACCACAACGGTAGAGGTATAGCAAGCAATTAACTTAGCATATAACATTAATTCAAAACAAACGTGCGGTGAGCAGCGGCAGCAAGACACGGCAGCGTTCACTCAATCCCCCATCAAATTGATGGTCAGTATTTTCAGGGTGAGTATTTTCAGAGTAGAGAATTTTCTTTTCTGAGTTCATTTTTGGGTGAACTATCCCTTTAACTACATGAATTCTTCTTGTCACTATTTCTTTTAAAGTCAATTACACACTCAGAGATCAATCATATTCTCCATATCTCCATATTCTAATATCTCAATTCTATTGTCTCTCTTCTATTAAAGTAAATTCCATGTGAAGAGATCAATCTCACTGGAGTCCAGCTGTGTGTCCATGAAGAGTGATCGGCCTATGGACACATTAGTAACATTTAAGGGAAAACGCACATCAACTGATCTGAGGTACAATATTTTGGTTTAGAGAGACAAATAATAATCATCATAAATAATCAATCATCATCTGTTTAAAATCATTTTCATTTTCAAAAATAAAACTTTGTCAGTTTTTCTCTTTTTTTTATCAAACCATTGCTGTTTTTTTTTGCTAATTTTTTGTTTTGATCCTGCACCAGAATTGGGATGTGTCGTTTCTTCCTCTTTTTTTTAGTGTCACAGACTGTTATAAATGCCATTTCATTTCATCCCTCAAACCCTGAGTATTTGTTTACATCCATGCTTTGGACGACTTATACCAACTCACTGTAATCACAGTAACTAAATGAATAAATTACTTTTAAAAGAATATAGTGTTTATTTATTACTTTCACATCTATAATTCATGTTATAATCTATTATTTTAATCTTTCAGTCGTGACTCTCAACTGGTCCAAAGCAGATTCAAATCAAATCTGCTGAAGAAGTTTCAGTGTCTGTATGAAGGAACAGCAAAGCAGGGAAACCCAATACTCCTGAATGAGATCTACACAGAGCTCTACATCACAGAAAGTGAAAGTGGAGAGATCAATAATGAGCATGAGGTGAGACAGATTGAGACACAATCCAGGAGAGCAGAAACAGAGGACACACCGATCAAATGCAATGACATCTTTAGACCTTTACCTGGACAAGAAAAACCCATCAGAACTGTGCTGACAAAGGGAGTCGCTGGCATTGGAAAAACAGTCTCTGTGCAGAAGTTCATTGTGGACTGGGCTGAAGGATCAGACAATCAGGATGTCCAACTCATATTTCCACTTCCATTCAGAGAGATCAACTTGATGAAGGACAAAACACTCAGTCTTTCAGATCTTCTTCATCGCTTTTTCTCTGAAGCAAAAGGAAAGGAAATATTCAGTGATGAATATAAAGTGTTGTTCATCTTTGATGGTCTGGATGAGTGTCGTCTGTCTCTGAACTTTAAGAGCAAAGTGAAACTGTGTGATATATATGAATCAGCCTCAGTGGACGAGCTGCTGATGAACCTCATTGTGGGGAATCTGCTTCCCTCGTCTCTCATCTGGATCACCTCCAGACCAGCAGCAGCGGATCTCGTCCCCGATGAGTATGTCCATCGAGTGACTGAGGTACGAGGCTTCAATGACCCACAGAAGGAGGAATACTTCAGGAAGAGAATCAGGGATCAGAGTCTGGCCGACAGGATCATCTCACACCTGAAGTCCTCAAGGAGCCTCCATATTATGTGCCACATCCCAGTGTTCTGCTGGATCTCAGCCACTGTTCTAGAGGAGATGTGGAGTGAAGCAGAGAGAGGAGAGATTCCCAAGACTCTCAGTCAGATGTACACACACTTCCTGATCATTCAGACCAACATCAGACATGAGAAGGACTATGAGAAGAGAGTGAAAGATAAAGACATGATTCTCAAACTGGGGAAACTGGCTTTCCGGCAGCTTGTGAAAGGCAACCTGATCTTCTATGAGGAAGACCTGAGCGAGTGTGGCATTGATGTGACAGAAGCATCAGTTTACTCAGGATTGTGCACTCAGATCTTCAGAGAGGAGTTGGGCTTGTATCAGGGGAAAGTCTTCTGCTTTGTTCATCTGAGCATCCAGGAACATCTAGCAGCTCTATATGCACACATTTACTTTACAAACAAGAACAGAAATGTGTTTGAACAATCCAAACAAAGTCTGTTGTCTAAGGTTTTAAACCAGAAGAAATCTCATTCATTATCTAAGCTGCATCAGAGAGCTGTGGATGAGGCTTTACAGAGTAAGAATGGACATCTGGACCTTATCCTGCGTTTCCTTCTGGGTCTCTCAATGGAGTCCAATCAGACTCTCTTACGAGAACTACTGACACAGACTGGAAGCTGCTCCTACAACAAAGAGGAAACAGTTCAGTATATCAAACAGAAGATCAGGGAGACTCACTCTCCAGAGAGATCCATCAATCTGTTCCACTGTCTGAATGAACTGGGTGAGGATTCACTGATGCAGGAGATCCAATGTTATCTGACATCTGGAAAAATAGGAGAAACCAAACTCTCCTCTTCACAGTGGTCAGCTATGGTTTATGTGTTGCTGACATCAGACCAGAAAATTGATGTTTTTGATCTAACACAGTTTATTGGAGCACAAAATAGAGCAGATGAAGTTCTTCAGAAGCTGCTGCCTCTAGTTAACGAATCCAGATCAGTTCAGTAAGTCACACTGACAACAATCCTTACACTGATAAAACATGAGCAGATTAATGATTTTAGCAGGTGCTTTCAAGCCAAATCAGCTGAGGTGTGTGTGTGTGTGTGTGTGTGTGTGTGTGTGTGAGAGAGAGCTGATGATTGTAGAGGTCAGTGTGTAAGACGTGATGAAGGATTGAATGTGACAGGGATCAAAACAGCAACAGTGTCTTTAACAGTGTCTTTTTCTATATATTGATGCTGTTTGTAGTTTTCAATTTTTATTCTATGTTTGCAGCTGGTATCAATTCACCATGCATCTTTAATCTACAGGTTGAGGGATTGTGGTGTTACAGATGAAGGTTGTGTTGCTCTGGCTTCAGCTCTGAGATCAAACCCCTCACACCTGAGAGAACTGAATCTGGCTGAGAATAAACTAGGAGACAGCGGAGTGAAGCTGCTCTCTGATGGACTGAAGGATCATCACTGTAAACTGGAGATACTGAGGTAAGATTTTATAAATGTGTCAACATCCTCCATTTTCTTCATATGGTTAATAATGTACAAAATAAACAAAAACAAGACAAAAAATTGACTGATAGATAATTTTGTTGTTTAATCTTCATTAGATTGTTTCCAAAGTTTTAAGAATTTTTATTATTAATACTTATATGTAATGGATAAACCGTGTCTAGCTGTGCATAACCCCTTTTGTACCTTGCACCTCGTTCCCAATGTCTTTCTCTTGAGCGATGAAGCAGATAATGGTGAGGCTCTTCTTTGCCGCAGTCCATTTTACTGCAGAGGAACTTCGGGTTGCAATGGCCAACCTTTAGGTGGAAGCACAGGCACCGATTGCATATCCCATGGGTCTTTAGGTGGGCTTTTCTCCTCTGGAGATCCAACTCCCTGAAGGCCTTCCAGGCAAACAGTCTGCCAGCGTGTGTCTCATCAGCACAGGCAGTGCACAAGCCCAAGTGTGGCTTCAACTGAGACTCTTCGGCCTGAGGTAGCTTTGGAGAACGCTTTCTTAACTCTTCCTTCTGGCTTGTCTGCCGGGCCTTTCACTGAGGAGCTTCCCTCTCTAGGGCCTACCTCCAGCTGATCTAGCTCCTCCAGGATCACCTCCTGCTTCTTCAGGAGGCGCAGTAAGCAGTCGAAGTGGTCATGTGGAGCAAAACCATTCACAGGCTCGTTCTTGTGCACAATCCATTTCTCCTTCAGAGCACTTAGTAGCTTGCATTCAAGGGACTGCGCTACCCAACGGTTCTTTATTACCTCCTCTCCCCTGTCGAGCTCTTCTACCCGCTTCAACTTTTGCCAGCTCCGTACCCAGTCATGCAGTCTGTTGACCAGCTTGTATAGCTGCTGCTTTACACACTGTTATCTTGGCTCCAGGGACAATACCTTCCCATTCAAACACCTTCTGCTCAACCAATTTGATTCTCTCCACCAGGCTCTCTCTCAGGACTTAAAAGTCGAGGTCCTCCTTCACATCAGTGTTCTCCACTTCAGTACATTTCTCCTCTGCACCGTCGGTGTACAATTTAAGGTCACGGAAAGGGCAACCCAGTGTACCAAGGATATTCCTCATTTGTTTGTTTATTTTTTCACAAAAGATAATCGGGTAATAAACCTGAAATAATAAGAAATACAACATTTAAATGTTCATGTGCATACTACAAACATACCTTAATAGCCCAATAACAATATGCAACAATAAATAACATTAATAAAAAAATAAAATTATACAATAACATTAATATACTATACTAACAATATCATTTCATAATTTTCATGTACACGCTTCACACTTCAAATATTATGCACCATACTCAAGTCCTACCAAAACCTATGCAAACAGGAAACTACAGCTGGAAACTACAGTTCCCAGAATGCCCTGTGGCAAATAAGGAAGAATAACATTACTTACATTTAATACAGGTCCGCGATTCATACTTCATAAAACGTTTTTAAAGCCAAAGAAAATAAATACAAATGGACCCGTATGATATTGCGATGTTATAAGTCTAAATGTTAGCTTTATGTCCTACGCCACCTCATCAACTTATAACATTGGAGTATAGCGTTATCTTTATCAGTTAACTAAACTGCTTAGATCTACTGGAGGGAGCATAGCGTTATCTTTAACGTGCATTGGATATAAACACAGTACAAACATAGCATGGCGACAGCATACAACATGAAGCGTACATCATAAAAGCAGACAAGAAAACATTCGAAATTAAGAGATCTTAGCAAGTGGCTGCACACCGGGTTGAAAGTCATTACAAACTAAATGAATCGTGCTTCCTTTTCACATAGTAAATACCGGTCACATGTTTCACAGCACATTCCTCTCTTAAAAAGGCATTACACTATTATATACCTCAAACGTTTCTCCATAAGTGTTACTTGCAACATTTGTAACTTTGGTTTAAGGTAAACATTTGAATTACAAAACTTCACAAATGACAAAACTCCACAGAAAACATGCACGCACGCACACACACACACACACACACACACACACACACACACACACACACACACACACCTTCACAGTCACAGTCACTCACTCACTCACTCACACACAAAAATAAGTATTGTGTTTGCTCTTATTTTAGCCTAATAGGTTTTCCTGATATCTGTTACATATGCAACAATACATCAAATAATTAGTTTGTATGTATGTATATAGTTAAAATAATATTTATTATTATACAATTTTTATTCCTCTTTTTTTAACCTACAGTTTGATAATGATTATTTGCTGTTGTTATTTTATTATGTTTTTGCTGTTATATCATAATTACTGTTCCCTTCTGAAGTCTCCTCACAAAATTGCACTGGTTGCCAGTTGCCGCTCGCATTAAATTCAAGTCACTGACGTTTGCCTATAGAACAATCACTGGCACTGCTCCCTTTCACCTAAACTCATTACTTCAGACTTATGTACCATCCAGAAACTTGTGCTCTGCAAGCGAATGTCGTTTTGTGGTTCCATCTCAAAGAGGCACAAAATCTCTTTCTCTGAACTTTACCATGGCTGTTCCCTGTTAGTGGAATGATCTGCTCAACTCAATCAGAGCTGCTGAGTCAGTAGCCACTGTCAAGAAACTGCTGAAGACACATCTTTTTCGGCAACACTTGATCCAGTATTACTAACACTTTCTCTTCTATTCTATTTTTATTTTAAAAAGTAAAATAAAAAAAGCCTGCGTTAGATTAAACTGAGAGGGGTCATAGCACTTACATTGTTGTCCTACATTTATAGAACCAATTAGTTGCAAAATGTCTGTATTAAGTGTTTTGAATCATCACTATCCATCCCTTATTTCAGGGGTTCCCAAACTTTTCCATTCCAGGACCCACCTAGACAAGAATAATCTATCTCAAGACCCACCAAAATATAAAATCATTTTAAAGCATGAATGTGGGGTGGGAGGCATTAGTTCACTTTGGAACAGTTTTTTCCTTGTTATAGTATGAATGAAAAGTTTATTTGCAATACAAACTTTTGGCACATTATCAGAAATTGAGAGCCTAACAGCCTAAAGGCTGTTGAAATAATGTGAAGAATACTGAGTAGTTTTTGTCTGCTGCCTCAACTGATTTACCAGACATGACAGAACAAATTTAAAGATATGAAAAAAAGATTAAGTAAGTTTAATCATAACCGAAGGTTTGATATGACAAAAATCAGAATATAAAAAATATAATAGACTAATAATTTTATTTGACAGTAGGCCCAGGACCTTGAATTTCTATACTAATATTTATGCTGCGAGTGTCGTTAAACTCATTGCGTTGTTCAGTGCAGAAAACGCTTTCGTGCTCGTGTGTGTACATGTGAAATACTTTTTATATATAGGTTATATTTTTGCGTTGTAGCAAAATGCATGCAAGGGAACGCAAACAATGCACTCTTACGACGACCATATCTCTGAAATACAACAGTGCTGTGTTGAACAGACGACAGAGAAATCAGTGCGATTTGTTTCATGAAGTGCGCGCTTGCGACATGTTGTGTTAACAATTTCAGGGTCTCAGAGCGGCGCGGTTCATTAAGCGGTTCTGTGCGCATTATTAACAAGTAGAAACTCATTTAATCCATCACTGCTCTCCAATCTGCATGAGATCGCATTACACCGGATAATTCAAATGTCACGAAAGGCTGATTCAGGTCTCTGCTGCGTTTCCCAAAAGCATCGGGAGCTAAGCTGATTGTAGAGACCATAAGTGGCAACGGTTTTACGATCTACTTAGGCAAACGATGCTTTTGGGAAACGCAGCGCCTTTCGTGACATTTGAATTCTCCTGTGTAATGCGATCTCATAGCGATTTCTATTTAACGTTGGTACATCGTGCAAAATGTTTGTGTGTGTGTCATTCATGAAACGTAAATTTAGCTGCAGCCAATAGTGACTGCGCGACCCACCTCTTCCCAATCTGCGACCCACAAATGGGTCGCGACCCACAGTTTGAAAACCCCTGCCTTATTTTATTTGATTTTTTTAATGATCAAATACAGAGTAACAAAAATGCTTGCATCGAGTTCCTTTTCTAACCAAATGTTATTGTTTGATTGTAATCATAATGCAAAACCTGATTCTTAGCTAACAAAAATATCTAAAAATATCTAAAAACATCAAAAAGTAGTCTTTTAGAATGTCTACATATATATATCAAAAAAACAAACAATAAAATTGAGAAATAATGTCTTAAAAAAACAATGGGAATAAAAAAAAACAATGGGAATCAAAATGCCTCTCAATGTATTTATATCGGGAGCTGTAGTAAAGCCTACAGGCGCTTACACGACATTACACACATTTATATTTTTTAACACAACTGGATGGCGCTTTTCTCACTTCAAATTTTTTATTTTAAAGGCCTGCACTCTATTTTAATGTGAATTATAGAATTAATATTTAATTATAGAAAAACAATTATATATATTAATTCTAATGGAAATAATAGCTCATAAATTTTTTTATAATTATTGCATAGTAACATAGAAACCTTTAAAAATTCTAAATAATAATAAAAAAATATTATTGAACGAAAATATATTACATTGGTTTTCATGGAGAGAAAAAAAAGTTACATTTTACTTTTGACCAGGAAGAAGCCAAGTGTGACCCCTAAACGAAGAGGACCAGAGGGTTAAAATGAAACCCATTTATTATTCACAATATGGAACGAGGAAATAAAACATAGTTCGTTAAGAGCATGACTCAAACATGCCATTAATGGGCTTATTCAAGTCCTCTTTTATTTTTTTAGTATTTTTTTATCCATTCTGCATCTCAAACATGTGTGTTTTAGCAAGGCGAGTTGCAAGTTGGTGAATGAAGACACTTGCCAGGTTACGTGTCACGACTGCTTTATTAATTTATCCAGTGTAAAACCCAGACATTATTGTAAATGACTGTCCTACTACAGGATTTAACAGAGTAACAGCTCACTACCAGTTACAAAAGACACTGTGACAGTCTGTCACAGGCAATTCTAGTTGCATTTTTCATCAATTCATTTCTTAAATTATCCTTTAACTATGTTCTGGTCCGCCATCCAGTGGCGAATCTTTTTTTTTGTCCCGATGCCAAACTTGCTTGCCGACCCCTGCCATAGAGAATGCATTGCAGTGCCTGCAGTTCGAGAAAAATAATCTTTGTATGTAAGTCTATGGGAACACTGGACGATTCTCGGCCAGAGTAAAATCTCCCAAAAAGAGGCGGTACTTCACAGAACGAGACTTGATGCTGATTGGACTACATCCAGAGGCAGAACAAGCAGGTGGAGCGTCGCCCTAATGAAGAAACCACCCCTTATGAAACTAAATGTGTTTTCTTTAATGCCTACAACACGTATAGTAAAGAATCCAGATCAGTTCAGTAAGTCACTCTGACAACAATCACTACACTGATAAAACATGATCACATTTATGATTTTAGCAGGTGCTTTCTGACCAAAGCAACAAAAGTGGTACATTTTCAGCAAACAGCAACAGTGTCTTTAACAGTGTCTTTTTCTATATATTGATGCTGTTTGTCCTCCAATGATGTTTACGTGAATGTTTTACTGCCTCTAGAAATCACATTTGTAGTTAACACTTTTTATTCTATGTTTGCAGCTGGTATCAATTCAACATGCATCTTTAATCTACAGGTTGAGGGATTGTGGTGTTACAGATGAAGGTTGTGTTGCTCTGGCTTCATCTCTGAGATCAAACCCCTCACACCTGAGAGAACTGACTCTGACTGAGAATAAACTAGGAAACAGAGGAGTGAAGCTGCTCTCTGATGGACTGAAGGATCCTCACTGTAAACTGGAGATACTGAGGTAAGATTGTATAAATGTGTCAACATCCTCCATTTTCTTTATATGGTCAATAGTGAACAATAATAACAAAATAAACAAAAAAAAGACAAAAAATGTACTGATAGATAATTGTTTAATCTTGATTAGATTGTTTCCAAAGTTTTAAGAATTTTTAATACCAATATTCATATGTAATGGATAAACCATGGCTAGCTGTGCATTCAGGGCGATACAAGACTCTTCTGTTTCATTCCTGATCACCCTGTCAGGTTTATTCTGTGATGAGAACCGTTTGAATATATATTATCCTGCTTATTATACATCTACGTGCCACATAAGTAAATAATTGGATACAAAATATTGATTTGAGTTTAAATATTATATTATCAGGAAACTCAATGCTTCCGCATTTAAACCAAGACGAATGAAAAAGCTCAAACAAGACGACCATTTCAGGGATGATATACAGTCGTGACACTTATTACACAACTTATTAAGCGCCACAAAATTGACCCAATGAAAGTATCCAGTGTGTGTCTGAAGGTTTCCTGCGCATTCTGTCTTTTCCATCTCATTTGTGCCTAACACTGGTGTTATTGCAGTTTAACCCTCTGGGGTCGGTTATCGCGTCAGCGCGTTTTGCTCGATTTTTTTCACATAGCAGAAAAATAGACTTAAAATACTCCATCATTTTTGGTCATACAGACTTAAGAAATATGAAAAAAATAAACTGTTAAATGCCTATTTTTTTATGTGCCCACTTACAATTGAAATAAAACATTGTGCTTTTGTAAAATAAAGAAAATAATCAGGGTGTACTTTCTGCCTCTCTGTCTCTGTGAACTTTTTTTTCTGGAGCACGTCTCTAAATTTAAACAAAACTCAGCGAATACTATTCACCCAGGCATGAGCAATATATCTTTATAATCATTTAAGTGTGTACTTTTAAATTATATAATTCAAAATGAAAATAAATATTTTCTGTTTATGTAATCTATATAAAAAGAGAGAGATGTCAGCCGTTCTAATGATCGTCCTCGCATCTCATTATTCTGCTAATCTGACACGCCCACGGAGAGTGCGCGCTATTCAAACACAAATTATCTGAACCAACACATTCAGACGTGACAACGCCCACATAAACTCGGTAAAACACATTATAATCAGATTAATATCCTATGTCGTTTTAGCGAGGTTGTTAGGAATAATCCTGGGACATTTACCTCAGAACAAGAGCTGCTTTATACAAAGCATCCAGCTGAGAATTGTGTAAGTTTTTTATTCTTTTGCTTTGTTCTAATCGCGATATAGAATAGTGTCTGTAAACGCAAAAATACTGTTTAAAATTGAATGACGTTTCTGTGTGAATGAATCAACAGCACAGATGGGTGCTGATGTTTACTACAGCTTTCAAAAAGACTGTTTAAATATGAATCGGGTGTCTGTGTGTGAATGAATGAACAAACAGATGCGCACTGTTACAGACTAAATATGAAAGACAACATTTCGTTGACTAGTTTTGGATAGATTATACAATTTTTACTGTAAAATAGACATCAAACAAGCTTTTGTTAGCAGTTTTCTTTTCAAGATGTTTCCAACTCTTAACTTTGAACCAATTCTATAGAATGGCCCATAAAACCTATTTGAACAGGATTTGTTTCCAGGTATGACTAAAAATGTGCTTTTGACTTTCATTTATATTTTGATTATATAAATATATATAATATATATATATAGGGCTGAGAAATGATTAATCACGATTAATCGCATCCAAAATAAAAGTTTGTGTTTACATAATATATGTGTGAGTACTGTGTATAATTATTTTCTATATATAAATACACACACACACATCTATATATTTAAGAAAAAAAGATTATTATTTATATATAAAATGTTATTTATATATAAAATATTTATATTTATATATAATACAAATGATATATATATACAGTATATATAAGCAAATATTTCTTAAATATATACATGCATGTGTGTGTATTTATATATACAAAACTAGAAAAAAAGTTTGATCAGACAAACTTTAAGTTGGCTTGAAAAAGCCGGACCAGAGAGTTTGAAGAAGTTTAAAATAGTTTGAAGATTAAAGTAGTTTGAAGTTTGATAGATAGAATAGTTCGAAAGAAAACGATAAGTTAGAAAGAAAAGAAAGATTAGTTAGATAGCTAGAAAGATTAGTTTCAATAAAGAAATATTAGTTTCAATAAAGAAATATTAGTTAGAAAGAATGAAAGATTAGTTAGAAAGAAAGATTAGTTAGAAAGAAAGAAAGACTAGTTAGAAAGAAGAAAGAAGATTAGATGGTTAGAAAGAAAGACAGATAGAAAGAAAGATTAGTTAAAAAGATTAGTAAGAAACAAAGAAAGGAAAGAAAGAAAGAAAGATGGATTAAGTAGAAAGAAAGAAAGAAAGAAAGAAGATAGATTAGTTAGAAAGAAAAATATTTGTTTGAAAGAAAGAAAGAAAGATTAGTTAGAAAGAAAGAAAGATAGATTAGTTAGAAAGAAAGAAAGAAAGATTAGTTAGAAAGAAAGAAAGACTAGTTAGAAAGAAGAAAGAAGATTAGTTAGTTAGAAAGAAAGACCGATAGAAAGAAAGATTAGTTAAAAAGAAAAAGAAACAAAGAAAGGAAAGAAAGAAAGATGGATTAGTTAGAAAGAAAGAAAGAAAGAAGATAGATTAGTTAGAAAGAAAAGTATTTGTTTGTTTGAAAGAAAGATTAGTTAGAAAGAAAGAAAGATAGATTAGTTAGAAAGAAAAAAGAAAGATAGATTAGTTAGAAAGAAAGATAGATTAGTAAGAAAGAAAGAAAGATTAGTTAGAAAGAAAGATAGATTAGTTACAAAGAAAGAAAGAAAGATAGATTAGTAAGAAAGAAAGAAAGATCAGTTAGAAAGAAAGAAAGATAGATAGTTAGAAAGAAAGAAAGATTAGTAAGAAAGAAAGAAAGATTAGTTAGAAAGAAAGATAGATTAGTTACAAAGAAAGAAAGAAAGATAGATTAGTAAGAAAGAAAGAAAGATTAGTTAGAAAGAAAGATAGATAGTTAGAAAGAAAGATAGATAGATAGATTAGTTAGAAAGAAAGAAAGAAAGATAGAAAGATAGATTAGTTAGAAAGAAAGAAAGATAGATTAGTTAGAAAGAAAGAAAGATACAGTAGATTAGTTAGAAAGAAAGATAAATTAGTTAGAAAGAAAAACAGATAGATTAGTTAGAAAGAAAGAAAGATAGATTGGTTAGAAAGAAAGAAAGACACATTAGTTAGAAAGAAAGAAAGATAGATTAGTTAGAAAGAAAGAAAGACACATTAGTTAGAAAGAAAGAAAGAACGATTAGTTAGAAAGAAAGATAGATTAGTAAGAAAGAAAGATAGATTAATTAGAAAGAAAGAAAGATAGATAGATAGATTAGTTAGAAAGAAAGATAGATTAGTTAGAAAGAAAGATAGATTAGTTAGAAAGAAAGACACATTAGTTAGAAAGAAAGAAAGATAGATTAGTTAGAAAGAAAGATTAGTTAGAAAGAAAGAAAGATTAGTTAGAAAGAAAGATAGATTAGTTAGAAAGAAAGACACATTAGTTAGAAAGAAAGAAAGATAGATTAGTTAGAAAGAAAGATTAGTTAGAAAGAAAGAAAGATTAGTTAGAAAGAAAGATAGATTAATTAGAAAGATAGATAGATAGATAGATAGATAGATAGATAAGTTAGAAAGAAAAATAGATTAGTTAGAAAGAAAGATTAGTTAGAAAGAAAGATAGATTAGTTAGAAAGAAAGAAAGAAAGATAGATAGATTAGTTAGAAAGAAAGATAGATTAGTTAGAAAGAAAGAAAGAAAGAAAGATAAATTAGTTAGAAAGAAAGATAGATTAGTTAGAAAAGAAAGATAGATTAGTTAGAAAGAAAGAAAGATAGATTAGTTAGAAAAAAGAAAGATAGATTAGTTAGAAAGAAAGAAAGAAAGATTAGTTAGAAAGAAAGAAAGATTAGTTAGAAAGAAAGAGTAGTCAGAAAGAAAGATAGATTAGTTAGAAAGAAAGATTAGTTAGAAAGAAAGATAGATTAGTAAGAAAGAAAGATAGATTAGTTAGAAAGAAAAAAGATAGATTAGTTAGAAAGAATAAATATAGATTAGTTAGAAAGAAAGAAATAGATGAGCTAGAAAGAAAGTGATTAGTTAGAAAGAAAAAATATTAGTTAGAAAGAAAGATAGATTAGTTAGAAAGAAAAAGATAGATTAGTTAGAAAGAAAGAAAGAGACAGATAGATTAGTTAGAAAGAAAGAAAGCGACAGATAGATTAGTTAGAAAGAAAGATAGATTAGTTAGAAAGAAAGAGATTAGTTAGAAAGAAAGAGAGATTAGTTAGAAAGAAAGAAAGAAAGATAGATTAGTTAGAAAGAAAGATAGATTAGTTAGAAAGAAAGAAAGAAAGAAAGATAGATTAGTTAGAAATAAAGATATATATATACATTTAGTAACAGATATATATATAGATAGATAGATAGATAGATAGATAGATAGATCGATTAGTTCATTAGTACATATTGTTACGGGTGTGGTGCAGGCAGATGAAGAGGCAGCAGTCAACAGATCCAACTTCAATAAACTTTACTTAATACAACCAAACAAGGAACACGGGAAACATTCACACACCTAATGCAAACGAGAACCGACAAGGAGTGAGGGAGAACACAGGGTTTACATACACAGAGAACAGAACAGGGGAACAAGACACAGCTGGGGCAAATTAACTAGACACAGGTGAAGGAACTGAACACAAACGAGGAGCGGGAAAACTGGGAACAGGACTAAACCAAAAACACAGTGACGGGGGAAACTCAGGACACACATGTAACACATATAGAATGGTAGTTTAATTGAGTCTATGGCTTCAGGGAGTTTAGATTTGAGTTTTTGTGTTGTACACTACTGGGCCACCGTAGTCTTGGTGATTTTCAGATCATTTTGAAGCAAAAACTCTAGGCGACATCATCCATTAGTCAAAAGTATTGTGGACACATATTTAGTATGTGTTTTGTGGCCTTATTTCAGAAACGTTATTTTTTTGTTTTTTCAATAACCATGCATAAACAATATTCTCTCAAAAATACAAACATGTACATACATGTTGCACATATATTATGGTAGCCCTGTTTGTGCTAAATAGAGTGTAATTACACCTGTGCCATTCATATGTTTATAAGCAACTGAAAAAAGCACAAATGTCAGGGCATGTCAAAACATCTCAAGGACCCCAAAAACACCTTAGACCCCAAAAACACCTTAGACCCCAGAGGGTTATGGTCTTTAATTACACTTAAATTACTATTTGACTCAGATTTAGGTTGAAATGGCAATTAATTATTGTTCTTTGTTCTAATATTATGAAATATGCTGTACCATGTACTAATATGTCATGTTTATTTTATATGTAGCCCCTATATAACTGCATAAATATGTAAGTGCATAAAGAGAAAATCTAGAATCTTGCCTAATGTGTTTCATGCTCAATCTAACCCGGATTCTACACAGATTTGCAGTTTAAATTAAACTCCACTCCGTGTTTTAGCTACAGCCTTGACTTCCACGCCGCTGCTTCCTCAAATCTATTCCACTCGCTCATTCAGAGTCCAGGTAGTTCCATGTCAGTTTAATCACCGTTCTATTAATGCGCTGTTTTCATTGAAACACACACACACACACACACACACACACACACACACACACACGTCACTCGCACACAGAGAGAGAGGAGATCGCGCTGCTCACACAGAAACATTCAGGAGCTTATCAACGCTCCCGCAACTATAAATAATAAAATAGCTTTGCTACTGAATCACTACATGGTAACACTTTAGAATACTGTATCTTACTTTCTGCATAACTAATAAGGAATTACTGAAGAACTAATAGGTAATTCTTTATTAACACTTAAGTCACTACTGTTAACTACTAAGGAAGATGTGTTAACTAATCAGTATGTAATATAATTGTATGATTGTGTTAAGTATCAGTTAGTTAATCAATAGCTAATGAATTCTGTCATACCTCCTGAAGAACTACTACTAATTATCTATTAATTAAGGTTCAAGAAAAATAACTATGAAGTAACTACTAATGAACTGTCATACACAGTAGTCAGTGTGTCATTCTTCAGCATTATTATACTTAGTTCTTATACATTTTAAACTTCTTTTGCACCATTCAAGTTCTGGCAATATCGCGGTAGCCACATACAGTGTTTTGGTGATGAAGAGCGCGGGCATTTGCATCTTCTGGAGAGTTCTCAGCGCCGCCGATTTGGTGCATTTCTTCCGCGAAATACAGATTTGTGTACGTAATTCTTTATTAATTACTAATGGGTTCCCTATATTGTCACTTAAGAATACTGTTCCAGGTTCTAAGTAATTCCTGAAGAACTATCTAATAATTGTTTATTAATTACTAATAAGTTCCTTATATTTTCACTTTTAAAGACTGTTTCAGGTTATAAGTAGCCTAATTCCTGGATAATTATTTGATAAGTATTTATTAATTACTAATGGGTTCCCTATATTGTCACTTTAGAATACTGTTCCAGGTTCTAAGTAATTCCTGCTGAATTATTTGATAATTATTTATTAATTACTAATAAGTTCCCTATATTTTCAGTTTCCCACAGTCGTTGCCTCAAATACATGAATTTACTCAATGGCATTCTATGCTGAGGAAAACAGACACACACAGTACTGTATATAAAATAATCTGAGGTTAGTTTTGTATGACTGTTCAGTAGTTACTTCTTAGATATTTTTCTTGAACCTTAATTAATAGATAATTAGTAGTAGTTCTTCAGGAGGTATGACAGAATTCATTAGTTATTGATTAACTAACTGATACTTAACACAATCATACAATTATATTACATACTGATTAGTTAACACATCTTCCTTAGTAGTTAACAGTAGTGAATAAGTAGTTAATGAAGAATCACCTATTAGTTTGTCAATAATTCCTTATTAATTATGCAGTAAGTAAGATACAGTATTCTAAAGTGTTACCCACTACATTATATTTCTCAGCAAGGAAGTATTTACATCGCTATACTGAAGAAATTAAATTCACAGCTTCACTGTTAATAGAGAGAAGCTGAACAGACACAGATACAAATCTCTCTCTAATCTAAATCTCTAATGAGCAGAAACTGATGAAAATAACCGTCAATTCTGGTCTAATATTGCACTGCAAACATCAATAACAGCTTTAAACAGATCAAAACACAAGTGAAAAAGAAGCAGAAACAAGCGATATCATATGTAATATACACATGTAAAATAACACGATCACCAACATTAAACAGCATATAAATCAAACGGCCTAAAGTTTGTCTCTTGCTCTCTCGGCAGCATAGCACGCTCATAATTGTATGGCTGTGGTCCGTGGTCTGTCAAACGAGTAAGTCCGAAATGTCATTGCGATCCAATGTTTTCCTGTTGTTTGAATGGTTTGAATCGACCGCTCTCCCTCCCGTTACGTCATGCCCATTTTCAGATGCGGAAGTAAAATTTTCTCACAAAAATGACTCCAGAAGCCAATGTAGCATATTTATAAGTATATTTTAAAGAAAATCTAGTTACTACAGTGTTTTTCTATACATTGACTCGTTGTCAAAATGTCCAAATGTAGTGAACGTGTCTATAGAGAGAAATGCACATTTTAGACGGATTACATAAGCGAATAGTCTATTACTTTTCATTTTTAATTGTTTTGAAAAGTAGACATTTCAAACTTTCTATGTATATATTTCTCATGTCTGTAAAGTAACCTATACACTGAGTTTCAGTTCATTTATGAGACGTGCTCCAGTTCACGAGCAATGCAAGTGATCGCGCCGGCGCCTCCATGTCCTGATGATTATTGTCTGCTATATTTGCTTCTCATTTATTAAATCTAGGCAATCGGTTGATGAAACATCGATTAAAATTAAGATATAATTTATACAAAACGAAATTCACTTTAAAGAAAGGCTTTATACAAAACAAAACTTAAAGGTGCCGTAGGTGATTCTCTGCAGAAACATTTTCTCCTCATATCCTGATAGCAATCACTCTAAGTAGTCTAAATGTATTTTTATAAATATATGTCGTATGTGAAAGGCGTTGGACCATAAAATGTTCGTACAATCGATGTGTTCGGTCGGTCAGTGTGTGTTTGCATACACACTGCACAGCCAGTTTACACAGACATAATAATCATCAGCGCGTTCACATACGCTGTCAGACAGAGCAAGAATGACAGGCAAGCAGCAACAACAACCCGACCTTCCTTCAGAACCGACTACAAGTGGCCTTGTAAAAGTATGGACCAAAAGTATTGACCAAGCTGCTGATCGCTCGCTGCTATACCGATACCGTTGTAGGGTCTGGACCAATCAGACACACACTAATTATTCATATTCATTATATTTACTGAATATAAAGGTCTATGAAACTCCCCCAAAACTAACATCACAAATGAAGTTACTATGTCGGTCGGGTGTCCTGTTACAGAGCACCTTAAGACTGATAACAGACTTTTATGACCTGTAGGAATGCGCAAGAGAGAGACAAAGGGAAGACAGAGACAGACTTTAAAACAGACTTTGCTGCACTCATTTATGGATGAACTTCTCTATAAAATAACATGCATCTCCGGACATTGTCTGTGATAAGTTACTGTCTTGTATAATGTCTTTTGAAACTATTATTATGATTATTATGTATATAGCTACTATAGTATGTATTGTATTATACAACCAACTAACGGTCGATGTAACCTCACCTATGTCATGCCTCCTACCTAATTAATCCTCATTTAATGACTCACACTTTGATGTACATCATCTTCTCTTAGAATGCAGTGTGGATTTGTTATATCTATCTGAGTATTAATGAACAGGAAAAGCCTAAGGCAGGCTGTGGCATTAATATTGCAACTATCCAGTTCTGAGGAGCTGAATGTTGTTGGTATTAAAAATATAATAATAATATTATATAAATCATTATAATATAAGGGGATAATGAGGACTCATTCCCTTGAACAGAAATAAATGAGGAGCTTATGGAGGTGCTTACTCATGCTGTAGAAAAATTAAACATTGAGTGGTCAGCAGTTTGGCAGGAGTTTTTTATATAAAAATATTGTATAAACTATGTTTGCCTTCCCGAGTGCAACCTCCACGACGGTGCCTGCCGTTTTTCCGGATCTCCACACCGAGGTGTCGAAAGTCTTGGAAGAAAACGATTTCATACTGTATTTTTAGCCCTCAGATCTCTACAAAAAATATTTTGATATTGCTGAGGCTATTTACGGTCATGAGGCGATGCCTAGAAAAACTGGAGAGACGCATACTGCCATCTCTCCGCTGAAACGAATTCGTCTTTTAAGGCACCGGCGTTTAAAGACAGGGACTGATGGGCGGGTCAGTCCTGGCTGTCGATAAGCTCCTCGCATGGGCGCAATAAAATCAGAGCGTCGCGTCTTGTGCTCCCCCTGCAAAATAGTGGAACCAGACGCGACACTCTCAGATGAAGTTTTCGGGGGTTAAACTGATCTGAGGACAGTCATTATAGCCAAGTGGCTTCATCTAAAAAGTAGTTCTGACGCCACTGGTGTCAGGGTGCTGAGGGTGGTCCCCACCGTGAGAGAAAGGTGTTCACTGCATCTGACGGTGCCCATTCTCTCACAGTGCCCTCAGGGGTCCCTTCTGCCAACCCCGCCTTCGCGTTGGGGCGTAGACGGGCCCAGCGAGCGCTTCCCGAGGGACGCTCGCCCCTCTACAGAGTGTCGCGTCTCGTGCTCCCCCTGCAGTGGGACCAAGCGTGACACTCTCAACCGAGGTCTTCTGGCCATAAGGCTGATCTGAGGACAGTCATTATGGCCAAGAAGGCTTCGTCTAAGAAGTCCTGACGCCACTGGCATTGACCACCGTGGTGGGCCCCGAGCAGGCTCTGGTAATGGAACAAGAGGTGAAAACACTCCTTCAAAAGGAGGCTATAGAACGGGTTCCTCCTCCCAGCAAGGAGTCAGGTTATTACAGCCGATATTTCATCGTTCCAAAGAAGGATGGGGGGTTGCGTCCAATTTTAGATCTGCGCCTGTTAAATCGTGCTGTAGCCAAGCTCAAGTTCAAGATGCTCACGCTAAAGCAAATCGTGTCACAAATCAGATCCGAGGACTGGTTTGTCACGATAGATCTGAAGGACGCATACTTCCACATTTCCATCCTTCCTATGGTCCCAGGGGAAGCTCCTCTCTTTGAGGGCGATTTATCTCCCGGGGTATTTAAATCAGGGAGCGGACATCCTGTCGAGGCAGGGGCCGAGGCCCGGGGAATGGAGACTCCACCCCGAGGTGGTGGAGCTCCTTCGGATGCAGTACGGTCGTGCCGAGGTAGACCTATTTGCGTCCAGGGAGACATCACACTGTCCACTGTGGTTCTCTCTCAGTCATCCAGCCCCGCGGGGTTGGACGCTATGGTACAGCCGTCTGTACGTCTGTACGCCTTTCCCCCGATTGCTCTGCTCCCAGGAGTTCTGGAGAGGGTTCGCCGGGACGGGGTCAGTCTACTATTGGTAGCCCCGTACTGGCCGGCCCAAGTATGGTTTGCGGACCTAATATCTCTCCTAGACGGCTCTCCTCTGGAGATTCCGATCAGGAGGGACCTTCTCTCTCAGGCGAGCGGGTTGATTCATCACCCCCGCCCAGAGTTGTGGAAGCTATGGGCTTGGCCTCTGAGGGGGCCCAGCTCGTAGGTGCTGGTCTCTCAACCGAGGTTGTTGAGACCATCCTTCACTCCAGAGCTCCTTCCACGAGGAAGTTATACGCCTTGAAGTGGAGGCTCTTCACTTCTTGGTGTGGAGAACACCTGTTGGACCCAGTTAACTGCCCAGTGGGTGCAGTGCTGGAGTCCCTGCAGGAGCGTTTCTCCTCAGGGTTATCCCCCTCCACACTAAAGGTGTATGTGGCGCCACTTGCTGCTTACCATGTCCCTTTCAGTGGAGTCTCTTTGGGGAGACACCCGTTTATAACTCGCTTCCTTCGTGGCACTTTGAGGCTGAGGCCTGTAGTCCGCACGAGGGTGCCAGCATGGGACTTGGCCATCGTTCTAGAAGGTCTTTCCCTAGCTCCTTTTGAGCCTATTGAAGAAGTTTCTGAAAAGTTTGTTACTTTAAAGACTATTTTTCTCCTTGCCATTTCTTCTCTTAAGAGAATCTGAGATATTCAGGCTCTCTCGGTTGCTCCTTCGTGTTTGGAATTTTCGCCTGGGATGGTGAAGGCCTTTCTCCACCCCAGGCCAGGTTATGTCCCTAAGGTTCCTACCAATGTGGCCAGACCTATAGTTCTGCAGGCCTTCTGTCCTCCTCCCTTTACATCGTCGGATCAGGAAAAACTCAATCTGCTTTGCCCTGTTCGGGCTCATGTCCACAGAGCTGCCCTGTGGAGGAAATCAGAACAGTTGTTTGTTTGTTTGTTTTGGACCACCTAAGAAGGGGTCTCCAGTGTCTAAGCAGAGGATGAGCAAGTGGGTGGTCGAGGCCATCTCACTTGCCCATGAGTCGGCTGGTCAGCCTTCACCTTTGGCTGTCCGAGCTCACTCTACCAGGAGTATGGCGGCTTCCAAAGCCTTATTGTCAGGAGTTTCTCTTCACGACGTTTGTGATGCGGCAGGCTGGTCCTCACCGCATACTTTCGTCAGGTTTTATGACCTAGACCTTAGCTCCACCCCTGGGGCGCAGGTGCTTTCGGCTGAATTTAATCCTTGATTCACACAGTCGGTCACTTGCTCTTATGGCGACGTGGGTATTAGCGTTCCCGCAGCGTTTTCACACAGCTCGACGTTCCTGATAGGGAACGTCCCGGGTTACGTATGTAACCCTAGTTCCCTGAAGGAACGAGACGCTGCGTGTTGTTGCCATACTCCCGGCATTCCCTTGATCGACTTGCTTCAGACTTTTCCAGAAGCTGTCGCCATTGTGTTCATGGGTGTGCTTTATAGTTTCCTGGTCGATGACGTCACTCGTGACGTTCCGTCTCGCCTTTGGCTAATTCCATACTAGCTTCAAGGTGCACAACGCTGGAAGCGTTCCTGCAGCGTTTTCACGCAGCGTCTCGTTCCTTCAGGGAACTAGGGTTACATACGTAACCCGGGACATTTTAATTGATTCACTTCCCACGCAACGATCATTAATTATTAACTTAGGGGCCGCTAACACGACACCGTTTTAACAGAAAACTTCTGAAAAGTTCTCTCTACGCAAACTTTAAAAACGCAAACCTGTGAGAACGCTGATGGCGCGCACATGCGTATTAAGAGTTCATTCTATAGGGATGCGCGTTTTAATTATATGTGTGCAGGCATGTAGTCCTTCCCTAAAAAAAATCAACCCTCAACAAACTACTTGTCTGGCCTTAAAATTTATAATACAGAATTGTATCGCTTCGGCGTAGCCACGCGAACCGGCATTATTCCGACAATGATTATCTGTACAGAGGTAAAGGGAAGGAGGCCTTCACAGGGAGAGACTTGTGACACTTCAGGACTGCGTTGTCGTCGCGTCCTGACCCAGTCCTTCATCAGATCTGGATACGGCGGACTGCGGTTAATCTCGGGATAAACAGAGAGACTAATATTAGCGTAGATGCCATTCTTCTTATGATGAAAAGAGTCAGGATTTATGGGAAGTGTTCCCGGTTCCGGCTGACCTAATCTATGCAGCCTAACATTGAATTAATAGTGTATAGAAATCTATAATGTGTTATGTGCATGCAAGGTCAAAGAGATGTGTTTTTAGTCTAGTTTTGAACTGACAGAGTGTGTCTGCTTCTCGGACAATGTTAGGAAAATTGTTCCAAAGTTTTGGTGCTAAATAGGAAAAGGATCTACCGCCAGCAGTCGATTTTGATATTCTAGGTATTATCAACTGGCCGGAATTTTAAAATCTCAATAGACGTGAAGGACTATAATGCGTTAGGAGCTCGCTCAAGTACTGGGGAGCTAAACCATTTAGTGCTTTGTAAGTAATTAGCAATATTTAAAAATGTATATGATGTTGCCAGGGTGGTGATGGCGCAGTGGATAAGACACATGCCTTTGGTGTGAGAGACCCGGGTTCGAATCCACTGTGAGACACCAATGTGTCCCTGAGCAAGACACTTAACCCCTAGTTGCTCCAGAGGCGTGCGACCTCTGACATGTATAGCAATTGTAAGTCGCTTTGGATAAAAGCGTCAGCTAAATGAATAAATGTAAATGTAATGTTTAATAGGGAGCCAATGCAGTGTTGACATAACCGACATAAGCTAATATGGTCATACTTCCTGGTTCTGTTAAGGTTCCTGGCTGCATTCCTGGTTCCTGGCTGCATTTTGGACCAGCTGTAATTTGTTTATTAAGCGTGCAGGGCAACCACCCAGTATAGCATTACAATAATCTAGCCTTGATGTCATGAACGCATGAACCAATTGTTCCGCATTCGTCAATGAGAGTATATGACGTAATTTAGATACATTTTTGAGATGGAAAAATGCGGTTTTACAGATACTAGACACGTGACTTTCAAATGAAAGATTGGTATCAGAGAGCACACACACACACACACCCAGGTTCCTAACCGAAGACGAAGACTTAACAGAGCAGCCATCAAGTGTTAGACAGTATTCTAGGTTATTACGTGAGGAAGTTTTTTGTCCAATAATTAGAATCTCTGTTTTTTCAGAATTAAGGTGTAGGAAATTACTAGTCATCCAATTTTTTATATCAGCTATGCATTCCGTTAATTTTGTAAATTGGTAAGTTTCGTCTGGGCGTGAAGAAATATATAGCTGAGTATCATCAGCATAAAAGTGAAGACTAATACCATGCTTTCTAATGATATCTTCCAGAGGTAGCATGTACAGAGTGAACAGCAACGGTCCAAGTACTGAGTCTTGTGGTACGCCATACTGAACTTGTGATTCTGAACTTCTGAACTCTGAACTCGATAAGACATCTCTTAATTTACTGCTACAAACTGATAACGGTCAGATAAGTATGATTTAAACCATGCTAATGCAATTCCACTAATGCCAACATAGTTTTCTAGAAAAAGTGAAAAGTGAAAAAGTTCTTTTAAAAAGTGGTTCAATCATAGCCAGCTTAAATGTTTTTGGTACGTATCCTAATGACCAGTGATGAGAATAACGGCATTATAAATAAACGGCGTTACTAACGGCGTTATTTTTTTCAGTAACGAGTAATCAAACTAATTACTGTTTCCTCCGTTACAACGCCGTTACTGTTACTGACAATAAAATATGCCGTTACTATAATTGAGATCACTGAAGCGGTTTTCATCCGAGTAGGCTCTCTCTCCGCCATTGGACCTGCAACGTTTTTTCTCTGGTGGTGTGCGTGTGTTTATGAGGCGCCGGACTGGACTAAAGCGAGCGCGCTTGATAGTGCGCGAGGGAGACCGTGTCCGAGAGCGCGCTCGATAGTGCGCGAGAGAGACCGGGTGTGTCTGAGCTTAATTGTTTATAAATAAAGTAGGCTACACATTTCAGCATTAGAATAATATCTGTAGCATATTGGTCATCTGCAACGTTTTAATTTGTTTGCATGGTTATAAAATAAAACACAAGAATAACCTGCAGGGAATGCTCCCAGAAAACATCTTTGTTTGACCGGTTGTGAACACGTGCGACAGACACGACTAGAATTTGGCTTAAATAACCTCTAATGATGACGTTCTCTGTAGGTTATAAAAATAAAACCCCAAAATATTATATTTTATTATTATTATTTATGTTGGTACATTGTTCAGTATTATATTGAGAGTACTTTTTGTTAAACTCTTTACTTTTGTGAGGAAGAAAATACTCCTCCAGTTGTAAAGGTGTGTGAGTTTTATCATTTTAATTTGCACTACAAAGAGTTTATGAGTATGTATATTTTTTATTACTATTTTTATTTATTTTTTGGTAAATTTCTTAAGCATAATTTATTTTTAGACTTATTTGTTGGCCAGTTGTGGTGTGCAATAATAGTAAAAGTTCTAAACCATCTATTGTGTTTAGTTGTTCCACTATAGTAATGATACTATTTTAATATCTAACTTAATAGGTGTCTCTCACATGCAACATTAAATAGGTGTCTTTTAACAGCAACATTAAAATAGTGTAGATTAGTGTACAATGTTTTATAATAATATTTTTTTCTATTTAAAAATGTTTTCTATTTTTTTTAAAGGAACGCAATAGTTACTTTCCCAGGTAATTAGTTACTTTTGTAATAATGTAACTCAGTTACTAACTCAGTTACTTTTTGTCAGAAGTAACTAGTAACTATAACTAACTACTTTTTAAGTAACTTGCCCAACACTGCTAATGACAAAGATGAATTAATAATATTGAGAAGAGGATCTATGACCTCTGGAAGCATCTTTTTCAATAGCTTAGTTGGTATAGGGTCTAACATACATGTTGTCGATTTAGATGATTTAATGAGTTTAGAAAATTCTTCCTTTTCTATAGCAATGAATGAATTGAACTTTTCCTTGGGGAGACTACAATGCACTCCCTGATGCGATGCTATAGCAGACAATTGCATAGTTAAAATGTTCTCCCTGGTATTATCAATCTTGTAAGTGAAGAAGGTCATAAAGTCATTACTGCTGTGCTGCTTGGAAACTTCTGGGCTTGAAGCTTTATATTTCGTTAGTTTAGCGACTGTTTCAAATAAATACCTAAGCTTTTAAAATAAGCAGATCTAACAGCTTTTAAAGGTCCCATGACATGCTTATTTTTGTATAGGCCTTTGATAGTGGTCCCTAGTTCTGTATCCTGAAATCCTTTCCCCAAAATTCAGCCTTGGTACAGAATTATAGCCACTACAGGCCAGTCCCACAATTAGGTTTCCTTCAGACGTGCCGTTTCGGTGTCTAGATGCTTTAAATGCTAATGAGGAGGAGAAAGGCGGGGCAAGGTGTAGGATGGGTGTGACCTTGACCAGCTTGCGACACAACGGTACCATGCATGTTTACATTGGATATATTGCAATGGCACGAAGACACGCAGTCGTTCAAGCATTTCAGTTTGACCCAGAATCTGAAGTCCTTGTCGAGCTCTGATTTGAAAAGCTTTGAGTAATGAACCTTTTTCCGTTACAATTGTGTTGAAAGCTTTGCTGGTTCAGAAAGCTTCACTTCACCATCACTAATATTTTTGTCACGTTTAGGTTGTAGGAAGCATAGGAAGATGAAGATCATGTTCAAAAAAAGGCTTTAAAAAGGCAAACACAACTTATCATTAATGTGACCAAACCAATGAGAAGTCTAAACACAGCAACTTAAATAGTAAGGCTGCTCGCATCAAGTTCAAGGTGTTGACACTTGCTTACAGATCGACCACTGGCTCATAAGGGTGTCACGATTTCGATTTTAAATCGAAATCGATAGAAATTAAGTCACAATCTCGATCATCGAATTCAAAAATAGAATCGTCGATCCTGCCACGCCCCCATGTCACGTCCAGTCGGTTTCCAAAGCGGAAAAAAGCATGCGTGTTGAAGTGCTGCGAGTCCTCTACCTCAGCTACAGCCAGTCAAAAGATAGCATGGCAACTGCAGATGCAGGAGACCCATCGACAGGACTCGAACCCCCTCCTCCTTCACTGAAGTCGCCGGTGTGGGACAGTGGGAGACTGTATTTGTGATTTTCAGTGAGTTATGTTGACAACGTTCACATTCGCGTTCAAAGTTCGCGCTTCAAAAAAGCCACAGTTTGCAAGCTCTGCTACTGTATGTGCGTGTACCATATTCTTCCACTTTTTTAATTAAAACTTTAAATTGACAAAAACAGCAGACTCAGAACAGTATAAATCTTTATACAATAAATCTAGCATGTCACAAATAACTTTTCCACCTCCACGAATGAGACGAGTGTCGTTCATTTCCGCACCGAGTCTATTTCTGCTGCATGTGCTGAGTTAAAGTGACAGCGCACAGTTCGTGGTCAAAATGAACATGACATGAAAATGTTGTAATTTCATCATAAATGCATTTAATTAAATTCTACATTAAATACTTATATTTTTCACAGTCATGTTTGTACTTTAAGACCGAGGCAAAGCAAGGAAAACATAGATGTATCTGTAAAACCGTGTTTGTTTTGTTGTGAACTTGAATGTCATCTTCTGTGAATAAGACTGCAGTTACAAAAGAGAAACTACATGGCAGGTTATTTTGCTTAAGTTTCTAATTGACTGAAGATATAAGTTATTGTAACATTATTTTGTTAATAAATGTTTTAAATTTGACAATGTAGTGTGGTACATTGCACACAAAGGTCATATATTATATTACATAAAAGTCTAGTCTAAAGATGGCATAGCAAACTGTGCTTAAAAAAAATAAATGTAAAAATCAAGAATCGAATCGAACCGTGACCTTAGAATCGAAAATGTAATCGAATCGAGGATTTGGTGAATCGTGACACCCCTACTGGCTCAGCTCCCTCCTACTTTCACACGCTCCTACGAGTCTACATCCCTACCAGAAGCTTACGATCGGTCAATGAGCGACGGCTTGTGGTACCATCACAAAGAGCCACAAAATCACTCTCCAGAACATTCTCATTCATGGTTCCATGCTGGTGGAATGATCTGCCCATCCTCATCTGGAATGCAGACTCCCTGACAGCATTCAAAAGACAACTGAAAACTCTCTTCCGTGAGCACTTAACATATATATTTTTTTAAATCTTTAAATCCTCACTTGTCTGGCTTATGCTACTCTGAGCAATGTTTGAACTTTGTATTTTGAGCACTTACGTTTTTTTTTGCCTAAATGTAAGGCAAACGAGGGTAATTAATGACACACAGCTAAAACAGATTGATTAATCATATCAGTAACCATAGTAACTCATGAGTGGCATAAACATGTGACTGAAGATAAACAAATTAAAAGTCAATGAAAATGAATTTAACAGAACATAACTGTGACAATTTCCCCCAAACCTTGTCATTTAAAAAAATAGTACGTTGGCAAGCGGGTCAACTATAAACGTCTCTAAGTGTGTGCAAGTCAGTGGACAGTTGCGGTACAGTGTTGGAGAAATGATGAAGACTTCATGCTTTAGACTGGACCTGTCAATCATGTCATGGATTAAGTCTCTGTTTCTGATTGTGAAGTTCCTGCTTATCTGAGCTGTAGATCCTGAACTGAGACTGAAGAGTGTCATTGTTCTCTACAGGTTGATTAAGTGTGGTGTTACAGATGAAGGTTGTGTTGCTCTGGCTTCAACTCTGAGATCAAACCCCTCACACCTGAGAAAACTGGATCTGTCAATTAATAAACTAGGAGACAGAGGAGTGAAGCTGCTCTCTGATGGACTGAAGGATCATCACTGTAAACTGGAGATACTGAGGTAAGATTGTATAAATGTGTCAACAATACCTCAGTATTGAAGTCACGGTTCGGTACGGGTTCGGTATATGTGTTTAAATAAATTCTATTATAATTAATTTCCTTAAAGGAGAACTCCGGGCAATTTTTAAGTTAATCTTGATCGTTAGACCTTTGTGAGTACTGTCTATAGAAAAAAAAAACGAACCGGATTGGTGCTTGCGACGCGGAGCTGCGACCGCGAATGCCCAGAGCTCCCACTCAGCTATAACGGCAGCTCTGGGGGCATATACAGTACTGTGCAAAAGTTTTAGGCAGGTAAGATTTTTAAAAATTTTAAAAGAAGTCTCTTCTGCTCACCAAGGCTGCAATTATTTGATAAAAAAATACAAAAAAAACAGTAATATTGTGAAATATTATTACAATTTAAAACAGCGGTTTTCTATGTGAATATATAGTGAAGTGTAATTTATTCCTGTGATCAAAGCTGAATTTTCATCATCATTACTCCAGTCTTCAGTGTCACATGATCCTTCAAAAATCAGGATAATATGATGATTTGATGCTCAAGAAACATTTATGATTATTATCAGTGTTGAAAACAGTTTTTTAATTTTTATTTCATGATGCTATGATGAATAGAAACTAAAAAAGAACAGCATTTATCTGAAATCTAAAGCTTTTGTAACATTAAACTCTACCCTTCAGAAGTTTGGGGTCAGTAAGAATTTAAATTTTATTTTTGGGGGAAAGAAATATAATAAATCAATACTTTTATTCATTAAGGATGAGTTAAACTGATCAAAAGTTACAGTAAAGACATTTATAATGTTAGAAAATATTCTATTTTAAATAAACGCTGTTCTTTTGAACTTTCTATTCATCAATTTTGAAAAAAAAATTGTACACAACTGTTTTCAACATTGAAAATAATAATGAATGTTTTTTGAGCATCAAATCATCATATTAGAATGATTTTTGAAGGATCATGTGACACTGAAGACTGGAGTAATGATGCTGTAAATTCAGCTTTGATCACAGGAATAAATTACACTTTACTGTATATTCACTTAGAAAACCGCTGTTTTAAATTGTAATAATATTTCACAATATTACTGTTTTTTTTGTATTTTTTATCAAATAATTGCAGCCTTGGTGAGCAGAAGAGACTTCTTTTAAAAACTTAAAAAATCTTACCTGCCTAAAACTTTTGCACAGTACTGTACATAAAGAGCGTTTTTGTGCCTCTTAACAGACTTTGCCGTCTAAAACACTATTTAGGTGAATTTAAACCATGGCTAAGTTTCTAAACGCATCTTGTTCACGGGTAAGGCCCCTGTTCATGTTGGACAGACATTTTAATTGCATTTTGTGTCTGTTAAGAGGCACAAAAATGCTCTTTATGTTATGCCCCCAGAGCTGCCGTTATAGCTGAGTGGGAGCTCTGGGCATTCGCTGTCGCAGCTCCGCGTCGCAGGCACCAATCCGGTTCATTTTTTTTTCTATAGACAGTACTCACAAAGGTCTAACGATCAAGATTAACTTAAGAATTGCCCGGAGTTCTCCTTTAAGGATAAAAAAAAAAATCTATCTTAGCTTATGCTGTAAACTATGTAAGGAGCTATGGGTGGGAATCACAGGGTTCCTCACGATACGATACGATACGATACGATACACGACACATGGCTGTGAGAAGGTTAAGTGCAGGTTTTCTCTCTTTATTAAAGTCCAATCTGTTAGAAAACAGCACAAAAGGTTTTTCAGTCTGTAAATTAAATTAAACATTTTAAGTAAATTTGCTAATCGAATCCACTTATAGACGCATGCTTTGAAACGTACTCGGTTACTAACGTAACCTCGGTTCTCTCTAGAGAGGGAACGAGTATTGCGTAAGTTTAGCTTACGCTACGGGAAAGATTCATCTTCTCGAGATATTGAAGCCAAAAAATTATCCTTAATTTTGTATTCATTGTCAACGCAGTGCAGCAGCTAGCAGACCTAGAGCAGGCAGTCTTGCGTGCTCATTGGCTGCCCTGCGGGCATCTGCTGCAGCCTACCAGTGAGCCCCGCGTGACGTCACGCCCAATGAAGGCGCCCGCGCCTTCATAGCGTCATAGCCCGCCAGAATGGGCGTGGCTTAGCGTATAAATACAGGGGCTGTAGGCTGAATTCCCTGGTTTTCGTCGACTGAAGCGAAGTCGCTCGTGGCGCGAGCACGGCCGGTTACGCAATACTCGTTCCCTCTCTAGAGAGAACCGAGGTTACGTTAGTAACCGAGTACATTCTCTTACGAGAGGTTCTCTCGTATTGCGTAAGTTTAGCTTATGCTACGGGAACTTTTTGTCAACGCCGTGCGCGCCAAGCAACCACCCATGAGTCGCCGAGGTTTCTCGGGAAACCCAAATAAGTGGAAAAAAGGTGGCCAGCCACGCGGGCCATCACTTGTACATAAGCACCCATAGGGAATACAGAGCAGAGCACTGGTTTGTATAAGCATATAGCACATACCCTACCAGTGCAGCTCAACCAGGAGAGCTGAGTCACGTGAGAGTGGTCTGAGCATGATATATCTGGGCAGAACGCACAACTCGCTTAGACTGACAGAAGTTTAGCCTGCAGGGCGGAAACTTCTAGGTTATAGAACCTGACAAAGGTAGACGGGGAGCTCCAGCCCGCCGCTACACATGTCGTGGATAGAATCCCGCTGGACCACGGCCACGATGAGGCCATGCCTCTAGTGGAATGAGCCCTGATGCCCAGAGGGCATTGCAGACCTTTTGACGCGTAAGCGGCCGCTATAGCGTCCACTATCCATCTGGACAGAGTCTGTTTCGAGGCAGCGAGACCTTTGGTGCGCCCACCAAACGAAACAAACAGCTGCTCCGTGCGCCTGAAGGAGGCGGAGCGCATAGTATAAAATCTCAGCGCCCTAACTGGGCAAGGAGATTCACATCTGTCTCGCTGTCTGACGCTGGCAGAGCTGACAGTGAAATGACTTGCGCTCTGAAAGGAGTGCCCATCACTTTTGGAACGTAGCCATGTCTAGGTTTGAGGATGACTTTAGAGTCATTCGGCCCGAACTCAAGACACGCCGCGCTGATTGACAGCGCGTGCAGGTCCCCCACACGTTTGACTGATGACAGCGCAGTCAGAAAAACGGTTTTTAGTGATAGGTATTTTAACTCCACGGAGTCTAGTGGCTCAAATGGGAAGCTTCCAGGGCCTCTAGGACCAAGGAAAGATCCCACATAGGAACCGACGAGGGGGCGCGGCGGATTCATCCTTCTAGCTCCCCTAAGGAAGCGGATGACCAGCTCATGTCTTCCCAGTGACTGGCCGTGCGCCGATTCTGCGAACGCCGCCACGGTCGCCACATAAACTTTGAGCGTGGATGGGGACATCCCCTTATCCATCAGCCCTTGTAGGAAAGTGAGCAGATGCGCAACCTCACGCGTCCGCGGGTCCAGACCTCTGTCGGTGCACCACTTGGAGAACACCGACCATTTAGACGCGTAGAGCCTTCTCGTGGAAGGAGCCCTAGACTGCGTGATCGTGTTCATCACTCTTTCTGGCAGGGCAATGAGTACCCGTTGATCAACCATGCGTGCAGAGACCAGCGCTCTGGATGGGGATGCCAGATCAAGCCACGAGCCTGAGAGAGGAGATCTGCCCTCACCGGAATAGGCCACGGAGCTGCATGTGACAGCTATGAGGAGCACCGAGTGGCGCGTTTCCCTGAGTCTCTTGATCACCTGTGGTAACAGGGAGACCGGAGGGAAAGCATATAGTGGGAGGCTGGGCCAGACCTGAGCCAGCGCATCCTCGTTCTTCGAAAAGAACATCGCAATGAGCGTTGTCTTTTGACGCAAATAGGTCGACTTCCACTCTGCCGAGTAGGCGCCACAGTTTCTGGACTGTTTGGGGGTGCAGGGACCATTCCCCTGGGGGAACATTGTCCCTGGACAGTTTGTCTGGGCCGTCGTTCAAATGGCCAGGCACATGCGCCGCCCTCAGCGAGCGCAGGTGCATCTGGGACCAAACAAGGATGCGTTCTGTCAGATTGCAGAGGTTTCTGGATCTGACACCGCCCTGACGGTTTACATAGGAGACCACAGACATGTTGTCCGAGCGGACAAGAACATGTTGGTCCTGTATGAACGGGAGGAAGCGCTTCAGCGCGTTCTCGACCGCTATCATCTCCAGACAATTTATGTGAAAACACTTCTCTTGGTCTGACCACTGGCCAAAGGCCGGTCTGCCTTCGAACAGCGCGCCCCAACCCGAGTTGGACGCGTCTGTCGAAATGACTTTTCGATAAGAGATGGTTCCTATCATCACTCCCTGCTGGTACCAGTCGGCTACTAACCAGGGCTGCAGAGCCGCTATGCAGGTCTGAGTCACTCTGATTCTCTGGCCGCCAGAAACCCAGGCTCGGCGAGACGCGCGAGCATTCAACCAGCGTTGGAGCGGGCGCATGCGCAGTAGGCCCAGCTGGAGCACCGCTGCCGCTGAAGCCATACAACCCAGCATCCTTTGAAACGTTTTCAAAGCGAGAACGCTGCCCTTCTGGAAAGATGCGGCTAGGCGGCGAACACGGCGCGCGCGCTGTGTCGACAAACGAGCCGTCATGGCCACAGAATTCAGTTCTATTCCTAAAAAGGAAATTGACTGACTGGGCATTAATGAGCTCTTGGTCTAGTTGACCGTGAGACCCAAGCTTTCCAGGTGACTGAGAAGCACTGTTCTGTGAGACATCAGTTCCGTCTCTGACTGTGCCAATATTAGCCAATCGTCCAGATAGTTCATTATTCACAGCTCCTGAGTTCTCAGGGGGGTGAGCGCCGCGTCCATGCACTTCGTAAATGTACGGGGGGCTAGGGACAGGCCGAACGGCAGGACGGTGTATTGATATACCTGACCGTCGAAGGCGAATCTCAAAAATTGCCTGTGACGGGGTAATATCTGAATCTGAAAATAGGCATCCTTCAGATCTAAAGAGATAAACCAATCCCTCGGGCGAACGTGCGCGAGGATTTTTCTGGTCGTGAGCATTTTGAACGGTCTTTTTGCAAGCACCTTGTTCAAATGTCTCAGATCTAGGATAGGTCTGAAAGCTCCGTCCTTCTTGGGTACGAGAAAATATCGGCTGTAAAAGCCTGACTCGCTCAGAGAAGGCGGTACTTTTTCTATAGCCCCTTTGCACAGCAGTTTTGCTATTTCTGCGTGAAGTAGGTGTGCTATGTGAATTGAAGTGTATAGCCCTGCCTTATTGTGCTCAAAACCCATTCTGAAATCCCTGGGATATTTTCCCACGCAGCTATGTGCGCCGCTAGGGGGCGAATGGCCTCCGGGTTCAGATCGCCGCCATTTGCGGGCTTGTGAAACTGAGCCGGAGCCGAAAGCGTGGCGTGCGCGCTCTCGGTTCTGGGCAATGGCTGCTCGCTGAAAATCGAGACCGTCTGATTTACGTGAGGTGTCCCGATTTCAGGGAATGGGGAACATTTTATTCTCACTTTTTGACGCGTGAGCAGTGCTTTGGGCGGAAAAGCTTTCTGTAAGCGTGCGCGCATGTGCGCGGGCACGAGACTTACAAGTGTATTTGACGCCCCGATCATAACTGATGGGGAGCGTCTTATCAACGCCCTGTGTTTCGTGATAACACTTGAACGCGCGGGCGGCGCCCGGGGGGAGGTGTGTGTTAGTAAGCGTGAGCGCTCTCTGGCAGGCACGAGACTTACATTCATAACCTTTTATAAATCTTTTCTGCGCTTTATGAGAGTGTGCTCTGTGAGTGACACGAGATTTGATGTGCATGTGTGTAGGGGTGAACACTGGGGCGTGGGCACTTTCACTACACTTAAAACACCAACGGCGTGAGCCGGACCAGACATTATACTCTTTTTTAGATTTCTCTGGGTCGCCGTGAAAACGGCGTTTGTGTGCAGGCGAGAGGGTAAATGAACCGGCTCGTTAGCTACTAAATGGACCACTGCAGTAGCCTGTTTGAAGGGGACTGACAGGGAAACAAACTTTGACGGTGGTCCGGCCGCAGCGGGACACGCGCATCTTTCTCTCATAGTTTGATATGAGTCTTTAGTGATAGAGCGGGCAGAAAAATAGGCGTGGGCACGAACTCGTGGACACATTTCCTACGTTCAACACTCGAGTGGTTTCCCGCTTTAAGGGAGTGGGCTCCGTGAATAACACGGGAAGTGTTGTGCTTGTGTGTAGGGGTGAACACTGAGATGTGGGCACCTTTCTACACTAAAAAACACTATCGGCATGAGCCGGGTCTGAATACGGTGGCTCGCTGGGGAGAGCCGCATAAATTGTATCTGTTGCGGGAGCCGGGATCGAACACGGGTTTCCGGCGCGAAAGCTTAGGGTTTAGCCACTGAGCCACAGGGGGAACAACGTAAGCTTTATTTGGCGCGAGCAGATAAGAGAGCGTCATCACAATTTTTGTGCGTAAGAAAGCTGGTCGCGAGCTCAGAGAGGAGAGCTGCATAAATTGTATCTGCTGCGAGAGCCGGGATCGAACACGGGTCTCTGGCGCGAAAGCTTACAGTTTAGCCACTGAGCCACGGGGGAAACAACGTAAGCTTTAGTTGGCGCGAGCAGATAAGAGAGCGTCATCACAATTTTTGTGTGTGTGTCGGCACTATTTGCAGGCGTGCGTGTTATAACAGGCTCTCACTACTGCAGTATAGACATTACCAGCCGCTCGAACTAGGAGGAGCTGGAAAATGTTTGAGAAAAAAAAGGAGGGGGGGGTTTGTCAGGCCTCGGCGGGACAAAAAACCACATTCTTCCCTTTCGCCGGTGACGCATGCGCTCGGGTCGCGCGCTCGCTTTCTGTATGTAAGAAAGCTGGTCGCGAGCTCAGAGAGGAGAGCTGCATAAATTTTTCCTGCTGCGAGAGCCGGGATCAAACACGGGTCTCTGGCATGAAAGCTTAGAGTTTAACCACTGAGCCACGGGGGAAACAACGTAAGCTTAAGTAGCGCGAGCAGATAACAGAGCGCGCGGGGCGCGGTAGCTTCCTTGTAACGTAAAGGAAGCTAGCCGCGGTTAGAACAGCAGTCCATTATGGCGTGTCCCTCATCCTCAGACGCGACGGCAGTGAGGCTCGTGAGCGGCAGCTGCGCGTCGGTGAAGGGAGGCGGGGAAGGTGAAAAAGCGAGGCTCGAGGGAGGCTTTCCGGCGAGCGCGTCGCTGTGGCTACAGGCTCCGGCTGCCTTTGGGAACGGCGCTTATCACTGCGCGGTCCCACAAAGGGCGGAGTGACTGCTTCTGCGGGGGCGCGGTAGCTTCCTTGTAACGTAAAGGAAGCTAGCTGCGGTTAGAACAGCAGTCCCTTGTGGCGTGTCCCTCAACCTCATCCTCATCCTCAGACGCGACGGCAGTGAGGCTCGTGAGCGGCAGCTGCGCGTCGGTGAAGGGAGGCGGGGACGGCGAGAGCGAGGCTCGAGGGAGGTTCTCCGGCGAGCGCGTCGCTGTGGCCACAAGCTCCGGCTGTCTCTGGGAACGGCGCTTCTAGCGCTGTCCCACAAGGGGCGGAGTGACTGCTTCCGCGCAGCCTCCGGCCACAGGAAGTGCGAGGCATCTTGAAAAAGACGCTCGCTGCTCTTTTAGGAGTAAGAGAATACAACAACAATGTAAAAAGGATACGTCGCCGGATAGCGTAGCTCGCACGGATGGCTGAAGGTGGCGAAGACGGCCGGCTTCCTCAGCGCTGTCCTAAGCTGGCTGTCCGCTGTTCTACGGCGGCGATGGCTTCTCTCAGATCCAGCGATGCGAAGAGCTTCGCTGAAGAGACGAAAATCAGGGAATTCAGCCTACAGCCCCTGTATTTATACGCTAAGCCACGCCCATTCTGGCGGGCTATGACGCTATGAAGGCGCGGGCGCCTTCATTGGGCGTGACGTCACGCGGGGCTCACTGGTAGGCTGCAGCAGATGCCCGCAGGGCAGCCAATGAGCACGCAAGACTGCCTGCTCTAGGTCTGCTAGCTGCTGCACTGCGTTGACAATGAATACAAAATTAAGGATAATTTTTTGGCTTCAATATCTCGAGAAGATGAATCTTTCCCGTAGCGTAAGCTAAACTTACGCAATACGAGAGAACCTCTCATAAGAGAACACTCCCGTGTGTATCTGTGTAAGCCAACAAGTTTTGTAACCGACTAGTCTAAAAGTAAAAACCCTCTAAAGACTTGCATATATATGATCCATTTGAGCACTTTATCTATGAATCAAACAGTCAAATCCCATAATAAACGCTGTTAAACGCTGCACACTTGGCGAATAAAGATGATTCTGAAGCT
Source organism: Semotilus atromaculatus (assembly GCA_031834385.1). NCBI lineage: Eukaryota > Metazoa > Chordata > Actinopteri > Cypriniformes > Leuciscidae > Semotilus > Semotilus atromaculatus. The sequence continues at coordinate 35,782,141 of JAULUF010000001.1, forward strand.
CAGTTATTTTTTTCGGTGTTGAAGTAAATACGTGATGGGCATTTGCTTGCTTCGGCTATCACACCTACAGTCATGTCCTGAACATGGTTACGCATGGCTCTAGTGGAATTATGCCCGTTTTAAATGGCACGGCTTTCATAAAACTTTTCTGTTTTATTTCTACTTAAAAATACTCCCACGCCTCGTTTGTCTTTTGAGTGGTCATTTCTGTGCTCTCCGTGACTGACACGAAGAAAACACATCTGAGGTAAAATAAAAAGATTAGGCCCTACCTCTTAATGTATCATTTTCCCAAGTGTTTTATTTTAATGTGATCTTTAAAATGTTTTCAAATATAAATAACAAAGTTCAAGGCGCAGGAAAGAAGGGGAATTGGAGAACGGTAAACAGAAGTTTTAAAATCAGTAAATCGAAAGTAAACGGCAGGTGCTTCATAGTCGACTGCCGCCCATACATAGACAAAACACAATGTAAATGTCCAGGCCTGGTCTTCTCTCGTCTTCCACTGTCGTCACTCCTCCTCTTATCCTTCAGAGCTCCTGGGACTCCAGACGATGCAGCGCTCAGTGACGTTCATTAAAGGGATAGTTCACCCAAAAATTACAATTAAATTAAATTTTAATTTTATGAAAATTAAAAGTGAACTATCCCTTTAACATTCGCATTACATTAACCTCAGGTATTTAGTGTCGACAGCAGGTTCCAGCAGTTCACTAGAGAAATGAACTCTAGAGAGAAGCATTTCGTATATGCACTATATTAGCCAATTTATTATATTTACTTAACCTGTTAGTAGTGTTTTGATTATTTAAAGGTGCTCTAAGCTATCCTGGGTGACGTCACTTCTTGTTGACGTTCGAACTATTGTCAAACAAAACGGAGGCTAGCTAGACCCTCCCTCCTCCGCATCTCGTCTCCTCCCCCTCCCTTCCCTTCCTACCTGAATTCATAGAATTCGTAGTTCATCATTATGATAAAACATGAGTTAAATGATTTTTTATACTGAAATGAACCTCCTGAAGCAGCATGTAGAAGCAGGTCTGAACCTTAGACTGGACCTGTCAATCTGATTGTGGAGTTCCTGATTATCTGTTCCTGAACTGAGACTGAAGAGTGTCATTGTTCTCTACAGGTTGAGGGATTGTGGTGTTACAGATGAAGGTTGTGCTGATCTGGCTTCAGCTCTGAGATCAAACCCCTCACACCTGAGAAAACTGAATCTGTCTAGAAATAATCTAGGAAACAGAGGAGTGAAGCTGCTCTCTGATCTGAAGAAGGATCCACATTATAAACTGGAGTGAGTAGTGATGACTGAAAATGTTTGAATTTTAATTGTAAATTAATATAGTTTGCTCTTCTGAGGTTACTTTCTTGGTAATATTTACGCACTGTAAACATGTTTAGTAAGAGTTTAATTCCATTTATAGTTAGAATAAAGTATATTAATGTTTCTTTTTATGTCAAAACAATACAATATATCTCTTGTATCATTAGCTGCGTTTACATGGACCCTAATAATGGGATTGTAATCGGACCAGTGGCACAATCGGAATAAAAAAGTAACATGTAACACGTCAATCGGAATGAATTGGCCAGATCTGATTAAATTGTTATTCAGATTGTAAGGGGTGGTTTATTCCTTCTGTAATCTGATCAAGAGGACATGTAAACACCCGATCGTATTGAGAACTGAAACTGGAGAGTACTGCGCATGTGCAATGCCGTAGAAATAGTGTAATGACGTGCGGAACGAGCTGATCGTCATGATGAATAAAGTGTCATAAATGAGTGTCCTGTCATTCTGAGATTCTCTTAGCACTCATCGTCTGTGAAGTGGAGCGGGACAGTCCTCGTCTCAGACTCTCATCCACAGAACACACAGTTTTGGGCTCGGGAAGGGGCTTTACTGCTGGATAAACACAAGCAGCACGGCTAAGCGGTTCATGTGCTCGTCATCGCATTATTAGGACCCGCAATAGAGAAATATTAAGTCTGTGTTTTAAAACAAAGAAAAGGAGGATGGTTAGTGTGCAACAACAGCAGGAAACTGTATATTCATGCAGTGTGCGCATGTCAAAAGATTAAGATCAGAAGCTTGTGACATATAAACACACATTAACCCGATCACTTTTATAGCGTTCATGTAAACACTGCGTTCGGATTCATCAATCGGAATGAATTAATTGAGATTAAAGCAAAAAGTGTCCATGTAAACGTAGCCATTGACTACATGTACATGAACTCTCATAATGCGATTTTAATTAGATTTAGTCGTTTAAACACAATACTTCAATCAAATTGATTTGATTAAGCTCATAATTGAAGTAACTATAATCTTAGTAAAATATGTGCCGTGTCGATTTTAATTGCAACAAACAGGCATATGAACACCTTAGGGGATAGTATAGCCAAAAATGAAAATGAAGTCATCATTTACTGACCCTTGTGTTGTTCTAATGCCATTTACCTATGGAAGTAAAAAAATGCCAAATGTTTTTGAAATAAAAAGCCTGTTGGATTGCACTACTTGAAAAAAATATGCATTGCATTAACCATGCTTGCATTTTAATGCATTGTATTTTTAGGACTTGCATTTTTTATTGGCTCAAATGGTTGAATATTTAAGCTGTGAATATTTCAATTCAAAACCTTTCAAACACATTTTCATTATTAAAAATTCAATAATCCTTATTTACCTTTCATAATTCACTTCCAAAATATTCAAACTGTTTAAAAATACAACCTATAATATTCAACAGGCAATTTCCGGTCCATTTTATTTCGCTTTACAAATTCGCTTCCACAAATTCAGTGGTTCAAATTCGACAGTAAATTCAACATTGACATCAAGGAACTGCAGGACAAGCAGTAGATTACCGAGCATAATCTCCATCTGTTGTTAGTCTATATCACCAGCAGGGGGTGCAAGCGCGTGTTGATGATGAAGACCAAGCAACAGTTAGAGCAAGACATTCATTAAACAAACTCATTTATAGAAATGTAATGTTAAGTGTATTTGTTAACTTTATATCGCGGCGATATGCTTCAGTACAAGGGTTTCCCTCAATACTTCAGGATAGCTTAATGTAGCTTAATGGACTAATACAGTGATGTAAAAGATCAAACTCGCACCTTATTGAGAAGGCTCTAGGCTACTATATTGCTACAGGCAAGCAGAGGGACTCAGAATATGAACTTAACGCGCAAAGTTTCACGCAGCGTTTCCCTGTGATATACTCAGTGGCATCTGGGTGGGACAGGTGTGTGTGTGTTGCTAATACAATGTTAAATCATAAATCTATGATCTAGGCTATGCACAATAACATAACGATGTCCAGCAATCGATTTAAATACAATAATACATTGGGTTTCATCTGCCGTGGTTAATGAGATCTAATATGGATCCGACTGATTTCTAAATGTACTTTAATGGTCGAGTAGCAGAATTTTCGTCAAACATGTCAGAGGTTGTGGGCTATAATCCGCACTCACATTTTTTCCTCATCAAAACCGATTATACTTATCAGTGGTTGTATATCAAGCAGGGACACATTTGTGAGCAGTTTGTTTTGTGATTTCACCAGAACGAATAGAGAAGAGTCACGGCAACCGATTGAAGCGCGCGTCCGAGTTAAGACTGTGGACCGTCTCTAAAGTTGCATACGACATTACACACGTTTCTAACTTCAATAGCAAACTTCAATTTATTTGAATACATATCAAAAATATAAAAGGTGTGCATCATGCCTGACACCTACCACATTTCTGTAAGTCATTCTCTCCCAATCCTATTGAAGTTAGAAACGTGTGTACCAATGTACACTCACCTAAAGGATTATTAGGAACACCTGTTCAATTTCTCATTAATGCAATTATCTAATCAACCAATCACATGGCAGTTGCTTCAATGCATTTAGGGGTGTGGTCCTGGTCAAGACAATCTCCTGAACTCCAAAGTGAATGTCAGAATGGGAAAGAAAGGTGATTTTAGCCATTTTGAGCGTGGCATGGTTGTTGGTGCCAGACGGGCCGGTCTGAGTATTTCACAATCTGCTCAGTTACTGGGATTTTCACGCACAACCATTTCGAGGGTTTACAAAGAATGGTGTGAAAAGGGAAAAACATCCAGTATGCGGCAGTCCTGTGGGCGAAAATGCCTTGTTGATGCTAGAGGTCAGAGGAGAATGGGCCGACTGATTCAAGCTGATAGAAGAGCAACTTTGACTGAAATAACCACTCGTTACAACCGAGGTATGCAGCAAAGCATTTGTGAAGCCACAACACGCACAACCTTGAGGCGGATGGGCTACAACAGCAGAAGACCCCACCGTGTACCACTCATCTCCACTACAAATAGGAAAAAGAGGCTACAATTTGCAAGAGCTCACCAAAATTGGACAGTTGAAGACTGGAAAAATACACTTTAGGCCCCTAAGTGCCAATTGGGCATCGTTTAAATGCCACGGCCTACCTGAGCATTGTTTCTGACCATGTCCATCCCTTTATGGCCACCATGTACCCATCCTCTGATGGCTACTTCCAGCAGGATAATGCACCATGTCACAAAGCTCGAATCATTTCAAATTGGTTTCTTGAACATGACAATGAGTTCACTGTACTAAAATGGCCCCCACAGTCACCAGATCTCAACCCAATAGAGCATCTTTGGGATGTGGTGGAACGGGAGCTTCGTGCCCTGGATGTGCATCCCACAAATCTCCATCAACTGCAAGATGCTATCCTATCAATATGGGCCAACATTTCTACAGAATGCTTTCAGCACCTTGTTGAATCACTGCCACGTAGAATTAAGGCAGTTCTGAAGGTGAAAGGGGGTCAAACACAGTATTAGTGTGGTGTTCCTAATAATCCTTTAGCTGAGTGTATATGTAACTTTAGAGACGGTCCCTAAATTTTCGAGTGTCCAATGTCAAGCCAACTTTATGCCATAGTAACGTTATATCACTGGGAAACGCTTAGTGTGAAACTTTGCGCGTTAAATTCATATTCTGAGTCCATATGTGTGCCTATAGATATATAGTAGCCTGCAGCCTTCTCAATAAGGTGCGAGTTTGGTCTTTTATATCACTGTATTAGTTAAGATACGTTACGCGTTTTATATGTCCAGCAATCCTGAAGTATTGAGGGAAACCCTAGTACTGCAGCACATCGCCGCGATATAAAGTTAAGGCAACTAAACAACTAAGAGAAATATGTCTACCTCATTACTGTAGGCCTAACATTTGATCTGTAACGTACATCAGCATCGGGGGAATAACATTATAATCTCGTTCACGGTAGAGAAAGATGCATGTAGGCTACACAGGGACCATGAAGACACTGAATTAAACACAAAACAGACTTCATAATAATAGCATACTCTTACATTTCTATAGATGTGTTTTTATGAATGAATGGCTTGCTCTAACTGTTGCTCGGTCTTCATCATCAACACGCGCTTGCACCCCCTGCTGGTGAGGTGGACTAACAGCAGATGGAGATTATGCTCGGTAATCTACTGGTTTTCCTGCAGTTCCTTGATGTCAATGTTGAATTTACTATTGAATTTAAGCCACTGAATATGTGGAAGCGAATTTGTAAAGCGAAATAAAATGGACCGAAAATTGCCTGTTGAATATTATAGGTTGTATTTTTAAACAGTTTGAATATTTTGGAAGTGAAATATGAAAGGTGAATATGGATTATTGAATTTTTAATAATGAAAATGTGTTTGAAATGTTTTGAAGTGAAATATTCACAGCTTAAATATTCAACCATGTCAAATTTGAGCCAATAAAAAATGCAAGTCCTGAAAATACAATGCATTAAAATGCAAGCATGGTTAATGCAATGCATATTTTTTTCAAGTAGTTCAAGTTCAAGTTTCAAGTTTTTTTCAAAACATTTGGCATTATTTTACTTCCATATTTACCCTTCTTCCTTTTCCAGAACATAAAGGCAGAAATTTAAAGAAATGTTCCGCTCGCGCTCGTACATATAACATTTTCTTAAAATACTTAATTTTCATTCTTGAATGATTTACAGTGGTGTGAAAAAGTGTTTGCCCCTTGGTAAATATGAACAAAGATGGCTGTAAAAAATAAATCTGCATTGTTAATCCTTTTGATATTTTATTTTAAAAATTAGCAAAAATCTAACCTTTCATTGAAGTAAAATAATTGAAAGTTGGGGGGAAAATCACATTATGAAATAAATGTTTTTCTCCAAAACACGTTGGGAACAATTATTTGCCCCCTTTTATTAAATACTTTTTGCAACCTCCTTTTTCCAAGATAACAGCTCTGAGTCTTCTCCTATAATGCCTGATGAGTTTGGAGAACACCTGACAAGAGATCAGAGACCATTCCTCCATACAGAATCTCTCCAGATCCTTCAGATTCCCAGATCCATGTTGATGCTTCTTCTCTTCAGTTCAGCCACTCATTTTCTATAGGGTTCAGGTCAGGGACTGGGCTGGCCATTGCAGATGCTTGGTTTTGTGCTCAGTGACACATTTTTGTTTTGATTTTGATGCTTGTTTTTGGATCACTGTCCTGTTGGAAGATCCAACCACGGCCCATTGTAAGATTTCTAGCAGAGGCTGTCAGGTTTTGATTTTTTATCTATTGGTATTTGAACGAATCCATGATGCCATATATCTGAACAAGATGTCCAGGACCTCTGGCAGAAAATTAGGCCCACAACATTAAAGATACAGCAGAGTATTTCATTCTACACATGGGGTACTTTTTTATCCCTGTGTGCAACAAACCCATATTAAGTGTTTGCTGCCCGTTTGAAGTTCCAGTAGTGTCAGTTACTTTTCAAACGTTCTATGGTCAGATGAAACAAAAAAAATAGCTTTTTTGGCAGCAAACACTTAAGATTCTTGTTCAGATATATGGCATCATGGATTCGTTCAAATACCAATAGATAAAAAATCAAAACCTGACAGCCTCTGCTAGAAATCTTATAATGGGCCGTGGTTGGATCTTCCAACAGGACAGTGATCCAAAAACAAGCATCAAAATCAAAACAAAAATGTGTCACTGAGCACAAAACCAAGCATCTGCAATGGCCAGCCCAGTCCCTGACCTGAACCCTATAGAAAATGAGTGGCTGAACTGAAGAGAAGAAGCATCAACATGGATCTGGGAATCTGAAGGATCTGGAGAGATTCTGTATGGAGGAATGGTCTCTGATCTCAGGTCAGGTGTTCTCCAAACTCATCAGGCATTATAGGAGAAGACTCAGAGCTGTTATCTTGGAAAAAGGAGGTTGCAAAAAGTATTTAATAAAAGGGGGCAAATAATTGTTCCCAACGTGTTTTGGAGAAAAACATTTATTTCATAATGTGATTTTCCCCCCAACTTTCAATTCTTTTACTTCAATGAAAGGTTAGATTTTTGCTAATTTTTTAAATAAAATATCAAAAGGATTAACAATGCAGATTTATTTTTTACAGCCATCTTTGTTCATATTTACCAAGGGGCAAACACTTTTTCACACCACTGTATCCCTTTAAACTATTCCCCTCTGACCAAAGTGCAGATGTGCTGGTACGCACACGGATATGACGTGTTGTTCACACAACTCCATGAATGAAGTCTGCCATTATTGTGAAGGTTTCCCTCCGCTCTGAATCGCTGAACTCGTTGCCACCAGTGTCGCTGCTTCTCTTCATCCAGAGACAGTGTGAAGAACACAATGGCAGTGTAGGAAACCCCGTCTGAAGCGGCATTGCTATCACAGTTTGATGTTCATCACAGCGCAGAAAAACCATCCAATACGGCCATAGAAATGTGTTTAGACTTAAGTAGATTTAAACAGTGGCCGGTAACACTCCTACTCTATGCGAGTTCATCATTTGTGCTGTGCATTGGGGTATGAAAATAATGGTGGTAAAAATAACCACACTTCTTATAGCGAATAATCAGAATCATGAAAATTGCATTATTTTGAATGTCATTTGCAATAGAAGATAATGGCAAAAATGTATTACAACTTTTGTTGTAATAAATAAAACTGACCCAATGACAGAAAGAGGACGGTCATACAGGATTATGGACAGGGCCGTTTGAAGGAATTTGGGGGCCCCAAGCAAAATAGACATGGAGCACACCCCCCCCCCCCCCCTCCCCTTGCATAAAAACAAATTTTACAGTGACATAAGCTATGAAAAAATCATGTTCCTCTGCCTTTTTCAGGTTAAATAATATTTATAGATGGGTAAGGTTACAAATTATTTATTAAGTGAAAAGACTGTTTGCTAGCAGTTAAATGACAATTAACTAAATATTAAATAACTAACAATTTACCATCTATTAATGATGTTTATTATAAAGTGTTACCGAAAACTTAAAGATATGTTAGCATTTTGATATTAGAAGGGAAGGGATGCTGCTTTCACTACCAATGCTTAAAAACATCCCAAGCTAATGTTTGATGCACAGAATTTATTGTGTGGTTTTCCAAACCCCCATTGGTAAATAGATTATCACGGTGGAAAAGTTAGTATAGCATGCTATAGGTTTTTTCATCAAAACCTATTACAAAGCTATAGCAATGTCATGTCATTAAATAAGATAAACGGATCTGCGTCTTCCTTAAACCGTTAAAAAACATATTACAGTATGTAACGTTAACCATATTCCGTCCGTTCGAAAGAAAATGTGCACTAACTGTTCGTTACAAGCAGCATTTGCCGTCAGGAAGTTAGCTAACATAAACATATTTTTGCTAGCCTAACGTTACCTGCTGCAAAATTACACCATTTGTACAAGACAAGTAGAGCTATTTTTATGCAGTGTAAGTTATCACTTTACCACTATCTGGTATTTTTCTTATCCTCCTCTTCCTTTCTCTTCTTTCTTTTCTGGCTTCCTGAAGCATAATTCTGCTTCATGATGACTGCCGAGGAGGTTTGTATTTGCCGGCAGCAGAGATCGCGTGGTTGGCTGGCTGCTGTCAGCGACTACTGAGAGGGCCCCCTTGAGGGGGATTCCGATAATAGTGTCATTGCACTTTACTGCATTGACTATCAAAGGGGCGCTCACAGTTTGTCGTTGCATTTTATTCTTAAACAGTCGTTGTCTTGGGGCCCCAGTCCAGCTCGGGGCCCCAAGCAATTGCTTGGTTTGCCTGTCCTGTTCCGACGGGCCTGATTATGGATAAGGGTCAAGGGTCATCATTCATGGTGGTTTGGATGCAAAATCAACATCTGAATGGTTAAAAAGATATTTAGAATTGTACATCACAGGGTTATTTTATTATCTCTGACTAATAGTGCGAATAGATTGTTTTAGTTGTTCTACAGTGGATAATTTGACTGTCTGTGTTTTACTGACAGGTTTTATGGTGATTGATTCTGACCTTCTCTGGACCAGCTGATGGAGAATAAAGAGCCGCTACACACACATCACATTCAACACAATCAACAGACACACACCCATAGTGATCATCACACACACATGTGTTTGTGTAACTCTCCAGAGTGATCCGATCCTTCATCCAGAGTCAAACATGGAAAACGTTTGTTTCTTCTTCAGAACAACTGACATGTGTCCTTTGCACTTTTCTGTCTGTTATGTTTGTCTATATAACTCTACATACTTTTAAGAAACGGTTATGAGCAGGTTTAGAGGTTTGAGTGGGATTAGCGGCTCAAAATATCACTTTACTGCTATATTGTGACTAGAATGGTCATTTTCCTACACATTTCTGTCCATTATGTTGTATGTATTCTCTATAAAATGATTATGTTCAGGTTTGAGGTTGGTTTAGGATATAACATTTATCTATAAAATGGTAAAAGGAAATATTTTACGTCTGTTTAGCTGTAAATACTTAATAATGTTTACGTTTAAATGTTGCCAACAAACCCATATTGTATGTTTCAGCATTTATCCGAACAAACAAAAAAGTATTGTGTCAGTAAAAGTTACGTATTAATACCTACATAACAATGAGATCACTCAATAAGTGCCATAATTAATGAGGATATAACTTTCACTTTAGAACAGGGTCAACTTGTCTTTATTACACTATTTTAGCAATTTATAACTGTTTTAACTTTAAAACCAGCACTAATTATTAACCATAGTTACTAACTTCATATTGTTCAGTTACCTTAATATATGGTGAATCACTGAAATATAAATAAGTACATTACAACACTATATATATATATATGTATATATATATATATATATAAATAGATTTTTAATAACTGACCTGATGTCACAGTCACAGATAGTCGTACATGTTAACCGGTCGACACTTATTTATGCCGAATCGAAAATAGGAACTTTTAAAACTATATACATACATAGACCCTCGTATTTTAATAACAGGTAAGCAAGGAAACATGAGTTTGCCATTAAACATTTTATTTGCACTTTATACCTGTGGAAGAAATGTAATTTGTTCTGTACTATGAATGCATTTTCTATGAATGTAATTGAATAGAAAGGCGGTAATTCGGTCATTACGAGGACTGCATGTGACCACATGTTCTTTGGTAAACATGGCTCACATCTTGTTCTCCTCTTGCAATCATCTCCTTGGAGGAGAGCAGTCGAGGTCTGGATCTGTGTTCAGCGCTTGCAGCTCAGCCACAGGACACGGGTGCTGCTGATGAAACACACACAACAGGACAATGGGTAAGAAGTGTTGGTGCACTGTGTTTTTTCTCATTTTTCCCACATGCCAGTTCCTTCTGTATCGAATCTCTCTCTGTGCTCTGCCTCATACATTACAATCCACACACACACACACACAACCTTTTTGTTTTTCACTCTTCTCTACAACCGAGTCTCTCACCGTTGTTAGTCCAGTGACACTTAAAGTTCCCTCTTCAGGGAAATCATGATATTTGATTAATCCTTCAATACTCCTCAAACATTTGATCCATATGCTTTTCTCATCGGACAAAACACTGGTGTGTCCCATTGATCAGTTTTACTCTGGGACTTCCCCATGATGGTCATTAGTGTTCTGTGGTTCTTTCGGCGCTCCTATATAACTCCAGACGTCTCTAGAGAGATCCAACTTTCAGCTCAGTTGGGAAAGGGAGCTCTCGCTCGGTTTGGTCGACTGGACCCTCGGCGTCTCCCCCACTACAGTGTAGTCCTAGTAGTCCTAGAAAACTGTGGATTAACTAAATCCACTCGACTAATATGCCCATATAGTCACCATAGTGTTCCCTCGACCATCATGAGTCAATCCCTCTGGTACCTTTTATAATAAAATGGTCTCTTACCAGTCTGAGCTTATGCCCCTTCAGTTCTTCTGATAATTCCAGTGGTGTCCCTCCTGGGCCCTTGCGGTCGGCCCCTGTCTCTCAAGTTTACGAGGTAGAGCTGGAACTGCTCAGTCCAGGTAGACAAACACCGTCCGCTCTCGGGTCCAAGACACGCATCCAACCAATCCTGCCGTAAACGCCACATTGTGGTGGCAAACTAAATTATATCACTGAATAAGACACAAACATATACCTTTGAAAATGATGTATTCCCTTGCAAGGAAAGGCCAGCAATCATCCAGTCCCACAGAGAGGCTGCAGAGTGTGACACTGAAGAGAGAGATCCTTCCTCCTTTATAGTTCTTGACTCCGCAAATGTAATCTCTCTAGGCCAATCAAAGCATTCTCAAACATACATGGATCATTGTTTAGACTTTGTCCATTATATTCTACTCTCAAAGGCAGAGCCTTAACATATGGCTTTCACACACTTAACATGTGGTCACATTCCTTATGGCAGAAGCCTTCTAGTCATGCACACACATAATGTTCATATACATCCATACATAAGATCAATAACTGTTCTTTGTTCTATTTCATCAACAGAGAAGCCTGTGTTCACATGCAGTCCTCGGAATTATAAATAAAATATAATAATTTGCTTGTTCCTGTCACCAGCACACAAAGCACTGTTTTTAAAATGACAATCCGTTATATGTATCTTGAAGATTGTATTGCATCTTCTACTATAAAGATAAAGATCGACATTTTGTTAATTAAAAAAGAAGCACTTTCATGTTGTAAAAAATAAACAATTTATGTTCCATTAGATGTGTTTTTACTATTTTTTTGATTGTTGTATACGTCTCTTGGTAATAAATTAATGAATTTTGCCTAGGGCCCCCACTCAATGTAGGCTCGCCTCTGGCAGGAGTGCAGTATCCACTACAACACAGGGCTGGATAACCTTGTGTCTCAGCGCTACGAAGACTCTAGAGGTGTAACTTCACTAAAGGTGTACCATCACTAGACGTGTACCCGAACACAACACACACACACACACACACACACAGGGTGGAGTTTGAGCTCACCAGGTGTGAGGCCTGTGGATTCATCTACAGAAACACACACCACTGGATATTGAAGCATTGGAAGTCTTCACTGTTCTATGGACTGCTACTACAGTATGCAGAAAATAAAGTGGAATGCGGAAATGAATGAGTTTTCTTTGTGTTTTAACTTTGAACACAAGCCTTTGATGACAGAAATTGAATTGACGCTTCAAAAAATGAATTGTTGAAAATGTTGAAAAATGACAATTGAAAACTGAATAAATGTTTTGTAGATAAAACTGTTAATGTAAATTGGTTAATGTCATTTAACAGAAGGTTATTAAACAGGTTATTATTTTACTCATCTATTTTACAATTATGTGGAGAGTGTTTTATCAAACATATATTTTTGTCTTTATCAAGCAAAACATTGGTTTTAGTTTATATACACTTTATATGAAAGTACAAAAAACTAAATTGGAAATCAGTTCAAAACAGTACAAATTACTAATTGTATAATGCATTTTCAATATGTGTAACCAATACAATGGTAATAGACAATGATGAATGTGACTAATAGTGTCAGGAGATATTTTTATCTTTACAATAATAATTGTAATTTGGTTTTTATGGTGTTTGTATAATATCTGTTCTTTTATACATTTTCAGGGCTTGTTGTTTCAAAGCTTCACTAGGAAACTAGGAGTCATTAGCAAAAACATAAACCATGTGGCTGAATCTCACAAGATTTGGTACACAGCCTCATTTTGACACAAATATGAAAATTTTCATAACAGTCAGACATTATGATTTGACCTTATTTGCTACTGTAATTTCATTTACATCTTTTTTAAGATCTCAAGCTTTGAAATAAAAGAAAAGAAACTTCTCCTTGACAGTGTGAACCAATTCACTCGAAACTCATGACAAAGGGTCATTAAAAAAACCCTGATACATCAAAACAATGTGAAGATATTAAATGATCACACATTTGTTCCTCTGTATCTGCTGAACGTCATGATCAAACCCACCGAATTCTGATACTCATCTTCTCTGGGTCAAATAATAACATATTCTTCAAATATCACTCACACAATTCAACAAACATGGCCGTCAGCAGATACAGACCAACACATAAACACGTGTGATCATTTAATATCTTCACAGTGTTTTGATGTATCAGGTTTTTTTTTTATGACCTTTTGTCATGAGTTTCGAGTGAATTGGTTCACACTGTCAAGGAGAAGTTTCTTTTCTTTTATTTCAAAGCTTGAGATCTTTATGACTACAGTCTCTGACGCAGACATGTTTAGAGCAGAAAAATAATAATTGATAAAACAGTGCAAATACAATAATGTTGCTGTAGCTTCAGTGCTTGAACCCCTAAAATACACCTGGATTAAAATATGTTTAAGAAATCCCACTTCTACATAAATTATAAATGAGTGATGTGACTCTACTATAAAACTAAATGACTGATCTTCATGAACACAAACACAGCTTGAGAAAAGCACAGATACACACCATCACACACATTGATGTCTATATGAGGATTTATTACACACATTTATTCTGACATATTTCAGAGACAGAAGTTCAGCTGTTATTAATGTAATGAAGAGAAAATAAGAGACTCTACAACATCTCAGTGTTTATGATTTATCATACAGCTCAAAGCATTATGGGTAGAATCTCTCCCACTAGTCTATTCTAATTCTTCACCAGTTCCACTGATCCAAGACCAACCCCAAACCCAGGATAGAGCGGCTTAGTGAATGTGGTCTGGGCTTTGTGTATGAGGCTCATTGTGTCTCTGTCGACGCTGTAGAAGGACAGAGTTCCTGCGCTGTGATCCACATACACTCCTATTCTCCTGCTGCTCACTACAGGGAGATGAGACTCTTTGGTATTGTATAGGAATACAGTTTTGGGGGAAGAGCAGATCAAAGTCCAGGACTGATCATTACGTCCAAACACACACTCATCACCTGATCCCTTCCTGCCGATGCTCTTATATGACACTGCTATCTGCACAAAACCACTCCCACTCCACTCGATCTCCCAGTAAGCGCGTCCACTCACACTCTCTCTACACAACACCTGAGGATAATGATCAAATCTGTCTGGATGATCAATATACGACTCCTCTGGGAAACGGACAGTAATCACTCTTTTGTCGTCAGACAGATGGAGGAGTGTGTGCACTGTGTTCATATCCAGAGTGAGCGGATGGGAATCTGATGGAGATAAAACACATCACAATCAGGAATTATGAATCTGATCTTTTATGTAGCTGAACTCTCTCATGTTCAATATATCAGCATAAAACTTCAAATAATAGTCCCAAATAGACGCCTGTCTCTTTTACACGCCTGGTGTGGCGACAGATTTGGGTAAATAAAGGCCGGTCTCAAATAGAGGCCGGGTCTGTTTTTTTAGTTTCGGGTTGTATTTAATCCTCTAAAACCCGTCGCATCGTCCGCTTTTTGGCGGCCGCCAAATACTTTTTTGATCGGTGAATGATGTAGAATAGAATAACTGCTGCTCTTGACAGGGCGCAAACGAGCAGAGAGAGCGCGCGCGCGCGCGAGAGAGAGAGAGAGAGAGAGAGAGAGAGAGAGAGAGCGCCCTCTCACGTCTTCAAACAACACGAGCGCTGTCTTGATCTCTCTCCCTCGCGCATATTAATCAAAATCTATTGACAGTGACACGATAGTAAAAGGTCGGAAGACCGCAGTTTCACGTGGAGCATTTGGAGATTTTTAGAGATTAGAAACTCTAGGAACAACATCTCAATGAACAACATCTCAACACTAAATTATAAAGGCCTGTGTCATATAGACGCCTGTCTCAAATACAAGCCGGTGCAGTTCGGCGATTTGGGAAAATAAAAGCCCGGGCTGTTATTTGAAGTTTTACGGTATCTCAGTACAGTTTAGTCATCATTTACATGATCAACTTTTCTCTCAGCTTCTCCAGCAGAACATGAACACACTCAGAGAGTTTTTTTTTTACTTGTTTTCTGACTTACATTGAAGGAACTCACTCCTGGTCTTGGGAACAGCGACTGTGGAAATCAACAGACATGAAGAGCGTGATTATCATGTCAAGAGAAAACGATTGCTAACACATGCAGAAATCCTCCAACACAGAAGATCTGTAGAAATGTCTCTGCTGTTTACAGAGCCCAAATCCTGACACACCCGCTATTGAGGGTTTGATATTATTGACATGTCACCATATTTGATTTGGCTTCTGTAGACATGAACTGATCACAGATTTGATTTGAAAGAATAGGACTCAAAATTCACTCTGCTCATCATAAAAGTAATCATCTCACATCATAAGACTTGGATTAAACCTCAACCTCCTTATTAGTCTTTTTCAAAGAGACATCAATTGATCAATAAATGTCTCATGCTCAATCATTTATTTTGCCTATAATTCTACTGCTTATTATGATCATTTCTGTGAATATATGGTAGCCACTAGCATTAGTTTTAGTTGAATCATGAAACGGCATCATTGATGTTAAGGACGCTGCTTTGATATGTGTGCCGGTAAATCCCCTGGGTTGGATGGGATTTTGCACAGCTTTCTGGGACAATCTGGGCCTCTACTTTTTTATATGATTCAAGCCGCTGTTGAGAGAGGGTCCTTTTCCAGAGATGTGAATATTGCAGTTATTTTGCTTTTGCTCAAAAAGGACAAGGACCCTAACGTTTGTTCAAGTTATAGGCCTTTGTTCCTTCTAAATGCTGATCTGAAAATGTACTTGCGTGAAGGCTTCAGCCAGTCATAACTAAGCTTGTCAACTGCGACCAGACTGGCTTCATTAGAACTAGATTAGCAAAACACAAAGAAAACGAATTCCTTCCCTCATTCATGGACATTTCTTTTCAGCACTCTACATAGATTTGGCTTTGGAGAGTCATTCATCCATTGGTAAAAATATTATATACTTCATCCAGGGCCACAATAACAAAAGGGATCACATCACCAAATTTTCACTTCACAGAGGGACCAGGCAAGGATACACACTTTCTCCTTTATTTTCCATATTTATAGAACCACGCAGCAATACGAAAAACAAAAATATCAAAGGGATACAAAACATCAATACACAACAAAGATGTGTCTTTATGCAGATTATTTATTGTTATGTTTACAAAACCCCTACAAGTCACTAGAAGAAACCTTTAAAATGAATAGTGATTATTATAAAAATATTTAATCGCGATTAATCGCATTAATGTCATAGTTAACTCGCGATTAATCGCAATTAATCTAAATGTCTCTTGATTTCTCTTTGTCCCATTATTTTTTCTCATTTTAATGCTCTTATCAACATGGAAAAGTGGATCGGCTTGCTTGGTGCAAATGTTTTTTATTGAAAACAACATTGGCATATAGCGTGTTCAATTTCACACTAACATTCTCACTTGGAGCAGATAATCTCTCAGTGTAACACTGTCCATCAATAAAAGGGTGAAAGAAATACTGACGACAAGGTACTGATATTGACGAGGGGGTGGAGAATTCGCATCAGCTGTGTGTGTGTGTGTGTGTGTGTGTGTGTGCTTGGCCATCATTAAGTGGTGTTTCAGACGTGCTGCGATGATGATAGCCCAGTTCACAACGACAAAAACATAGATCACTTTGGTCTTGTCAACGGAATCATTTGGCAACTTTTTAAAAGTAAACTTTCTATTCAGAATCTTATTGGCATCAATTCCGGCGTTTCGCGCTCGTCATCCACTCAAAGCGTAACGTTATCCAACTATTTGGCCGGCTCGCAAACCCAAACAAGTGTGTGCGGCGTGCCTGTTGTTTTGTTTCCAGTCTAGCTAGATCCGCTTGCGCTTTGGTCAAGTAAGCAACAAAATGTCCTTGTGCGCATGCCATGTCCTGGTGCAAAAGCATGTGAAAAAACGACAAAGTTTGCTAGGCCAAAAAGAGCGTTAATCACGCAATAAAAAAATTGACGCCGTTAAAATGGTTTTGCGTTAACGCCGTTAATAACGCGTTTAACTGATAGCCCTAAACATTATTAATATTTTTTTCTACATTTTCTGATTATACAATAAACTTAATAATTATTGATAGAGAATGTAGCTTTCATGTAGACAAGAAAACAGAAGCAGAAAAAAAAAATACTGTAATAATTCACCACTAACACTAATGGTTATTAAGGGTTGTTTGGAAAATGCATGCAATGGAATTTAAAGTACTCATCCTAGAGAATTCATCCAAATGCCACGAAACTCAGACAGCGTGAAGTCAAGACATTGAGGATGAAAAATTGCCAGGGGATTTTTGATATCACGAACGGTTTGGCCGTGGCGAGGAAACGAAATTATGGCGAGAAACATGAAACAGGAAGTGTGTTATAACTTTAGCATACATTAACTGATCTTGATGAAACTTCAGCAGTGTGTTCACTGTAAGAGGCCGGTCACATGGATGTGACTATTGGGGGTCAAAGTTATAGCGCCACCGACTGGCAGCAGGAAGTGTGTCAGTTTCAAAATGCTTTGAAATCACCCTCTTATTTTTACCCGATTTGCTTCAAACTTAATATGTATAATGTAAACACACGGCAGATGTAGACCTGTGACAGGATTATTGATATCTTAGATATTGTTGCCGTGGCAACGCATCAAACTTTAATATTCTTGTTTGATGCTTTTGAGACTCTTAACATACTTGTACAACTCGACAGACACGTCACATTTATTAGCCAGTAGACGTGCAACGTTTCAGAAACGGGCGTGGTCAGGGCTCAATAGCGCCACCTTTTGACAAAAGTTGGGGGATTAGTTTTATCTACAGTAACAATTAACTTGGTCCATAAACTTGGTCTGAAAATTTGGTCCATAAATCAAACACACTTGCATGTAATAATATGAAACCGTGCTGTTTTAAGCCAGCCCAACAGGAAATCGGAAATTTTGCAAAACCAGCCTCTACATTTTTACTCACTCCTCTTACGTGGTTTATTTTATTCCCACCAAACTTTTTCAACATGATGAAAATACATTAAAGTATAGTATGCCTGATCTAAATATGTTCTCACAATAAGTTGTAGCTAACGTGAGCTGTTTAAGGTCTAAATCCCGCTGATATGAAGGCCTAAAGCTAAATCCCGCTGATATACTGCTGCTTAAAATGTTTATTTTAAGAGAAAAACAAAAGATAAAAGCAATTTGTTGCCATCAAGTAATACGTTTATTTGTTTAGCGCTTTTCATAGTAGATTGCGTCAACAGCAGAGGAGAAAGGCCGCAAAATTAAAAAATATTACTGTTATTGTGTCACGAAATGTATTTTTAAGAGTTTTTAAGTCGAGAATGTAGTTGTTTAAAGCTGCCGTCGGCAACTTTTTTTTAATCATATTCAGCGAATTTGACACTATATTCCGACAGAACAACATAAATAAAGTGGTTTTAGAAAAAAACCAGAGCTTCTAACTCCACCTGGAGCGTGTTATTTGTTTTGCAAAAATCCACCGCTCCCGATTCATTGTGTCCAATCAGCGCAGGGGGGTGTGAGATTGGACTGTCAATCACAAGCGTGTGCCTGAAGTTCGCGCAGTAGCGAAGAGTGATGGCGCAATAACGAGCACGAACTCGGTGGGAGGGTATTCGTTGATAGTGGGGAGGGGCATGAGAGTTGTAAACATTCAACATTTTTCCTAAGTCCACTCAATCAGCCAGAGTTGCCGACGGCAGCTTTAAAGCTCAAATCTGTGGTTTACTTATAAAGATAACGCTTTTTGAAAAAAAAATTCGTACGTTTTCGGAGTTGTGAGATCCAGGGATCAGCGGGCACTCATCTAGCCCGCCTGGAACAGCCTTAACTCGGCTCGTCATTCTGACGTTTGCCGCGGGCTCTGTGTCTAGTGGTTAAACATGAGATATAAATCGGCTTGTGTATATCTAACGGGCGATCTTTGATCTCATTAATTTATGATTTGTTCCCCGGCAAATCGTTTTGGCTGAGGGCAAAGTGAAGTTTCATAACTTTATATAGTTGTAGCCTGCTGACTTATGTTTGACTGAATCTTTTAACTTGCTTTATTTCTTGTTATAACGTACTTCAAACGTCTCCTATAATAAAGTGATTTTCTCTGATTTGTAACCAGGCACTAAAGCGATTACCCATAAAACGTCCTTTGAACCAATCGGATTGCTGGGGTCCTTAGCTGGGACTCAACACTTCAGTGGGACTTCACCACACCGGCCAAACAGTAGCGTTAAGTTTTGAGTGGATGACGAGCGCGAGATTCCGAAATTGATGCCAATAAGATTCTGAATGGAAAGTTTACTTTTAAAAATTTGCCAAATGGTTCGATTGACAAGACCAAAGTGATCTGTGTGTTTTGTCGTTGTGAACTGAGCTATCATCATCGTGATCGCAGCACATCCAGTCTGAAACACCACTTGATGATGGCCAAGCACACACACACACACACACACACACACACACACACACACACACACACATGTTGGTGCAACAGCATTATGAGGACTCTCCATAGGCGTAATGGTTTTTATACTGTACAAACTATATATTCTATCCCCTTACACACACACACACACACACACACACACTGCCCCTGTCCCTAAACCTACCCATCACAGGAGACATGCTGCATTTAAATTTTTTTAATAAAACATTGTTTTGTATGTTTTTTAAGCCATTTGATTTATGAGGACTTTTGAAGTGTCCTCATAAACCACCCATAAGTTGTAATACCAGTGTAATACACATGTCATTATACAAATTTGTGTCCTCATAAATCACATAAACCAACCCACACACACACACACACACACACACACACACACAGCTGATGCGAATCCTCCACCCCTTGTCAATATCAGTACCTCGTCAGTATTTCTTTCACCCTTTTATTGATGGACAGTGTTACACTGAGAGATTGTTTGCTCCAAGTGAGAATGTTAGTGTGAAATTGAACACGCTATATGCCAATGTTGCTTTCAATAAAAAAACATTTGCACAAAGCAAGCCGATCCACTTTTCCATGTTGATAAGAGCATTAAAATGCGAAAAAATAATGGGACAAAGAGAAATCAAGAGACATTAAGTATAGATAAAAATGTGTGATTAATTGCGATTACTATGACATTAATGCGATTAATCGCGATTCAATATTTGAATCGTTTGACAGCACTAATATAAATATAGCTGTGAGCAGCGATGGCGGGCCAAAGCCGACGCCACCGCCACCCCGGTGCCTTTAGGTAACTGGGTTGCGGTGCCACCGGCTTGGGCCCGCCATCGCTGCTCACAGCTATATTTATATATATCTGTTCTGTATGCTGCTGTTTGCACTTTGCACGTTAAAATAAACCCTTTGATAAATAAAAAACATTTGTTTGTATTTTTAACGGGTCACATATACGCGTCAATTTTATTTTTTATTCAATGCCAATTCAATATTATAATCTTATCAGTTAACGGTTAATAATCGATTAACGAGCAGCGGTTGTCGGTCGGGAAAATTAACCGTAATGAGCATCCCTAAATGTTAGTATGAATTCATATTTTGGAAGATAATCAAAGCTGCTATGTATATATTTGGTTAAAGCAATATTTTTCCTGAATCACCACTAGAAAAGTCTTCAGTTTGTGTTCAGCAGTTTTAAACACATGCAGATTAAGCTGACCAATGTTCAAAAGTGGTAAAGCTTCTCTTCCTGAAGAACTGAGATGAGTTTAGCTTTCACAGGATCTCTGTGTTTGCGTATAATGTTACAGATCTTTCTCATGATCTCTTGACTGGTTAAACTTTCATGTGTGATTTCTGAATATTGTTCCTCATGAATTAGTTGCTGCTGACACATTTGTAACATCCTGAATGAGATCTGACCAATGATTATCGAAATATCTTGCTTTATCTGACTCACTATTCAGATGCGGCTCGTCTCTCTCCAGATGTTTCCTGTAGCACAGATAGAAGCAGAATGAGAGAGTGAGACAAACAGGCTACAAAGTTAAGACTGAAACTAGCAAGTATATAATGTAACTGAAAAATAAGCAAATTTAAGCATTTCATGACAGACAGGAAAAATACATGTCCTGTAATTTTTTTAAAGCTGCAGTCCGCAGTTTTTCCTCTTTGTCGCCATCTCTGTTCGAAATCTGCAATTGCAGTTGTTGCTGGTTCTACTTTTTGGAAGTTTGACCAACATAAGAATTTTCCCCAGAAAATGTCATCTGAACAAGTAACATCCACTTTTGTTCTGACCAACTAAGGGAAAAAAGCATTGCAGTAAATCACGCTGATTAAATCTAACGATCACTTATCATATCATGTCAACCGTGCAAATTATACTTTATTCTCAAACTGTTCATGTTAACAACATCTGCATTGCTTGACTACATTTAATGCCCTTCCGATATTATCCTTGTTTCCGCATGGGCCGGTTGCAGTCTCTTTTCTTCTGTAGTCACTCTGAAGTCTTTTGCATTTTACAGTGGGTGAATCTCCAGTTGATGATTGTCGTTTTAAACCTTCCTGGATCCACCATCAAATTGATAATTGCTGTGAGAAAAGGTTAAAGGTTAACTTAAAAACATTATTACGAGCTTACCGCTTTGAATCGAGCTACGGCAAGCGATAGTTTTGAACACGGACTGGTTATGTACTTGCTCAAATTTATTTTGGATATTTTTTAACCCAAAAAAGCTACGGACTGCAGCTTTAAAAACACTCACCATTGGCAGGTGTGACAGTATTTTTTTTTCTGCTTCTGTTTTCTTGTCTACATGAAAACTATACTCTCTATCAGTAAGCTAAATGTATTATAAATCAGTGTTTTAAAGGTGGAAAAACAAACATTAAATTACTACGTTTACAGAAAGTGGGCTAATTTGTTTAGTAAAATTGCAATATCAAGATGATGATATCATATTACCTTGGATGTTTTTTTGTTGTTGTGAAGAGAACATTGAACTGTTAGTCAGACTCACCCGGTTGTGTGTGTCTCACTGTTGTTTCCCTCAGGGCGCTGTTTAATGTCACACAGAAACACTGTAGAGTAATAATACTCATTAAATCCAGCATAGAGTGAAGGTGTTGTTGAGTGTGTGTGTGTGTGTGTGTGTGTGTAATTACCTTCCTTGTGGTTGTTCTCTAGCTGTTTGGCCAGATTATTCTGTTTAATCTTCCTCAGGATGTCCACCGTGACTTTCACAGCTTCTTCTGGTCCTAAACACGCCACCATCTTGTCCACTGTTTTTAAGCGATCTGCGTTCTCCATTTGAGACTTTGAAATACACTCATGACTATTCGTTAAGTGCCACTGAAACAGCTTCAGATCATCTTGTACTAGATCCATCAGTGATTTCAAGAGCAGCTCCTTAATAGACGCCATATTCCTTCACGGATTCACTTCAGCAGGACAAAGAGAAAAAGACAAAGTAATTACACTCTAAACACATGGAAACTAAACTAACTAAAGGCTTAATGGAGCTTTAAGCAAGGAGCCCTTCAATTCAAAATGTGTGAGGTTATTACTTTCCAACAGGTTTCATTTACTGCCATCTTCTGGTCAAACAGCAGAAGTGTGTGTCCCATTACAGCAGCTCATTCTGAAACATGTCCTGTGTTATTCATTAAACTAACCATGTAAATATAAGCGTCACACCCACACAAGTGTCTCTATTATATTCACCTCCACTTGCAATCAGTAATACACAAATGAAGGGCCTCATTATTTTTACTATTTTTATTTAAATTAGTCTTATTTGGTTCCCCCCAAAAAATAACCAAAACGGGAACCACATGGGAACGTTTGGGATCGTTCGTGTTTGCTGGGAAGATATGAACAAGTTGTAGTGAAATTACTATGTAGGATAGGATCTGACAAAGGATGTTTCTGTACGTCCCTTGTGTCATAAATATGATTTACCAACACCTTATTTTGCAATGCGGAAGTAAGCTATTTTCTTTGAATGTGAAACTTTCGATTCATTAATATAATAGGTAACTTAGAGGAAAAACAACAAAGTGCAGTAAAAGGTAAAAAAAAATAAAAAAAAAAAGATTGTGCAACAAACCAATGTGTTTATGATAATGAAATTATAATTACAATTAAAGCTGCAAGCAGCATTTAGCGGTGTTCAAGTAGTTAAGGCCTTTAAGCACAAAAGCATCAAAAGACATTAAGTTTTATGTAGCAAGCATTTAGCCACTGAGATCATCGATGGAATAGACCATGTTTTAGCTGGATTTACCATGATAGACCATATTTTAGTATGATAAACGCGATCTGAGAGAATCACCGACGAGTCGCAGACGCCTGTGAGATATTCGGCATGCTAAATATCTGGACCTGTCGGCGATTCACAATCCTGCTGTGTGAAAGTGTTCTGACTGAAAACTACATCGGCGATGACCGACAGCCAATGACTCTCAGCAAGATACAGCAGCGGGGAGTTCGGGAGGAGATATAGACCAGAATATCTGTATTTTAATAGATATGTTTACAATTGTATCAAACAGAAACAAAGTAGCCTACATATTGCTTGAGCAGCACATTGAAAAATTATTTCTTTACCCTCAACTCTCTTTGTAGAACACACAGTCCTTGCTCAGAGATCAGCAAGTTGATCTCTCTCCCCAACCATTTCTTCCTGCATAATCTTATTTTTCTCTCCTTTTCGCTGCAAATCAGCTCACAGATTGGGATCGCAAGCTTCTTGCAGGCTATAATTTTTAATAACAATTTGAGTCTCACGCGAGAACTCCGGTCTCACGCACACGTGATCTTGCGTTATTTTCTTATCACTTCTCGTGTGTGTTTGGTTGTGAAACGTAGTTTGCGTGTCAAACAGTTGTCAGCGATTCTTCCTCTTGTAAAGTCATGCAGTGTGAAACGTCCTGTCGCCGATCCATCGTTCAGTGTGAACACAGCAGCGACTGAATGCTGGACAAGATAGTCATGCAGTGTAAAAAGAACAGTGACCCGACTACTTTGAAAATCGTGCAGTCTGAACTCGGCATTAAACGCATCGTGCAGCCCAAACCGTAAGGCCTAGAGACTTGAAACCTGGCCAGATGGTAGGCCTCAATTTGGGGAGAACCTATCAGAGTATGAGCCCAATTGGCCCACAGGTGGCGCTACAGCAACCAAAAGTACTAAATTGCGCCGACCATTAGAATCAAGGTCTTTACACCACTGTGATCCTTGGCTCAAGACGAACAAGATGTATATCTCCGATTTAGGCACACAAATTTTTTTTCGAATTTTGTCCAAAACCTACTTTTGCGAACTAGTCCCTGGTTTTTCGCCCAATCGGAACCAGACCGGTCTAGGCCTATTCTCTGGACTCTCTAGATCAATAATTAATAATTGAAATTTTGCATTTGGGTGGCTGTAACAGGGTAATTTAGAAAAAGGGCGTGACAAAATAAGGTAAAAAGCCTATAAATCCAAAAGGAAAAGGCATAAGGTCAAAATCATGAAATCGGATGATCGGATGTCGATCAAAATGTTTTTCGTTCCATGTGTTCCCTGTCCGAAAACAAATGGATAATTCGGAAAATGTAAAATTTAACCGAATTTATCGACTTGTGGCCAGCTGTGGTTGTTTTAATTCACATTCTTTCTAAGCAATATGAAAGTTTTTGGTCTAATATATTCTTAATAGGCTATATAAGACTGTCAATGATCTAAATTCATGTTGGTTTATATTGGCAGCTGCCACCCCTGGGATACAGTCTTGCCACCCCATTTATAAATCAGATAATATTTTTTAAGTAGGCCTATATTTTATGTTCATAGCCTACACGTTGAAGGCCAAGGAGACCCGCACCAAACTCCTCTAAAACAGAAATCGCCGATTTAGAATCCCCATCACCTCACAATGGTTTCACCCACCACCACCCCAAAACTGCAGAATTTCATATTAAGCGTTTTCTTTTTAACAGGCTCAGGAACGTGAAACGTTGCGCGTCGCGTTCATATAGCCTCTTGTATGTAGGCTATAGTTTTCCTCCCATAGAGCCTATTATTACTAAAAAGCAACGTCAATGCAGTAACACGGTGATATTAAAACTCAGTAGCCGATACACCTTATTGAACATGCAATGCGCCGTTGCACGTGAAGCGTTTTATAATGGTTTTCTATGGGTGTTGATCATAATCTGATTGCCTCTATAAAGTATGCTTTATTAATAAGGTAGTAGGCCTATATTGTGTACTAAATTTGGTGCTTCAATATCACTCACATTAAATGGGGATCACGCTTGATTACGCTGCCGTTGTCTGTTTTAGCAGAATACTGCCATCTAGTGGTAGCAGGTTTTCTCAGACAGATGTGTGTGGATCGTGCAAGGCGAAACCTGCGAAATGAAAGTCTCAAAATCCAAATGAATCAAATAGGATCGACTCAGAAACGATTCAATGAATGCACGCGTGTCACCTCATCCACAAATGCACATCTTACTTGTTGCATGCACAAATTCTGGCCTAGATTAATACAAAATTGAGGTTTTGTATTAACAACTATGTCTCTATTTGTACAAAATGCCGCACATTCATGTGATTCTGGATTTTGCACACACAAGTTGTATTGTATTAGTTTAAATGTAGCGACGCACATTTGTGAATTTGTCAAATAAATGGGTAGTTGTGCACACATTAATAATTAGCACCAGGCCTATTCATTTGTAGTTGTTTGTGTGTGGGTTGTGAAATGCTTAAAAAAAAGCTAAATGAAAGTCTCAAAATCCAAATGAATCAAATGAGATCGACTCAGAAAAGAACTCAATGAATGCACGCGTGTCACCTGATCCACACATGCACATCTTCTGTGTTGCATGCACAAATTATGATATACTAATACAAAAGAAAACATTTGTATTCACAAAAATGTCTCTATTTGTACAAATTGCTACACATTCATTCAATTTTTAATTTTGCACACGCAAATTGAAAGGCATGGATAAAACATTTCTGCAACATGCATCAAGTTCATTGATAAGTGTGCTTGCACGTGTTAATCATTTTGATACTATAATCATCCCATATTTTCAGGACCCCACTTCTAGGAGCGCATTTCTAGGACCCTAGTTTTTTGTGACAGCGGCACCTACCGAGTCGGAGAACCGCAGTCCCAGGAACGCATTTCTAGGACCCTAGTTTTTTGTGACAGCGCCACCTACCGAGTCGGAGAACCGCAGTCCCAGGAACGCATTTCTAGGACCCTAGTTTTTTGTGACAGCGCCACCTACCGAGTCGGAGAACCGCAGTCCCAGGAACGCATTTCTAGGACCCTAGTTTTTTGTGACAGCGCCACCTACCGAGTCGGAGAACCGCAGTCCCAGGAACGCATTTCTAGGACCCTAGTTTTTTGTGACAGCGCCACCTACCGAGTCGGAGAACCGCAGTCCCAGGAACGCATTTCTAGGACCCTAGTTTTTTGTGACAGCGCCACCTACCGAGTCGGAGAACTGCAGTCCCAGGAACGCATTTCCAGGACCCTAGTTTTGGAGGACCGAAAAAAGTACCACCAAGGCAGTATTACCACCCAGTTCTCTTACGAGAGTACTCTCGTGTTGCGTAAGCTAGCTTACGCTACGGGAAAATCCCTTTTCTCGAGAATACTGAAGCCAAAAATTATCCTATAATTTTAACCTAGCAGACCTAGACAGGGCAGCTAGCGCGCCCATTGGCTGCTTCTGCGGAACATGCTGCAGCCTATCGGTGGAATGTTAGTGACGTCAGCACCAATGAGGGCGCGGGCGCCCTAGCGCGTCACGTCCCGCCAGAATAGGCGTGGCTTATCTGTATATAAGCCAAGTCCAGATAGGGTGTTCTTTGATTTTTCATCTCTTCAGCGAAGTGTCCTCTTCACTACGCTGATTCTCCGGAGAAGCCTGCGCCGTCGAAGAAGCAACTCAGCGGGACGAGCCCTCTGCACTGCAGTCGGAAGCCGCCTTGCCGCTTCATCGCCGTTCCTGCTGCGCTATCCGGCGCTTATATCCTTACACTCTATAATAACCTTCTTTTCTCCCTCTAAAAGAGCGCGAGGCGTTGTTGCAAATGCCTCGCTTTTCTAACTGCGGCTCTTGTCGAGCCCCTCTCAGCGTCGGGGACCGCCACATACTGTGCGTTTCCTGCCTGGGACGAGCCCACGCTGACCACGCGCTCTCCCAGGGTGGCTGCCCGGAATGCGGCGCGATGTCGATGTCGACCCTGCGGGCTCGACTCGCCGTCTTCGACGTGGATTCTGCACCTCAGCCCCTCCCCGCTGGGCCGCGCCGTAAAAAGCGCCGTTCGCAGAGGATGCCTGAAATCCCCACCCCGGACGATTGCACGCCGGTGCGTTCCCCGTGTGCATCGCCCTCCGACTCCCCCGCCTCGATCACGACCGGTCAGCCTGAGGCCCCTGCCGTGCATCAGCTCTCTGAGGGGGACGACGCCGATGAAGACGCGTGTTCACTTGCCGCGTCGGGTTGTGAAGGATGGTCAGGCCCCGAATCCGGCCCCGCCCCTTCTGTTATGGAACCCAGCGATGTGCGGACAAGCCTGGACGCCGAACTTCTCCGCCTCATTACCAGGGCCGTCGACGACCTCGGCCTCGAATGGTCCCCACCCGAGGAGCCCGCACCCAGTCGGCTGGATGGCTGCTTCCTCACAGGACGCCGCCCGTCGACATCTGCAAGGCCCGCCCCCTTCCTGCCAGAGCTCCACGAGGAGCAAGCTAAGAGCTGGAAGGCGCCATTTTCTGCGAGGATTCGCTCCACTACCTCTTCCGCGCTCTTCGTTGTTGACGGCGCGAAAGAGAAGGGATACCTCGCCATTCCCCCCGTCGAGGAAGCGGTCGCTACACACCTCTGCCCTCCGTCTGCGGGATGGCGGTCGAAGCCTATGCTACCCTCGAAGCCCTGCAGGACGACTTCAACTTTGATCGGTCGCGCCTATGCCGCTGCCGGTCAAGCCGCGTCAGCACTGCACTCCATGGCGGTACTACAGATTTTCCAGGCCAACCTTCTCCGTACCATGGACGAGGCGGGCCCAAATCCTGAAAACTTCAGGGACCTGAGAAGCGCCACGGATTTAGCCTTGCGAGCTACTAAATCCGCCGCCCAGGCCATCGGTCGCAACATGGCGTCCCTCACTGTAACCGAGAGGCACTTATGGCTGACACTGTCCGACATGAAGGAGTCCGACAGAGCGGTGTTTCTCGACGCGCCCGTTTCCCCTGCCGGCCTCTTCGGCCCAGCAGTCAAAGGTTTTACCGAGCGCTTCACGGAGGTACAGCAGACGTCACAGGCCATGCGACACTTCATACCGAGGCGCTCTAGCTCCGCGACAGGCCGCCCAAGACAGCCGTCTGCACGGAGCCCAGCACCGCAGCCTTCTCAGCCGCCAGCTTTTCAGCGTCGCCGCTCTAACGACTCTCGTCAGCGCGCGTGATCGGCTAGCCGCCAGGGTCCACCTCCACCCAGAGGACCTCGACCCAAGATAGTGCTGAAACCCGAGCCTCCTAAGACTTCCTGACCAACTTAGGAAGGCGAAGATGGCTGAGTCCCGCCGCGGCCGGGCCACCATCAAAGAAAGCACGCACCTCTCTCACAGCTCCCTCGACGGAGGCGGCTGGAGCAGTGTATTTCGCAGCCAACGAGCCAGTTACACTACCCGCTCGTCTGCACACAAAAGCCGTTTTCACGGCTACCCAGATAAATCTCAAAAAGAGAAAATTTTCTGTGTTTCCGGCTCGCGCTGAAGGTGTTCAAAATGTAGGAAAAGTGCCCACTTGTCAGTGCCCACCCCTACACATAAGCACGGCCCGTTCAGTGACACTCACTCATACACGGCCCATATCAATAAGGTTGGCTCACGCCGACTGTGTTCAAAATGTTGTACATGTGCCCACTACCCAGTGCTCACCACTAACATTAAACACTGTTTGCCCCGCTGCATACACTCATTCAGAGTTATCTCTAATAAACACAGAATGTGCTCTGTGTATAGAGAGCGCGCGCGCCGCCATGAGCGCGCGCCCTCTGACAGGTGCTGCGAGCTGTGTGTCTCTCACACACAGCCCCCAGAGCCCGGGTGTCATTTTCCCCCTAGCTTTGCGTTTGAAAGCGTGGGAAATGATCCCGAGTGTGTCAAACTGGGTGTTAAGCACCATAAAGCGAGGCTATGTACTACAGTTCGCTCGCAGACCCCCGCGTTTCATAACCAAGGTCGAAACTACGGTACAAAATGATGTAGCACATCTGCTTCGTGCCGAAATAGCGAAACTATTACAGAAAGGGGCCATAGAAACCGCTCCTCTGAGTCAGAGTCTAGCGGGTTTCTACAGCAGGTATTTCCTCGTCCCGAAAAAGGACGGCGGTCTCAGACCCATACTAGATCTCAGGCGTTTGAACAAAGCACTGATGAAGAGATCGTTCAAAATGCTCACGACCAGACAAATCCTCGCGCAAATTCGCCCGAGGGACTGGTTTATTTCACTGGATCTAAAAGATGCTTATTTCCAGATTCAGATAGCGCCCCGTCACAGGCCGTTCTTACGATTCGCCTTCGAGGGTCAGAGTTATCAGTACACCGTCCTGCCGTTCGGCCTGTCTCTAGCACCCCGCACTTTTACGAAGTGCATAGACGCGGCTCTCGCCCCCCTGAGACTACAGGGGATGCGCATACTGAACTATCTGGACGATTGGCTTATACTAGCTCGGTCACAATCAGAACTGATAGCCCACCGGGCTTTATTACTCAGTCATTTGTACAATCTGGGTCTCCAAGTCAACTGGAACAAGAGCTCGCTGTCTCCCAGCCAGAAAATCTCCTTTCTGGGGACAGATATAGACTCCGTATCCATGACAGCGCGGCTGACGTCACAGCGCGCGCTGCAGATACAGCGCTCAGCAGCGTCCTTCCAAATCGGCTGTATTTTTCCCCTGAAAAATTTTCAGAGGATGCTAGGTCTTATGGCCTCAGCCTCGGCAGTACTTCAGTTGGGCCTGCTACGTATGCGCCCCCTTCAGTACTGGCTGAAATCACGAGTCCCGCGACGAGCTTGGACTTCTGGCCGTCTCCGCCTCAGGGTGACCCAGGCATGCGTTACAGCACTGGGGCCATGGAAGGCGTCAGACTGGTACCAATCAGGTGTCGTTCTGGGAACGACATCGTCACGAAAAGTTATCTCGACAGACGCCTCCAACTCAGGTTGGGGTGCCCTCTACGAGGGCAGGCCGGTTTTCGGCCACTGGATGGCTCGGGAGAGGCATCTACACATAAAACTGTCTGGAGATGATAGCAGTGGTGAACGCCTTAGAACGCTTTCTCCCCTTTTTAAAGGGCCACGACGTTCTAGTCCGTACGGACAATATGGCAGTGGTGTCTTACATAAATCTCCAGGGCGGTATCAGATCGCGGCGCCTGCATGCGCTGGCAGAAAACCTCCTGGTGTGGTCCCATCACAATCTGCGCTCCCTTACGGCGACGCACGTGCCGGGACTCCAAAATGTGGGACCAGACAGGTTGTCCAGTGGCAACGTTCCTCCAGGGGAGTGGTCTCTACACCCACAAACAGTCCAGTTACTGTGGGATACTTTCGGCAGAGCGAGCGTCGATCTCTTTGCATCAACAGAGAACGCGCACTGTCCAGTATTCTTCACGAAGAGCAAGGACGCGCTGGCCCACG
Organism: Semotilus atromaculatus; assembly: GCA_031834385.1. Taxonomy (NCBI): domain Eukaryota; kingdom Metazoa; phylum Chordata; class Actinopteri; order Cypriniformes; family Leuciscidae; genus Semotilus; species Semotilus atromaculatus. Next base: position 35,813,127 of record JAULUF010000001.1, read on the forward strand.
ACTGGCCCAGCCGCCCTCTGTATGCTTTTCCCCCGATCGCACTGTTACCTCAGGTAATCCAGCGAGTGAGGGGGTGCAAGTGCCCTGTGCTCCTGGTGGCGCCGTTCTGGAAAAACCATGCCTGGTTCTCAGAACTGATGCAGCTCACGAGCACAGCTCCATGGCCGATTCCTGTGAGAAGGGATCTCCTCTCTCAGGCCAGAGGCGCGATTTGGCACCCGCGACCCGACTTGTGGGCGCTACATGTGTGGAGGGTCAACGGGTACCCGATGACCTCCCGGCTGGAGTGCTGAATACAATCGTGCAGGCTAGAGCGCCGTCTACTAGACGGCTCTATGCGTCTAAATGGTCAGTGTTTTCTGGCTGGTGCTCGGCCAAAAGCCTAGACCCGCTAAGCTGTGGCGTTACAGAGGTTCTCTCTTTCCTTCAAGAGCTTTTGGATGATGGCAGGTCCCCATCCACGCTCAAAGTGTATGTTGCGGCCATAGCGGCGTTCTCTGAACCCCTGCAGGGCCAGTCACTGGGGAAAAATGATCTCAACATTCGTTTCCTTAAAGGAGCGAGGAGATTAAACCCCCCTCGACCCCCCATGGTTCCAGCCTGGGATCTTTCCATGGTCCTAGAAGCCATGAGAGGGGGCCCTTTTGAGCCACTGCAGTCAGTAGACTTACGGTGTCTCACGTTCAAGACTACTTTTCTCTTGGCCCTTGCTTCAGTGAAGCGAGTGGGTGATTTGCACGCGCTCTGTGTGATCGCGTCGTGTATGGAATTTGGGCCGAATTACTCTAATGTTATGCTCAAACCAAGACACGGGTATGTCCCCAAAGTGCTCTCCACTCCGTTCAGAGCACAAGTTATTTCCCTGTCAGCCCTTCCGGGAACTGACGGTGAGAATGATGTGAATCTCCTGTGCCCGGTCAGGACCCTGAGGGTTTACGTTCAAAGAGCCGCTGCCTTCAGGCAGTCGGATCAGCTGTTTGTTTCGTTCTACGGCCGCTCTAAAGGCCTAGCTACCTCGAAACAGAGCATTTCCAGGTGGATAGTTGATGCTATCGCTCTGGCTTACAAGTCTAAAGGCCTTCAATGCCCTTTAGGTGTACGAGCCCACTCCACTAGAAGCATGGCCTCGTCATGGGCCTGGAATAGTGGTGTTTCGCTTTATGATATTTGTAGAGCAGCAGGCTGGGCCTCCCCGTCTACTTTTATGAGGTTTTATAACCTGGAGGTCCCTGCTTTACAGGTTAAACTATTTTCAGTTTAGACCACTGGGTCTTTTAAACTGGTTAAATATTTTCTATACAGCCTAGCCCGGTTGTCTGCGCTGTCTGTTATGGAAACTAAATTGTTCTCAGTACGAGACTGAATTATAGTGAACTAATAGTTCTGTCTATACAGCCCAGCCCGTCCCCTTATGCTGGCTGTTATACTGTGTTAAGCACTTACTGTTATACATAAGTTGTCACACTCCCTATATGGTCATCATGTATTAAGGCTCACTTCGTGTCGGCCCACATTTCTTATGTGTTCCCTGGGCACCTGCCCTTGGGGATTCATCTTAAATGACCTGAGCATACACGGCGCTTTAAATGGGGTTCCCGTAGCGTAAGCTAGCTTACGCAACACGAGAGTACTCTCGTAAGAGAACGACACTCGGTTACTAACCCTCTAGAGAGGGAACGAGTGTTGCGTAACCCGGCCGTGATTATGCTGTGTTCTGATTTCGCTTCACCATGAAAAACCAAAGAACACCCTATCTGGACTTGGCTTATATACAGATAAGCCACGCCTATTCTGGCGGGACGTGACGCGCTAGGGCGCCCGCGCCCTCATTGGTGCTGACGTCACTAACAGTCCACCGATAGGCTGCAGCATGTTCCGCTGAAGCAGCCAATGGGCGCGCTAGCTGCCCTGTCTAGGTCTGCTCTGCGTAGCAATGCGTTTTAAATAGGTTAAAATTATAGGAAAATTTTTGGCTTCAGTATTCTCGAGAAAAGGGATTTTCCCGTAGCGTAAGCTAGCTTACGCAACACTCGTTCCCTCTCTAGAGAGAACCGAGGTTACGTTAGTAACCGAGTGTCGTTTTAACTACATTAGAGTTTTTTTTTTTTTTTAAGTTTGATTACACCCAAATACTACTTTGGGTTACACTTTATTTCGATAGTCACTTTAGACGTTCTACTAAGTATAAGTAACTTTTCAACTACATGTCAACTAACTCTCATTAGAGTATTAGTATATTATAGTAGACTGTCAGTAGACTGTTAGGTTATGGTGAGGTGTTAGGGTTTGGGTTAGGAGAATAAGTTGACTTGTAGTCGCCAAGTTACTTATAGTCAGATGAATGTCTATTGGGGGACCAACAAAATAAAGTGTTAGCAGATATTAAGCTGACAGTCTACTAATACTCTAATGACAGTTAGTTGACATGTAGTTGAAAAGTTACTTATAGTTAGTAGAATGTCTAAAGTGGACTATCGAAATAAAGTGTTACCCTACTTTTTTTATTGCAATTAAACCAGGTTCCTAGGAATGTTGAGAAATGATTGGGTCTAAGTAGCATACTATAATAACTCAAGTAAAATAAACAAGGAATCATGTTATAGTCTTTTCAGTCACTAGATGGACCACATTTTTAAGTACAGAGGGAAGACAAGGATGACTGGGGGTAGATTTAAGATTGTGTATTTTACAAAAAAATATATAACACCTGAACTTGAACACACAAAATATTTTACAAAATAAAATATAACAACTGAAATTGAACACACAAAATATTTTACAAAATAATATATAACACCTGAACTTGACACACACAAAAACAAATTTGATCATGATGTGAACCACATAGACAGAACTTCAATGGATGGACAAACACATGGACAACATCATCACTGACTCCTAAGAGAGAGAAAGAGAAGTGAATTAAATAAGGAACATTTAGTTGAACATGTTCTACTCTCTAATTTTAAATTTCATATTTAAAAGATCTTAGTTACCACAGAGTAATGATAATGATAAAAAATAATTATATCAATCTTCATACCAATTAATGTTCATAATACAATTATTACATACTGTTCAAAGATTTGAAAAAAAAAATATTTTGATGTTGTGGGAACAAAGGTTCTAATAAAGCCCATCTGAACTGAGAAAAAAAATAATAGAGAGAGATGCAAGAAATCTGAATAGAAATCACATTATTGACACGACTTTTCCTGACCATATATACGATCAGGACAGGATCTCCCTTCTTGGATTGTTATGTGTTTCTTGAAAAACGTTCACAATCTAACACGTGGGATTTTAACAGTCAATTATTATAATGGCCTCTCTGATATGTCTGACTATTAAAATGTCATATGTCTCAAACAACTTTATAAAACCATGTTAAAATGAAGAGACGTACACATACATGTATTGTGGGTAACGTTAAACAGGCTGACTGTGAGCACGTGACAGTGAAAACATTAAGATTATTTTAACTGAATTAAAATGGAAAAACAATGAGTAATTTACAAGCTTTCAGAACGAACATGCTACAGTTTATTGTGCTGTAAATAAGTCAACACAGGCTTATCATGCAACAGTTCGTTAAATTAACGTGCTAACAATTCATTTTCCAGCATTAGAGGCTAATATATGATGCAGTCAAGACTGTTTAGTAAATCACCAGCACGTTGGCAACGTTAACTTTCCAATGAAATGCATCACAATTGTTTTTAAAGTTAAACAAATAAAAATTGATTCGCATTTGATACTCACACTCTGAATGTCATCCATCTTCGCTGGTCCTCTAATTCGGTAGGTGGCGTTGTCAATAAAACCTAGGGTCCTAGAAATGCGGTCCTAGAAGTGGGGTCCTGATAATGCAGCCTCTGTTTCTGCAGGCAGATCTACTCGCCTGGGCAGGGCTGCACAGATCTGTCTGCAGTGCGCTGTGTCTCGGAGAAGAGAGGCTGATAAGCAGTTAGCAGTGAGTTTAGAGGTAATTAGTTTGAAAAAGTCCATAGCAGACAGTTAACCCTGCAACAACCACATTGTTACGTTATTTACATCCGCAATACTTTGTTGTCTCATTGAATTTTTCTATGATCGTCAGGTCAGATAAGGGTCTAACGTTAGTCTAGCTCTTTGTGTGTGTTTAAACTTCTGCTTAGGCCTGTCGCGATAGTCAATCAAATTAATCGCACGATAAAAAAACGAGCTCGACCATTTTTCTAGCCGCGATAATTTCTATTTGCATGCTTGTTTGTTTACCTCGTCTCTCTCTACCAAAGAGACTGGATGACAACTCTCGGTTCCAATCCACATTGTAACATCATAACAATACTGTCAAAAATGGTAAATGTTTAACGACGTAAAAAGCGCCCGTGAAGCGAAAAACGCAACAACAAAAATCAACGGATTAGGCGATCTCGTTGGAACCGTCTAGTCGAACTGAAAAGAACAATTTAAGTTTCAGAATTGTTGGTGGTGTTTTCGCGGAGATATGAGCCGAAAACCATCGGAGGCGCTTCAACCATATTCAGCACGAATAACATGTTTATTAGATGTGCCTCTAGTGGACAGAACGTGTAACAACAACCACATGCTATAGTGGCATTGGCGATCCATAAGCCTGTGTAATGTCGTAAATATTAATAATAGGATGAATTTGAGCATTTAATATTTGAATATTAAATAAAATAAGGAATGGAATTCGAATAGTATTATAGAGGAAGATTGACAGCCCTAGAATCTATCACTATTTAATTATTATCGCTGTGTTCAAGATCAGGTTCAGTTCCATGCTTATTTTATTTACTCTATAAGCTATTCCACCCAAAAGCTTGTTACTGTATAAACTTGAACATGGTAGTTTATAAGTGTGTAATATTATGTTTTAAAAAAGTATTTAATAAGCTACTCAATCAAAATAGTAAACACAAGTACAAGCCAAGAATACTTAGAATACTTAATTATACTTTTAAGTATATCTCGATCAACAAGTATAGGCCAAATACTTAGACTTTTCTGTCAGTATAAGTCAAGTATACTTAAGTGCAATTTGAAGTATATTTTTTTGAAGTACATAAAGTATATTTCTGAGAAGTACATAAAAAGTAGACTGAAAGTATACTTTCTTATTTTTTAGTTTAAAAAAGTATACTAATAGCACACTTGAATAAACTTCTTTTTCGTAAGGGTGAGCCTAATGTTTAATATTTTTTTTGAGACAGACTGTTTACACAGACTGTTGATAGTGATTACACAGAGAAAGGGTCCACAATTCACAAATTAAGACCCACACCATGCAAAACCCAGCTACATCTCTGATTTGACTCCCAATCTGTGTAATATAGTGAGAACAAAACACATTCAATGAAAACCGTAGCATTTTAAATTATGAATAATGTCCCCCTCCTGAAACCTCATGCCACCCCAGGAAAAAGATCCGCCACTGGTCACCCGGAAGCCAGAAACATTAAAGTTGCAAATGGTCTAGCCCGCTCTTTTGTTAAAAATAATAGATCAAATATATTTCGAAACATAAATTATAAGAATACCAATACTGAACAGATATTACCACATACCTTAAAAACTTTTGTTTGTACCAGTCAAATGGCGTCTTGTCATGAACAAAGTGTTCTAAATTTCGCTTCGCTTTCTCTGCGTGGTTAAAAAAAAAAGTATGAGCAGAGAATTTCAGAGGAGGGTCTGGCTGCAGATGCATGTTCAAACACGCTCTGCAAGTGATGTCGCATGCAACCGACACAAATATGTGTCCAGCAGTTCATTCGCATATTGACGCTGTTAATGTACTTACGTGCTATAATGCCACCGAAATTTCCCTCCCAAAAATGAAATTTTGCAGCTTACGAAATATTGTGTCATATTATTTATTTCGCATTCAAGTAGGCAAATACTGTTTTAATAACAGCAGAGTTAATGACCATCAAGGGAACAATCAGGTTTATACAATTTAAAACCATCAAGATGCAATTTTTTTCTTTTTATTGTAACTTGTCAATTAAACAACATGCAAAATAGACAAATACAACGTACCACTAAAAGAAATATAAAGAAACAACTTTATCACTTCCAAACACATTGGCACAGCACGTTCCTCTATTGCAGTATACGACAGTTCACCTTTAATTTCATGACATCAACTACATGTTCAAGAAACATTTGCATGTCATTCATTTCGGTAAAGATGAAGCTATGGTTCCAGAGCATCGATTCTGTCTTGTGGAAACTTCAGCCTTCTCTAATCTCTCAATGGCTTCTGCAACGTCTTGTTCCTCCAAAAACAGTACTTTGGGCAACTGGACAGAACCAAGCAGCACACTAGACTGATCCAAACAGGCAGCTTATCTGCCTTAAATTCACTTATCTGTTCTAAAAATCCGTTCAAAAATGTGATGACGTCACATAATAGCAGAATGCGCGTGTTCCGTCCAACAACGGCCTAACCTGTAAGAAATCGAAAGGACATAAGTACTAGTTCATTCGACTTTTGGACTATAATCTATCTTGAACTTGCGGAATCAACAATAAAATCTATGTTGATTCAACGACAAGCAGGAGAACGAGATATAGCCGTCTAGCCCCATAGACTCCCATTCATTCTGCACTCGCCGGCGATCACCTCCAGTGGAATTATAATGGAACTTAGTGATGATCGTTTATGAACGAATCTTTAATATGACTCGGGACTACCGAGTTGTCTCAGAGAGTGAATCGTTCATTTTGTGTTGACCGCGCATGCGCATTGTGCAACATATGGGTTCTGAATCTGTACTGGAAACAGAAATGATTAAACTCTCTCTCTCTCTCTCTCTCTCTCTCTCTCTCGTCTTCGGGACGGGTCTTTCGTTCTTCCTGTCAGTCCCATAGAGACTATGCTGTCAGTACCGGAAAGAGGAATGATTAGTTCATCTTTCGAGTCTTGAGGTAGCCTACTAGGATACTGAATAGGCCTAAGTAACCTACTAGTAGCGAGTTAATAATTAGTATATCTTGTTAATAGGTAGTTTCTATAAGTACTAGTATCTATTGAACAAGTACTAGTAGCTAATGAATCTATTTAATAGGTACAGATAGTACTAGTGTAACAGATTAAAGTCTGAATAAGTTAAAGGCTATAGGAATGTTCTGTTTATGTGTGTGTAATGCATTCTGTCCTTTGGGACTTGCCGTAGGCAAGAGAGGAAGGAGGATGCGCATAAGTTGATCAAAAAAGCACATGTGTGAGGTTAGAGAAAGATTAAAGTGTGCATCGTTCATGGAACTTCTGTGTCTCGTTTTCATTATTTTATTATTCAAAAGTGTTTAGGCGAACCCAATACAAAAGCTCGGTTACATTGGTGGCAGCGGTTTTTTTGTTGTTGTAGGTTTAGTGTTTCAAAAGTGTTTCGGCGGGTGATATACCATTTTAGTTAGTGTAACTTCTACAGTTTATAGTTAAGATAGCACACGCGGTCAACGGATTGTCATTATGTGGTGCAAGGACGAGGAGGACAGTTTTAGTACTATGTCACGGGACCGTGACAGAGGCCATAGAAGCGTGCGAATTGATTTGCCTTCGCCGTTCTCCGGGGAGGAGAGGCAAAGCTTCGTGTGCTGGGCCAGACAGTTTGAAGTGTCGGTCAAAGCGCTCACGGAAGGGAGCGGAGCAGCTTCATACAACTATGAACTGACAAGGATTTTACCTACGCGTCTGTGCAACGCAGCCTTTTCTCTATGGGACAGTCTCTCTGATACTGTTAAGTCGGACTATGACGCGGTGAAAGAGAAGCTAAAAGAGGCTTTTGGAAGAAGACAGTTCATGGAGCGATTCAGAGCCAGCCTATCTGCCCGCCCCCGCGCAGCGCGGGAGAGTTTGGAAGTGTACGCAGCAGAAATCAGCAGGCTTGTGGATGAGGCTTTTCCCGAATACGGCGACAGAGCCCAGAGGGAAGAGAAGTTTCGCCGTTTCGTGGCGGGTCTGGACCCGATGCTGAGAACGAAATGTTATGAGCAGGGGGCGACGGACATGGAGGAGGCTGTAATAATTGCAGGTCGGTGTGAGAACGCGAGAAATGCGGTTGATATGGGACATGTAACTGCTAATGTCAGGCATAGTCAGACTACCGACGGGACTGTTGCTAATGTGAATTCTGTGTCGGACATCAGTGGACTGTACAAAGCGATTGATAGATTAACTGACGAGGTGAGGGGCATGAAAGTATCTCTTAACCGTTTGGAGGACGAAAATCACAGACTGAAAGAGAGAGTGAGCCGTAGCGGCACAGAGTGGAGTAGAGCGCGCTCCCCGTCACGTGAGTCCAGTCAGTGCTGTTGTCAGGGGCGTGCATGCCGTATGCAGACATATGAGACGCAGAGAGGCCGATCATCTGAAAGAAAACCATTTATGGAGTTCAATCGTAAAGAATACAATGCGACTCGTAGCCCTATGAGACGCACCGCCAGCCCTTCCCCCAACCCCAGCATGCGGAGACGAGGCAGTTATGAGGAGGAATCAAGGAAACACGGAGTGCGCTTCATGACACCTAGCGGTGAGGAGAGGAACTACGAGCCGGGAAACGGGCTGTAGCTGATGTTGCGGCCCAAACACCAGCTGTATTACCCAGGGGCCTCAAACATGATGACAGTTCCTATGTATTGTTGGACGCAGAGGCGTACACAAACACTAACAAGGGGCCACTGGTATCATATGTGAAAGGAACTGTTGAGGGCATTGAACTTCCTATTTTAATAGACTCCGGTTCTAGTGTATCACTAATGAGCTCTGATTTTCGAATGTCAATCCCAGCACTTCGCAGTCGACCTATGAAGAAAGACTACATTGCGACCCGTGCTGTAAACGGACAGATGTTGGATACGTTGGGCACGCATACGGTGACACTACAGCTGGGTACTGAAACATGGCAACACGTTTTTCATGTGGTGAGAGAAGCGACGCAGTCCGTATTGTTGGGATGGGATTTTTTAGTAAAAAATCATGCCCTGCTGGACGTTAGTCATGCTAAACTGCAGTTGTGGGACGTTTCCATTCCGCTTCTTGCCAGCGAAGATTTTGTCCCAGCATGCTGCAATGTGTCTCTGGCCACAAATATGACATTTCCACCCCTCAGTGAGTCAATTGTGCCTGTTAAGATTGGTTTGCCTAGTGTGGCCCAGGTGTCTAGTGACTTTGTGGGGTATTTGGAACCTAATGTGTCTGATTCAGCCGGCTTGGTTATTGCGCACACACTCACTAATGTGCGCAATGGACTAACTAAAGCTCGGATTTTGAATCCTACGGGACAGGACATTTCTATTAGACAGGGGACGCACCTGGGCGAGTTTTATTCTGTAGCTGATTCTGATGTTCAGCATATGAAGCAGGACTCAGGTGAAAAGGCTGTTTCTAACCCCCGTAACACAGCTCCTCCTATTTCTTTAAGTGAGTCGCCGATTTCAGCACCAGACAAAGAAAAGCTCTCGTCATTGTTGCTGGAGTACAGCGACATTTTCAACTCAGCAGGGCAGAATACAGGAAAATGCACATTAGTGCAGCATTATATCAGAACAGGTCAACAGGCCCCTATTAAGTGTCGAGCATACCGTACATCACCTGAAAAGCGAGCTGAAATCGAGAGACAGGTGGCGGGCCTGCTAGCTGATGGCATCATCGAGGAAAGCTGTAGCCCCTGGGCGTCGCCAGTCGTGCTTGTGAAAAAGAAATGTGGGGCTTGGCGTTTCTGTGTGGACTACAGACGTTTGAACAGTGTCACTATACAGGACTCTCACCCTCTGCCACGCGTGGATGATACACTGGACGCATTGGCAGGCTCCAGATGGTTCAGCACGTTGGATTTTTCTAATGGCTACTGGCAGGTGGAGGTGGCCGAGCAAGACAGAGAAAAAACAGCGTTTACCACGGGTCAGGGTCTATATCAGTGGCGCTCCATGCCGATGGGACTTTCCAACTCTCCCGCCACTTTTCAACGGATGATGGAGCTAGTTCTAAGAGGACTCCCATGGCACATTTGCATGGTGTACCTGGACGATATTTTGATTTATAGTGGAACATTTGAAGAGCATGTAACCCATCTGAAGGAGGTGTTTTCTAGAATAAAATTGGCAGGTTTGAAATTGAACCCCGGAAAATGCCACCTGGCCAGGGATCATGTGGTGTTCTTGGGTCATGTCGTTTCTGAGAAAGGTCTTCAGCCTGACCCGAGAAACACAGAGAAGGTGAGAAATTGGCCAGTTCCACAGTCTCCCTCTGAGGTTAGAGCATTTGTGGGACTGTGTTCATACTATCGACGTTTTGTAAAGGACTTTTCAAAACATGCAGCTCCACTGAACCAGCTGGTTGGCAAAAACGTGCCTTTTGTGTGGAGTACCGAATGTGACAACTCATTTAACTATTTAAAGGGAGTACTGTCTTCAGCTCCCATAGTGACAATGCCGGAGTTCAAAGTGCCTTTCAAAGTATATACTGACGCCTCTAAGTGGGCTGTTGGTGCTGTGCTCGCACAGGAAAAAGAGGGACTCAAGTGTGTGGTGGCCTATGCCAGCCGTGCTTTGAATGCTACACAAAGACGTTGGTCCACTTTTGACCGGGAGTTGTGGGCTATCGTGTGGGCAGTGAGGGAATTTAGACACTATCTTGGACTCTCTTCATTCACCATTATTACGGATCATCGGCCACTCTTAGCACTACGGCGCATGTCCATCGAGGATGACCCAACGGGCAGAAGGGCTAGATGGCTCTTGGAATTGGACCCGTTGAACTGGGTCATTGAGCACAAAAAGGGCAATCAGCATAAAAACGCGGATGCACTGTCCCGTCGTCCGGTGACACCAGACCTGAAGGACATTGAAACAGTAGTCAAAGAAGTGCGGGACGTGAATGTGGTGAGCGCTGAACAATCGAATAACTACATCTCTTGTTCCACGACAGCTGAGGTGGCTGAAGAAGGGACGGTGACTAACTCGTCCTTCAGTGCGGACACCATAATGAGCCTGTCTGAGTTGTCGTGTGATGCAGCGGACATTGTTGCTATGCAACAGAACGATCCAGATATTGACACAGTAAGGCAATGGGTGGAACGATCACAAAGGCCTCCTAGGAGACAACTAGCGGGTGAATCTCCAAGTTTACGAAAATATTGGACTGTGTTTAACCGTCTCTCGATAATCAATGGACTGTTGTGTCGCTCTATGTCCTGTCCCCTCACAGGTGACCTTGTTGCTCAAGTCGTGGTTCCTCCTGCTCTTAAACATGACATTCTAATGCAGCTTCACGGGGCCCCAACCGCTGCTCATTTTTCTCCTGAGCGAGTGTGGGAACGGGCGAGGCGTTTTTGCTACTGGCCGTCTATGTTTAAGGACATCAAAACATGGTGCGAGCAGTGCACAGCGTGCCAGACTCGTCGTAGGCCTGTCCCTATTCATCAAGCACCCATGGGTGGGTCCCTCGCAATGCGGCCCTTTGAGAGAGTTGCTATGGACATTTTAGAACTGCCAATAACAACCAAAGGTAATCGGTATGTACTGGTAGTTGAGGATTATTTCACGAAGTTTGTTGATCTATATCCTTTGACTAATCAATCTGCACAAACTGTCGCACATTGCCTGTTTGCAGACTACATTTTACTACATGGCATTCCCGAAACTTTGCATTCAGATCAGGGCCGACAGTTCGAATCAGAGGTGGTCCTGACCCTATGTAAATTGCTCAACATAAAGAAAACGCGCACCACTCCCTACCACCCAGCCTCGGACGGCATGGTGGAGCGTTTTAACAGGACGTTGATTGATCAAATTGCTAAGATACTCTTGTCATGTGGGGGCGAATGGGACGATTATATCAAACAGGTAGCATTTGCGTACAACTCCTCAAATCATTCTAGTACCAAGTTCTCACCATACTTCCTAGTCCATGGACGAGAACCAAGGATGCCCACTGACTGTTTGCTGGCCACCCGTACACTTGACTGTGACGTTGCAAAGTCTCATGCTGACTTCGTATCCACTTTGCTGGCAAAGCTACAAAACGCTTTCAGGAGTGCTAGAATGTACAGTGAGGTGGCGCATGATCGACAGAAACTGTACCATGATTCAGACCTCAGACATCAGCCCTATACAGTCGGCGCCATGGTGTGGCTCCATAACCCTGTGGAGAGCCGCATGAAGCTGGCACCCCACTGGAAAGGACCTTTTCAGATTGTGCAGGTCATGGAGTCTGGTGGAGAGCCTGGACTGACGTACCGGATCGTTAGCCCTATAGACTCAGATGAACGAGGACAGGTTGTGCATTACAATAGGTTGAGACCTTATACATTGCCTTTTCCAACACTATCTTCTACTGAGAAACTGTCTGTGGTTCCTGATTCTTTGCCTGATTCCCCTCCTAAGGAGCCTGAAATATTGGGGGGAGTGGAGTGCAGTTCACCTCGAGAGGATTTAGGAAAGGTACTTGAGGGGCCTGATAAGCTCATTCCTGTTATGAGTAGGGCTGGGAGAAGGTTGAAACCTCCTGGTTGCTTGAAAGATTTTGTGCTGTACTGAGGTTCATTGTTGTGAAAAAATTCTTACACAAAGTGGAAAATATAGAGTGATCATTGTGATTCCATAGTGTACAAACTGTTTTATGTTTGAACATGGGTTTGAGTATTATACATGTTGATGTGTATTATTCTTGTTTTCTGTTCTATCCCTTGTTGTTTGGTAGATAAACGGGGACGTTTATTTTAGGGGGATGGGACGTATGTAACAGATTAAAGTCTGAATAAGTTAAAGGCTATAGGAATGTTCTGTTTATGTGTGTGTAATGCATTCTGTCCTTTGGGACTTGCCGTAGGCAAGAGAGGAAGGAGGATGCGCATAAGTTGATCAAAAAAGCACATGTGTGAGGTTAGAGAAAGATTAAAGTGTGCATCGTTCATGGAACTTCTGTGTCTCGTTTTCATTATTTTATTATTCAAAAGTGTTTAGGCGAACCCAATACAAAAGCTCGGTTACACTAGTATTTCATGACTTAGTGCTATTATTTATTGAATAAATACTAGTATGTAGTAATATAGGTACTAGTAATGAATAATAACAGAACTGAATAGTTGATATCTGACTGACCCCATAGAAGTCAATGGCAAAATGTGTTACTGGTAACAAAAGAATAGTTACTAGTCACTATCAAAAAGTACTAGCCTAGTATCTAATTAATAAGTACTATCTATTTAATAGGTTCTAGTATCTTAAGAATAAGTACTAGTATCTAATAATAAATAATGATAATTTTTGTATCATTCTCATTGTAAAATATATATTTTTTTAAATTGAAATGTTTTTTGGTTTTCTGTAGCAAACAAAGATTTTCTCTTTACACTGTAGGATACAATTTGTAGGCCAGGGTGTCTCTGCAGCACCACAGTACTTTATTTCAGAATGGTATGACACATATTTTGCCTTTAACAAATATTGTGCATCCCCCCCGCCGCCCCCGCACCCCTGTGATTTGGAAATTGCACTAGTTCATATATTGCCATTTCGATAAAAATGTGATTAATTGTGCAGCCCTACTACTGATCATGACTGACTGATATATTTGTGGGCCAGGTCAAGTCTCTAGTCGTGAGTATAGCCTTTCATTGCTGAATATTGCAGGTCACTAGGACTATTGATCATGACTGACTGATGTTTCTGCTCTGCATTGCGTAGGTACACCCAGGTCTGCGGGCCGCGACAGGTCAACTAGTGGTGAGTTAAACATTTCATTGTTAGATTATCAAATCAGCATGCAGGTGTAGTGAACTTATTTTCTTCTAAAGTGTAGAAAACTCAGAAGCTAAGACCAGGCGACTCGGTTGTATCTTTTGCAGGTTCTTTATTGCACACGAGCTGGATTTGCTGTAGTCTCTTCCAAGCGTCGTCACGAGTCTAACTAAAACATAAAACATTGTAGCTTATATTCATTTCAAGGGGGAGGAGTTTCCTCGAGGGGGGATACATCAAAACAAAGCATGTAAATGAGCTGAGCCAGGAGAACGGATGGAGGAGAGCTTCCCGCACTGAGACAGGACAAAAGGCGAGGGGGAGACTCTCTCAGATGGCCCTTCACACGCTGAGACATGATACGATAAAATAGCAGGTGTTTAAACTTGCTCAGCAGGAATCTTCACCCGCTGAGACATGAGAACAAGAAAAGCAGGCCTTCTCAAAAACAACAGGTGATTATCTCAGTGATGATATCTGCTCAGGCTCTAACATTCACACTAATAAACTTCCTCAGTTTATATTCTACAGTATAACAAATCTGAATTAAACCTTTAATAAATTTGTTTTCCTTCACAGGTAACTAACATTATTGATCATGATTGACTGATGTTTCAGTTTTGGGTTGCACGGGTTCGTCCAGGTCCGTGGGCCGGGACAGTTCAAGTAGTCGTGAGTATTGCCAGTTACTTTTGGCTTGTCTTATTGAATATCAAATTAGCATGAGGAATACTACTATTGTTACTGGACTGCCTAATGTTGGTGGTTTGGGTTCCTCAGGTGTACCCAGGTCCCAAGCTGTGGAGAGCAGGTCCATAGATGGTGAATGTCATTGGTTGTATCACTCAATGAGGCACATTGATTGTACATATGTTCTAAATATATTGATCGCTTCACACACTTTTTTCTTTCCTGCTTAGGTCTTTCACATGAAAGGTCCATTTACAATAGGGCTGTGCCAACCACATTCCCCCTGTCAGAAGCGAGTAAGTACAAGAATATTTTCATGTGACACCCAGACTAATTACTATTATAGCATTGCATTCTCTTTGTAACTGTTTGTTAAATCAGACTTCAGGTTTTCATCTCATTGCTTTGGCATTTATGACATTTAGTCTAGAACCATCTCTTAATAAAATTGTTCTTTAATGAAACTGATTTGTCAAATACAGGGTTAAGGTTTCCCTGTTGAATAAAGTGTTAAGTAACTAATTGAATAGTCATTCATTTTTCTGGGATTGCTAGAGAGCACTATTTTACTGAAAGGCTGACATGCCTTGCTGTTACCCGAGAACCATGTGAGTTTAATTTCTCATTATTGCCAGAATTCCAGAAAATAGTGCTAACAAAGCTGGTGACTCTCACTGATGAGGTCTAAACTCCAGAGGAGCGTACGTACCTAACTCTAGGATTGAGATAAGCAAGACTGACACCGTGGAAGAGTTCGAGAGGGAGGAGGAACTCGACCGGAGAAAAACTCATTTGAAACCTTGGTAAGAAGTTTTCGACCTCTAACACTTCAGTACACATCTGCAGCAGTAGGTGATCTCTCAGGTAACTTAAGTTTCGCTTATTATAATAAAATTCTTATTTCTGATAGAACTTTAGTGTATTTCTTTTGAAGATATATGCAACATAGTAATACAGCAAAGATCTTATATATTGATACATTTCAATATCGATCCAGCAAATTCTATCTGCATTTTGTATTTTACCTGCTGATACAATGTGTTGGAAAATATGTGATATTTGAGTTAAACAAATCTTTAAATTATCTCAAGACTAGACTTAAACGTAATTGTCAAAATTGACAATGTTTTTCAGGGCAGCAAACAACTGGACCCCACTGGTTGAACTTAGTTTTTTTCTAAGCATACAATATTCTCAAATTTTTACCCTTGATATATTTGCATCTGTTTTTTTAATTAAAGGTTTGTCAGCTGGCAAGAGTGGGGGGGGGGGAGATGTAAAGGGCTGCACGCACAAAGTGATGGACAGGTATTTATTTACACATTAACTTAGCAGACACAGGTCTTTAGACATTTGACCAGAACAGTTGATCATGTTAGGTCAGCTCTGCTTTGGGTTTTTCTTGTCCCCGTTTTGTTTTCATTTGGTGGATGATTTGGGGGTTTGGTTTAGTTGATAAGCAGGACTGTGCGCTAGGGCTTGGCGATATGAATAAAAACTTATGTCTTAGTTTTTTTTGGCTAAATGGTGCTAAAAGATATACTGTATATTGTATTTTTTATGAAAATGGCTAAATATGTAGTTGTAAGTCAAAGCCACCTGTCATTAAAATAAAATGCAGACGTTTGTGTGTTAACACGTAAGCAAATGTAGGAACGTGTTACATATGATTTTATGAAAATTATCAAATTTCGTTTTGGCTCGTTGTTTATATGTGGCAGACATGAAAATCAACGAGCATCAATTACAAAGTAAAGTATATTCAGCTGATTATGTCTAAATACCTAATATTAGAACTCTTATATGCTATGTTCCCTATCAGGGAACTCGAGCAGCGTAGAGACGCAGTGGGAACGCTCTGCGTGAATGCGTCGTGAAGCACATGTATAATCAGTCCAAAGGAAAGACGAGGCGTCATCAACCAGGAAGCTGTAAAGCAGACCTGAAAACACACCGCGTCATCTTCTGTGCCTTCAGCAAGCGATCTGTGTATTCTGTCCTTGTCATATTTATTGTTGTCTGTCAAGTTGCAATATATATATTATGGCAAAAGAGAGCAAGCAAGCTTTGTGTTGTTACCCTGCCCACGTTATATCACGGGTGGGGACACACATCAGCTTTATATTGCTGGTTGGGAGTGGAGACAGTCAGTTCTCGGGGGGGCTGACTGTGAGCACTGCGAGAGGCTGTCCGTGGACGCTCCGCTCCCGCCGGGCGTTCTTCGAGGAGGACGGTTCAGTTCACGTTCCCCACACGGTCTCGCTGTAGCCGAGGAATGGCGGCGACTCGCTTCGTGGGGTTCTCAAACGGATCTGACAGCGTGGGTTGGGACGGGCGCCGCCCTAAGTGCTGCGATTTCCAGTTCCGGGGAATTGGTATCGTTAGTGTTTTCTTAAGAAAAAGGCAGATGTTTGAGTTTTCAATGAATAAATTCAACTCATAACTCTGTTGAATAAAGAGGAAGCTTTTAAAGGGAGGTTTTATCTAGTGCTGTTGCTAGTTAAATATTTACTGGCCAGCTGAACATGAGAGTAAAAAAAAAAAAAAAACTCTTTGTCTCAGCCTCCTCGTCGGGACTGTTGTTTTTTCCCATCTTCACACTGAGGTGTCGAAATCGTGGAATAAACCGGTTTCTATCTTATGTGTTTAATCCCCAAACGTCTAACTATAGTAATGTTATGGGTAATAAGTATCATGATATGATAGTGCCTCGGGTTTAAGAGAGGCTTGCGAGCTTTCTCTCTCCCGACTCGGTGTCATCATTATTAATCCCGACGTTACCCACCAGCCATCTTAAATAATAAATAATTATTATTAGGCAGCACGGGTGGGTAAAATATATAAGGACATGGATGGATGTGTGAGGATGTCAGCACTGACGCTATTCGAGAATCGCGTCGTGCAAAAACAGATAAACTATACCGGGGAGGGACGGTTTCGAGAAATCATTTCTCATCTGGACTTCGACCGAAAACAGGAAGAAAATACAGGTATGTGAGCTGGCTGAATAAATATATTCAGAATATTAATATCTTTCACATCTACTGCAGTCAGATTGACCGTGTTCACTCTTAATAACACCACTCACATGGCTGTGCACTTATTTACACATCAAGGATGTTAAGAGGCTAAAAGCAGGTTTAAAACTTGCCCCATTGAAGTCAACAGGGTGCAAATTTTAAAAAGACGATAACACGGTGTAGGCAACACCGATTTTTGTCCAGCCAAACAACCAGGGTGTCGACGTGAGGGGCCTGATGGTCGACTGCGGGGCAACCTCGCATATCGTCACCGACATCTCCAAGTTCAAAAGGTTCGATGATGAGTTCCAGCCAGGGACTCATTACATGGAGCTAGCTGACGGCACAAGGTGTAAGGGAGTAGCAGAGCGTTGAGGTATGCTTGGTGGACATTCGAGGACGCCACCTAAAAACAATGCTGAGACGGGCGCTGTACATTCCCTCATACCCACAGGACATATTTTCGGTGCAAGCAGCGGCTTCCGGTGGAGCAGGCGTGACGTTCAGGAAAGGTGAAGATGTTCTGGTGCACAAAGACGGTACAACATTTCTCATTCATTTACATGATAGATTATATTATACTGCAAAGCAAAAACTCTGTTGGTTAAGAATGGTATTAGACACGAGACCTCTGCATCATATTCTCCCCACCAAAACGGTACAGCAGAACGAAATTGGCGTACACTTTTTGACATGGCACGATGCATGCTGATAGAGAGTGAGTTACCTAAAAATGTATGGCCTTATGCAGTGCAGACCGTAGCCATAATCAGGAACAGGTGCTTTAACAAACGCACCAAACTTACACCAGTTCAGATGCTAACAGGGAGACGGCCCAATCTTGCTAGGATGCAAAAGTTTGGTTCAGAGTGTTTTGCTTATAAACAAGATAAAAGAAAGCTGGATCCAAGAAGTGAAAAGGGTGTTTTTATTGGTTATGATAAAAGCAGTCCAGCATACATTCTCTATTTCCCTGACAGCAGGAAAGTACAAAAGCACAGGTTAGTTAAGTTTCTTTCTAAGACCTGTGATGAGACACCCCTCGCTGCAGCCTGTAGCACGATGACGTAGCTGGATGGTCCAATACGTAGTGGATGGAGGTGTGTTTTGGTGACGTCATATACGCATGCGCAGTGCCGATCTCTGGATTATATATAAGTGACATGTATGCTCAATATTGTACTGAGATGATGTTCAAACCTGTGTAGTATAGTACTGTTAAATAATTATAAGTAATTATTGATGAATAAGTAATTATTTACATAAATGGGATACTCTACATAGGCTACATGCAAAGTTATTTTACAACATTTTAATCACATGATTTTAAACCTAAATTTGATAGATTAATAGCATGTCCTCAACGCAAGTATTTTTTTTTTTATGCGTGTATATATAGAACATTTTAAAATAAAGCAATTTTATTTTTATTGTAAGTCATATTTGCTGTTGAGTGGAAGCAAAAATGTCAAAGTAGTCTGATTGTCTCTGTAATTTTAAAGGTACAACTGTAAACCTCTTAAAATACCAGTAAACATTCAAGGGAAAATGCTAAAATAATAACAGCATCAAGAAAATAAATCTTGTCAGATGTAAAGAAAAAAATAAAATAAATAAAAGCCTACATAAGGTTCCTCTTAATTTGCTGTTCAGTGAGACATGTCTGGAAGCTTGTTTTCGCCACAGAGTGAGAAATAAAAAAGGTAATTGCGACTTTTTATCTCAATATTTATATAAAGTCGCAATTGCAGGTTATAAAGTCAGAATTTCATGATATAAAGTCGCAAATGTGTGTTAAGTCAGTTGTGCGTGATATAAAGTCGCAATTGCGTGTTAAGTCAGAATTATGAGATATAAACTCGCAATTGCGAGCCTACTTGAAATTTTGACTTTATAATACGCAAATTGGGAGATATAAAGTCGCAATTGCGTGCTATAAAGTCAGAATTGTGAGATATTAAACTATTCTGAAGTTAAAAAAATAAGTAGCCTAATATGTTTCCCTTAGAATTTGACTTTATAACTCGCAATTGCGAGTTCTCACAAATCTGAGCAAAGATGTCAGAATTGGGAGATATAAACTCGCAATTATGTTATAAATTCCGAATTGCGAGAAAAAAAGTCAGAATTCTGACTTTATAGCACACAATTCTGAGAAATAAAGGCTATGCGAAATGTAAACTTGCAATTGTAAGGAAAAAGTCGCAATATTTTTTTTTTATGTTTTATTCTGTGGCGGAAAAGAGCTTCCATACTCAAGTGACCATTTAACTTTATTCTTTTTGGAAGATCTAAGCACGTGCGATTGTTAACCAACTCTCTACTCTCTACACCTACTCTAACTTTAACTATAGAATCAATTCTTAATGTGCATGTGACGCCATCAGCGTTTATCACAGGATAGCGTTTAAAGTCTGTTTAAAGAGAACGGCGTCGTCCCCTAATTTAATAACAAATTATCATTTCGACAGAAGTGAATCAATCAAAACTAACTTTAGCTGGAAAAGAACATTTTTCAAGAACCGCTATAAAGCCAAAACAATCTCTGTTACCTTAAATGTTATGTTTATCTCTGTAAAGCTGCTTTGAAACAATCAACATTGTTAAAAGCGCTATATAAATGAAGATGACTTGACTTGACTAGTGCGCATGCGCGTAACAGCGTCCACTACGTATAGAGTGCCGAAGTTATGACGCCACTTTGTAGGCCAAAATGCGGAAGTGAGTTAGCATTTTAGCACTTCCGGTTCCTTCGCCCTAAAGTCTATGGGTTTTTTTAATGGGTTTTTGCTAAATCGTCTGAAATAAGGTCTGTGGTTAACAAAGCCTCTAAATATGTTCACGTTTTGATCTATGACATAAAACACACCAGTTATAACCTGCTTGTGGTTTTTTAAACTTTTTACCGTTATCATTTTATATGTGACGGCTTTATTTAGGCTTCAAAATGTATACATTTTGGATTGCCTTGTAAAGATTATCTTGATAGACAAAACGTGTAAGGGTCACAACTCTTTGTTGAACACAGATCTTATTTTTTGCGATTTTCCAAAAGTCTATGGGGAAAATGCATAGCTCTTCGATCGAGGGAACCCATGCGCCGCTAGCTAGTAGCTTCCGCGTTGTCCTACAAAGTGACGTCATCACTTCGGCACTCTATCGGACCATCCAGCTACGTCACCGTGCTACAGGCTGCAGCGAGGACCTCTTGGAACGCGCCGGCGCGTCTTCAGACCCCAGAGGGTTAAAGGGGAGGAGTTTCCTCGAGGGGGGATACATCAAAACAAAGCATGTAAATGAGCTGAGCCAGGAGAACGGATGGAGGAGAGCTTCCCGCACTGAGACAGGACAAAAGGCGAGGGGGAGACTCTCTCAGATGGCCCTTCACACGCTGAGACACACGAGAACAGAACTTATAAAACAACAGGTGATGGTCTCAGTGATGATATCTGCTCCGGCTCTAACATTCACACTGCTCAGCATGTCTAGCAGGAACAGGCAGGTTTGTGAGTTACAAAATTCACACTAATAAACTTCCTCAGTTTATATTCTACAGTATTGGAATGGATATTTCAGGTCTTTTATTGTTTTAATACTGATGATTTTGGCATACAGCTCATGAAAACCCAAAATTCCTATCTCAAAAAATGTGCAATATAATAATTCAAATAATTATGTTCAGTTATGCACTGAATACTTGGTTGGGAATCCTTTTGCAGAAATGACTGCTTCAATGCGGTGTGGCATGGAGGCACTCAGCCTGTGGCACTGCTGAGGTGTTATGGAGGCCCAGGATGCTTCGATAGCGGCCTTAAGCTCATCCAGAGTGTTGGGTCTTGCGTCTCTCAACTTTCTCTTCACAATATCCCACAGATTCTCTATGGGGTTCAGGTCAGGAGAGTTGGCAGGCCAATTGAGCACAGTAAACCATTTACCAGTGGTTTTGGCACTGTGAGCAGGTGCCAGGTCGTGCTGAAAAATGAAATCTTCATCTCCATAAAGCTTTTCAGCAGATGGAAGCATGAAGTGCTCCAACATCTCCTGATAGCTGCATTGACCCTGCCCTTGATAAAACACAGTGGACCAACACCAGCAGCTGACATGGCACCCCAGACCATCACTGACTGTGGGTACTTGACACTGGACTTCAGGCATTTTGGCATTTCCTTCTCCCCAGTCTTCCTCCAGACTCTGGCACCTTGATTTCCGAATGACATGCAAAATTTGCTTTCATCCGAAAAAAGTACTTTGGACCACTGAGCAACAGTCTAGTGCTGCTTCTCTGTAGCCCAGGTCAGGCGCTTCTGCCGCTGTTTCTGGTTCAAAAGTGTCTTGACCTGGGGAATGCGGCACCTGTAGCCCATTTCCTGCACACGCCTGTCCACGGTGGCTCTGGATGTTTCTACTCCAGACTCAGTCCACTGCTTCCACAGGTCCCCCAAGGTCTGGAATCGGTCCTTCTCCACAATCTTCCTCAGGGTCCGGTCACCTCTTCTCGTTGTGCAGCGTTTTTGCCACACTTTTTCCTTCCCACAGACTTCCCACTGAGGTGCCTTGATCCAGCACTCTGGGAACAGCCTATTTGTTCAGAAATTTCTTTCTGTGTCTTACCCTCTTGCTTGAGGGTGTCAATGATGGCCTTCTGGACAGCAGTCAGGTCGGTCTTACCCATGATTGCGGTTTTGAGTAATGAAACAGGCTGGGAGTTTTTAAAAGCCTCAGGAATCTTTTGCAGGTGTTTAGAGTTAATTAGTTGATTCAGATGATTTGGTTAGTAGCTCGTTTAGAGAACCTTTTCATGATATGCTAATTTTTTTAGATAGGAATTTTGGGTTTTCATGAGCTGTATGCCAAAATCATCAGTATTAAAACAATAAAAGACCTGAAATATTTCAGTTGATGTGCAATGAATCTAAAATATATGAAAGTTTAATTTTTATCATTACATTATGGAAAATAATGAACTTTATCACAATATGCAAATTTTTTTAGAAGGACCTGTATTATAGACCAATCCATTGATATATAAATGAATTGATATCTACCTATCCTTGCTCTATCGAGCTAATCGTTTATATAATACATGTTGCATCATGGCTAAACAACAACAACAACTGTAAAAGATTATTTAACATACAAATTACAGAATCTATAATATTTTTGTTAATCTTGATTATACGGTCTTATTAATTGTCTTCTGGGCAAGTTTCATCTTCAGAACCATTCAATGTAATCCTGATTCTCCTCTGATATAAAGTCCCTTTTTTTTCCTTTAAGAAAATGTCAAAACCTTTAAACTCAAAGGTTTCTAAAACAAATAATATCCTTGAGTCTGTTGTAAAAAAAAACTAACCCTAACTTTTTTTATATTGACAAAATGTAATATTGTATTGATTTGTACCCTAATTCAATCTCTTTTGATGTCCGTATACCCTCCTTGTTTTTTTTTTCTCCTCTCACTGTTATTGTCTGTATCCTTTCATTTGCAATAATAAAAAAAAAAATTAATTAATTTAAAAAAAGGATTATTTAACACACCTGAATTCGTGTCGCTGTACAGCCTCCCCCTACTGGACGCATCAGGAACAACAGGGTCGTAAAACTGAAGGTATTTTTGGTGCAAAACAACTGACCGTCTGTGACAGTGAAATGTGTAGTTGTAGAGAATAGCCACACGTGTATCAGAGAAATGTTTTAAGACTTGCAACCTTGTAGACTTTTTTTTTTCTCTTCCACAAACAACACAAAAGTTACACCTTCTCAAATTCTTCATTGCAGGTGCACAAATCCTATTCTACAAATCACAGATTAAGAAACTCGTACACTCACATTTTTGCTGCAGTGAATATGGTGCAAAACGCATTTGTGCACCTGTAACGAAGAATTTGAGGAGGTGAAACGAAGGTGTTGTTTGTGGAAGAGAAAAAAGTCTACAAGGTTGTAATAAAACATTTCTCTCTGTGATACACATGTGTGGCTATTCTCTACAACTACACATTCCACTGTCACAGACGGTCAGTTGTTTTGCACCAACAATACCTCCACACCTCCACCTGGAGCCTGTTATTTGTTTAGCAAAAATCCCCCTCTCCCGGTTCTTCTGGTCAGTGTGAGATCTGACTGTCAATCACAGTTCGTGCACGCGCTACAGATCTATGGAATTACTTTTGGGCCAATAATAATGAACGAAACCAATGAAAATATCTTTGAAACTGAAAAAGAATAAATTGCAGTTCACAACTTCTATTCCATTTTAGTGATATTAAGTTATTTTGCATTGTATTAAAGGGTACATATCATGCTTTTAAATCGTTCCTTTTTTACATATAAATCATACATTTGTGGTCTATATAAAGCGGAACTGCAATGCTTGGGTCTGAATTCCTCATTATTATAGCTCCACAGGCCCCTTTTCTACCCCTTTTCTGATGTGCGTCTGAGAGCAACTCGTTTTGGTGCGGTCTCTTTAAATCCAGGCTGCAGAGGTGACACTCGGTTCAACTCCACCCCGTTCGGACATTTTTGTAGTTTGATAGCAGAGACGATTATCTAGCGGCACAAAAACTTTTTATTCCACACGTTATTAACAAAATGTCAACAACGGAAGACTTGTCCATCAAGCCTTACATGTTCGAGCCAGAGTCGGAGCGAGATGAAAATAAAGACGACGAACCTGCAGAACAACGTCTTCATATGGATGTATCGCAATGGTGTGTTACTGTATTTACAGTAACGTGTCCATCCATGCCCACTACTACAATACTGCATGTTTTACAACGACTATTTAACACTCACAAAACAAAATATAAGTTATATTATAAACAATTAAAGAATTAGTCGATTATTTCTCTTGTTAAAACAAGCACACTAACAAGACAACTGCTAAACCATGACCACCGTGTGTTTTAAGAAAGTAACGTTAGTACTTTATTTTTATTAACGTTATTTACAGCTTACCGAAGTGCTCTGTTCGTCGTCTCCAAAGATAGAAGGAACTGACCCCTCAATCAGACGAAGTCTATCGGCAAATCCTTCTTTATACTGGCGGAGGTAGCTGAAGTAACGTTAGTTATCCTTGAAGTGCTTCGCGCACACAAAAATGACTTTACCGACAGATGTGGGTACATTTCCGTGAAAAATAAAACTCAACCAGGCACTTCGAAGAGGTTCTGATGCTGGGAGACGGTGTACTGAAGCGTGTGGGTTACTACATCCAACAACCGAACATTTTGACGTATCCTCTCGTAACTTCTGCATCCTTGAACTTGGACTACAAAATTGCAGCGAGAAATAAAAATGGCGGATTGCTCGAAGTGTTGGGCCGGAAGTCGATGTCCTTATTTGGCAGTTCCGCTGCAAATACTGTGACGTAATAGTTCAAAAAACGTCATAGATTACAGAAAAATCTAAACCGGTTGAAAAATGTGACCAAAACAGAATATAAAGATATCAACGAAGTTCCTGAAGAGACTAATTTCAACTTTTCTGTACTTATAAACACTCCAAATATACAGCAAAAGGCATTTAAGGGCTAAAAAAGTAGATTTAGCATGATATGTCCCCTTTAAAAGTCAAAAAGTGTGCCTGCGATTTATTCTTTTTCAGTTTCAAAGATATTTTATACATTTTCAAATTATATTTTCATTAGTTTCTTGAAAAGTTACGTTCATTATTATTGGCCCAAAAGTAATTCCACAGGGGAGGGGCATGAGAGTAAACATTCACTGTCCCGGTAATCTGCCAGATTTGCCGACTGCAGCTTTAAATAAAGTAGCCTAACTGTTACATGTAATCCAGATCATGTAATCTGATTCCAAAGTGCATATGGTCAGACCAAATCTTGAAAATTGGTTGTTCAAAAGAAAGAAAAAGATTCTGAAATTGGATTATCTTGGTTTTTAACAATGCATAATAAAGATTTGCAAAACCAAAAGATTATGAATGAAACATCAAAGATTGATCGCAGCAAATATGTAATAAAATGTAACGCATATTTATCAACTGTTACTCAACACTTTTATAGCATTTGTCTTGTGGACGCGCGGCGCTGGGCATCGTTCAGGCGCGTGCTCGTCTCCTGCGCGCGCACTCTCTGCTGATCGGCTGTGTGGATCGCGCTGTGGATTGTGTGTGTCGGACGCTGTTTGAGCTGGTCTCGCTGTAGCAGAGAGGAGTGGACTGAACTCGGACACACTCTCTACTGTAAGACATCAAGTGTCATCAGTGCATGTGCTGCTTTAACACACTTTCAGGAGTCTGTCGCGCGCTGCTCGCTCACTGACGGGCGCAGTTCCGCGGGCCGCGACTCAGGAAGTTCCAGCTGTCATATAATCATGGAACAAACCAAAACATCGCTCTACGTTTATCTATCGCCGAATGAGACGCGCGTTATGATGTAAACACAGTCACAGTGATTATATTTCTAATCTATATTTCTTAACACATAAACTCAAAACAGCGTGTTCGTTTACAGTGCTCAGTTGTGTTTATAAACGAAACTCGGTGCTTTATAAATATCTTATCTTAATGTTAATGCTGTATTGTATCAAACTCGCTTTTTGTTGTTGTTTTTCAAAAACTCCCAGATGTATTCAGCTTTTTAATACGTAATAAACATATATATGCGACAGCTTCTAATCTAGCTATTATTTTTTAATCTTAAAGGGAGAGTTTACTCAAAAATAAAAATTCTGTATTATTTACTCCCTCTCACGTTGTCCCAAACCTGTATGAATTTCTTTCTTCTGTTTTGAAGAATATGGGTAACCAGTCAGATTTGGATCACCATTGACATCCATAGTCTTTTTTTATATTATGGAAGTCAGTGGGAATGGGCGCCATCAACTGTTTGGTTACACATATAATTCTTCAAAATATCTTCCATTGTAAATGATGACAGATTTTTCTGAACCATCCCTTTAGTTAATTATAATTAGATTAGCACATGACTTTTTTTTATTTGCACAAAAAGATCTTTGGAGGCCTGTTCTATTCTTGAATTAATACTCCGGCACACTTTGGTGGTTATAATGCAAGATGAACAAAATACACTATTGTAATTTTTTTTTTTAAAAATTGAATTTGTGTGTGTGTGTGTGAAGCATCATGTCCAGCCGGGCTGGGAAGAAGAAGATCAGCAGGTCGTCGCGCTCCGCCAGGGCTGGGGTGATCTTCCCTGTCGGCCGGATGCTGCGCTACATCAAGAAAGGGCTTCCCAAATACAGGGTTGGTGTCGGAGCTCCGGTTTACATGGCTGCGGTTCTGGAATACCTGACCGGTAGGACGAGTTTCTTATTCTCATCAGTGTTTCATGTCCTTCCTTCTGGCAATGCACTTCGTTAGAAGTCCTAAAGTGAGGACTTGGCCCTATTAACATAGACCCCACCCATGACTGTTGACAGACTCCGCCCTATTAACATAGACCCCACCCATGACTGTTGACAGACTCCGCCCTATTAACATAGACCCGCCCACGACTGCTGACAGACTCCGCCCTATTAACATAGACTCCACCCTATTAACATAGCCCCCGCCCATGACTGCTGACAGACTCCGCCCTATTAACATAGACCCACCCACAACTGCTGACAGACTTCGCCCTATTAACATAGGCCCGCCCACGACTGCTGACAGACTCCGCCCTATTAACATAGGCCCGCCCACGACTGCTGACAGACTCCGCCCTGTTAACATAGCCCCGCCCATGACTGCTGACAGACTCCGCCCTATTAACATAGCCCCCACCCATGACTGCTGACAGACTCCGCCCTATTAACATAGACTCCGCCCTATTAACATAGGCCCGCCCACGACTGCTGACAGACTCCGCCCTATTGACATAGACCCGCCCACGACTGCTGACAGACTCCGCCCTATTAACATAGACTCCGCCCTATTAACATAGGCCCGCCCACGACTGCTGACAGACTCCACCCTATTAACATAGACTCCGCCCTATTAACATAGGCCCGCCCACGACTGCTGACAGACTCCGCCCTATTAACATAGACCCCGCCCACGACTGCTGACAGACTCTGCCCTATTAACATAGACCCTGCCCACGACTGCTGACAGACTCTGCCCTATTAACATAGACCCCGCCCACGACTGCTGACAGACTCTGCCCTATTAACATAGACCCCGCCCACGACTGCTGACAGACTCTGCCCTATTAACATAGACCCCGCCCACGACTGCTGACAGACTCTGCCCTATTAACATAGACCCGCCCACGACTGCTGACAGACTCCGCCCTATTAACATAGACCCCGCCCACGACTGCTGACAGACTCCGCCCTATTAACATAGCCCCCGCCCACGACTGCTGACAGACTCCGCCCTATTAACATAGACCCCGCCCAGGCGCCCACAGTGATCTGAACACAGTCCGCATCTCTTCGCCAGAGCGTTTAACAGCAGCGTTCAAGTAAGACATGTGTTTTTATTAAAGCTACTAAAGTTATTCAGTCAAGAGCAGTGAGCGATTTTCTGTTTTTCTTTAATTGTTTGATTCATATTAACAGCATATTTACAGTAGGTTCTGTATATTACACTGCTGTCACTATACATAGATCTAATAAACACATGCGATTTCTTTCCCTGCTGTTTATGTTCACATACATAACCGACTGTGTTTAAGCTCAATAAGACGTGAAAGAGAACTGAGTGTAGTACTAACGGGACGCTACGTCTGAAATCCAGCTTTCTGTGCGCTCGGGTGTGTGCGCTCAGAAAGCCATATATCAGAAGTTCAGACTGATATGGCTTTAAAACACATGCAGATAATAAACTTTCATGATGAAGAATATGAAGGTAGATTAGTAGCTAAACTGGAGAGCACGTATATGTGAATTTGAGAACTTGTACAATAAATATTCGTACTTGTACGCGAACATTTACACTCACGTCTCCGATGTGAAAACCTGTACAATAAAAATCTGAACTTGAACGCTGAGATTTGCACTCGCAGACAATAGTCACAAACCTGTATTCTGAATGTGAAGCTGCAGACAAATAGTCACAAATGTGTGAAATGCCATTCACAAAGATACAACGACAGACACAAACTTGTAATACAAATTTGCACATCTTCTAACATTCAAATTCGCAGTACAACCTCAAATTGGCACTTGCAACTTCTCAAATCTGTCACTGCAAGTGCAGATTTCGCGCCTTGACTTTTGCTACTCTTTTCGCGATAGATGCAAAACTGACTTGTGCACTTGCAGCTCAGTGGAGGCGAGAGAGAAAGGGGGGCGGGAGCGCGGGTGTTCAATGAAATGGGACTTCTATTGTACGCGATAATGTCACGAAACCCGCGTCCTCGGGGACGCTCTGAAACGCTATCATGGATTAATAATGCATTAGACTTATATTAAAATAAATAAATGATATTAACTCAGTGATCCAAAACTCAGTAAACACCATACTAGTAATAATGCATATTACAGAAAACAAAATAGCAAAATGAACGCAACGAGTTTAATTAAGACAGTGGTATTAAAAGACCAAACTCCGTAAACACCATACTAATAAAGCGTACAGAAAAGCAAATGAGCACAGAATATGAACGCAACGTGTTTAATTGTACGTTAAGCATTTTCCTTCCATAGAAAACCAAGAAAAGAAGATTTATTCATTTAGCAAACGCTTTTATCCAAAGCGACTTAGGTATGAAAACAATAGAATAGAAGCAGTGAAACTAACAATAGGATAACAATATGCAAGTGCTGTGACCCTTCTCAGTTTAATCTAACGCAATACGTACTTTTAGGCTTAATGGACCAACAGTTATAAATAAATAAACATACACAATTCTTTATACATTATTAATAAAACACAGGCAGCAGGTTTATCTGCACTGAATACAAATTTTGCTAATTTACAAATAAATTACTAAATGCAAACAATTTGTGGAAATACATACTGCAAATTTTCCTGTGAACGCTTTATAAATACAATATAGGTAGGTCTAAATCCAGGTGATCACTTATATCAATGTCATATATAGCAGTCAACATTTAAAGTGGATCAAAATAGTTAATCAAAGTTGTCTTAAGACAAAAACGGGGATTGTTAAAAATTCATGTAGAACTTAGATGAAAGGTTTTGATCCACTTCAAGTGTTGACTACTGTATATTGTCCTATTGTCCGGCCCTAAAATTTTTATAGTTTTTTGTCTGTGTTTATTTTTAAAACATCTGATTATGCAGAATATACGATGGTAAATAATTAATTGATGAGTTGTCAATACAATATATAACAATACAATATATAGGGTATGATTCTACCCCTAAATTCAGCAAATTGACACAAAATGATAACTGCGAATAGTCTCGGGTTATGACTGTAACCCATGTTCCCTGAGAACAGGGAATGAGACACTGTGTCCTGAGACAATTTGATGAATGCCTCTGCGTTACTGATGACTGAAGTACTGTATAATAACTGCAATCATATTGGTCGGCGACAGCCATGACGTCACCACTAGTGCGACCAGGAAGTATAAATGGGGACATATGTGATAATGAGCTGATGGGTTGAATCAGGTGTGTTTGATTAGGAAGACAAAGAAAATGTGCAGTGTTGGGGGTCCTTCAGGAGCAGGGTTCGGAAACACTGGTCTAGAGAACATGTCATCTGCTCCTTCGTCTGAAGGGACTGTGCAGGCAGCCCGGAGGCTTGGCGACGAGACGCAGTGTCTCGTTCCCTCTTCTCAGGGAACCAAGGTTACAGTCGTAACCCGAGATGTTTCCTTTCGAAAGGGAACTCGCACTGCATCCTGAGACATATTTGGGGCACAAAATACCCACAGCTGCCATGCTAATCATGGATGTGACAAGCACATACACATTTAACTCAGAGTAAAATCCCCCTACTGATACGCACCAGGCTGTCAGTAGCACTATCCCCTACAGCCACTGCCCGAGCTTCAAAGCTGTTTCCATGGAGCAGTGAGAGATGGAGGCCTCAGCAGGATGACTCTTGAGGAAGAGCAAGCCTGTCATACACCAGAGAGTTTCTAGTGTTTCCTCTTACCATGTAAAAAATAGCTAAGCTCAGATATGCACAACACAGAGCTTAAGGAGCAAAGAGCCTAAAACACAACTCTGTTATTAAGAGAGAGGCCTCTTCTCTGTGCAAAGACAAATCTATTTGCATAGAGCTCTGGAGGATGGAGGCCTCAATATGATGACTCTCAGATGAGAGGTATATTAGCTTAGCGATGCGACATACTCAGCATGACGACCCAAAAATAAAAGGGGAGTACTAAAATTTGTATCTGGGGCAGCCTGGTCATTTGAGGGAGGCTTTACACTGGTTACCTTATACACATCTTGCCTGCTTGGAGTATAGAGGCCCAATCTGTGAAGGCCTGCTATGATTCAACCAGAGGGGAAGTACTCTGCATAATGACCTTTTTAAACAAGGGGGAGCACTAGGCTTACCCGGCGGCTATTGGTGAAACCGAGCACTCTGTAGAAATACCCTCTTAACCGAGGGGAATACTATCTACGTTTCTTGGAAACAATAATGGAGGCTCCTGCAGGACCTCACCACACAATGCTGAATTCAGAGCCTTGAGGAGCTTCTAACGCAAGCCTGTGCAAATGCGCAAGCAAAATGACTCTCTAGAATGAGAGTAACGTTAGCTCAACCTGAGTATGTCAATGTCAGTAAGCATGTCGTTCAGCTGTATGAGCACTCTCTCAAGAGTGAACCTGACCACAGTCTCTAATCCAGAGACATATAGCGACATATAACTCTCAAACAAGAGGAGACATGCCACACTCACACTGATGTGGTCATTGCACAACAAATCCTCGTGGAAAAACAGCTAAGTTTAGATATATCCAACTCAGACCTCAGGGAGCGAGGGGCCTAAAAATCAACTCTGTTATTAAGAGACAAACTCTACCTGCAAAAAGACAAGGCTGTTTGCATGGAGCTCTAAAGAACAGAGGCCTACAACACCAATTTGGGCCAACTAACCCTCTGCTTTGTTTATTTTGTTTTATTTAAAAGGTAACGGCCTAACTATGTTCTAGTTAACTACTCTGTTTTTCAACTTTTCCTTTTTGGTTGGTCACAAGCAAAAGACCCGAACTGTCAGAAAAATTGAATATCATATCGGTCCAGCCCCTTAGAGTCTGATGTTGTGTAAGGAGGAGGAAAGAGGAAGAAGATGGTGGACACAGGGAAGGAGGCAATACAGTGGTATGAAAAAGTTTGGGCACCCCTGTAAATTTTCATGATTTTCTTTTAAAAATCATTGGTTGTCTGGATAAGAAATTTCAATTAAATATATCATATAGGAGACAAACACAGTGATATTTGAGAAGTGAAATAAAGTTTATATGATTTATGGAAAGTGTGCAATAATTATTTAAACTAAATTAGGCATGTGCATAAATGTAGGCACCCGTGTCATTTTATTGATTTCAATACCTTTAGCACTAATTATTAGAACTCAAAATTGGTTTGGTAACCTCAGTGACCCTTGACCTCCATACACAGGTGAATCCAATCATGAGAAAGGGTATTTACTAAGGCCAAATGTAAGTATTTCTTCTCTTTGCATCTTCTCTGAAGAGTGGCAACATGGGAGCCTCAAAACAACTCTCAAATGACCTGAAAACAAAGATTGTTCAACATCATGGTTTAGGGGAAGGATACAGAAAGCTGTCTCAGAGATTTAAGCTCTCAGTTTCAACTGTGAGGAACATTGTGAGGAATCGGAAGACCAGAGGCACAGTTCTAGTTAAGGCCAGAAGTGGTAGACCAAGAAAGATCTCAGATAAGCAGAGGCACAGGATGGTGAGAACAATCACAATCAACCCACAGACCAGTTCCAAAGACCTACAACATCATCTTGCTGCAGATGGTGTCACTGTGCATCGCTCAACTATTCAGCGCACTTTACACAAGGAGATGCTGTATGGACGAGTAATGCGGAAAAAGCCTTTTCTCAGCACACGCCACAAACGGTGTCGCTTGAGGTATGCTCAAGAACATTTGGACAAGCCAGCTTCATTTTGGAATAAGGTGCTGTGGACTGATGAAACTAAAATAGAGTTATTTGGGCAAAAAAAAGGGGCGTTTTGCATGGCGGAAAAAGAACACGACATTCCAAGAAAAATACATGCTACCTACAGTAAAATTTGGTGGCGGTTCCATCATGCTGTGGGGCTGTGTGGCCAGTGCAGGGACTGGGAATCTGGTTAAAGTTGAGGGTCGCATGGATTCCATTCAATATCAGCAGATTCTGGAGAACAATGTCCAGGAATCAGTGACAAAGTTGAAGTTGCGCCGGGGCTGGATCTTTCAACAAGACAACGACCCAAAACACTGCTCAAAATCTACTAAGGCATTCATGCAGAGGAACAAGTACAACGTTCTGGAATAGCCATCTCAGTCCCCAGACCTGAATATTATTGAAAATGTGTGGTATGATTTAAAGCGGGCTGTCCATGCTCGTAAACCATCAAACCTGACTGAACTGGAGATGTTTTGTAAAGAAGAATGGTCCAAAATACCTTCCGCCAGAATCCAGACTCTAATTGAAAGCTATAGAAAGCGTTTAGAGGCTGTTATTTATGCAAAAGGAGGATGCACAAAATATTGAGTTAATTATTATTTTGTGGTGCCTAAATTTATGCACATGCCTAATTTAGTTTAAATAATTCTTGCACACTTTCCATAAATCATATAAACTTTATTTCACTTCTCAAATATTACTGTGTTTGTCTCCTATATGATATATTTAATTGAAATTTCTTATCCAGACAACCAATGATTTATAAAAGAAAATCATGAAAATTTACAGGGATGCCCAAACGTTTTCATACCACTGTATTATCAGCATCTGCCCATGCCAGGACGCTCACGCCTGGTCTGGGCCACTTCCCTGACACCCTGCTTCTTCCTCCTCTACTCGCGCAGAGTAGAAAACTGCTTGGTAGCAGTAGAGCGGATTCTCAGAGACCTGCTCCTGGAGGGAGGAGCGGCACGAGTGGCAACGGAGTCCCTCTGGCCGCACCTTCAGTCCTCCGCAACTGGCGCAGTATGTGCGATTTATACCTGGCCGAGTGCGCCTTCGCCTCCCTGAACTTTCCGACCATCGCCTCAACAGTTGTTCTGAAAAGTTTGGAAGGCAAAACTCCGATACTCTGCAAGTTCACCCACAGATCCCTCTCCATGGCCACCATAGCCACCATCGATTGGCTGACCACGGCAACCCGGAGCTCTTAGTGTCGATGTCTCAGCCAGCTAGAGATAGCTTGCAAACGTCTCTTCAATGGGGGGCATTGACACATACCCGTGCTCTTGCTCGTTCGGGTATGTGGAATTCGGGTTCTTCCATGTGAGATCTCAACCTCAAAGTGGAGATCAGGAAGAAATGGAAGGCTCGCGGGAGCTGGTGGGTTATGGCCAGAGAAGATGCGCTCGTCCAGCCTTCCGCTAGCGGTCTCCCCTCTGACGCACTGCCATGGCAACTCAACTCAATTATCTGCTAGTGGGGTAAGAAAAATAATGTTAATTCAAACAGAAACAAGATTATTTTTATTACCCTGGTCAGCCACCGGAGAGCGTGAGAGATTTACTCCTCTCTCAAACTCCTCGGCGAGCTCCATCTGAGATCCCCACGATCTCAGTCTCCTCTCTGCCTCAGTGTGAGCAGGACCGAGACCTTGGGGTGCAGATGACTGTCCCTCTTCTCGAGGCGAGAGTGGAGCGTTTTGTTGGAAAACGCTCACAGTTTGCACACGCGGCCCCCTCAAGAACAGAGCGTGCGTGCTCCTCACCCAAACAAAACACGCAAAGAACATGAGTGTCACCAGGTTTAAGAAACCTCTTGGGTCCGCACACTTCCTAAAGCGTTTGTCAGCCATGATTTCCTTCTCTCACAGTAACAGCAAAACAGTCCTCTAGGTCAGTGTTTCCCAACCCTGTTCCTGGCGGCACACCAACACTGCGCGTTTTCTTTGTCTCCCCAATCAAACACACCTGATTCAACTCATCAGCTCATTAATCCATGTGATTATGAGCTAATGAGTTGAATCAGGTGTGTTTGATTAGGGAGACAAAGAATACGCGCAGTGTTGGTGTGCCGCCAGGAACAGGGTTGGGAAACACTGCTCTAGGTGCCCTTTTATACCTCCTGGTCACACTAGCGGTGAAGTCACGGCTGTCGCCGGCCAATACGATTGCCATGATTATACAGTACTTCAGTCATCAGTCATGCTGAGGCATTGCCCTAAGTGTATCAGGACACAGTGCGAGTTTCCTTTGGAAAGGGAACCACCTTTCACTGCCTGGATCCAGTTGTTTCTGTGAATTGTTGCGATCCATTTGCTTCTCTGTTCTGTAACTTTTGGCAGTCTATATGCCGCTCAGTCTTTCTGCCGCTCAGTGGGCGTAACCGCAGTCACTCCAGCAGATGGGGACGTCACGCGCACACCCTCTATTGATGAAGCTCTTTCTGCATCATTCTTTCAGCTGAAATTCTGGAGCTGGCGGGAAATGCAGCCAGAGACAACAAGAAGGGTCGTGTGACGCCCAGACACATCTTACTGGCCATTGCCAATGACGAGGAGCTTCATCAGGTATATTATATCACAGCAAGAGCCACCTCATGCACAAACACAAACCTGTATAACATCTGCTGTAATATAATGTGAATGGAGAACACAACAACTAATTTATTTCTTAAGTTGGCTTGAGAAACTCTATTTAAACTTCTTATTCTTCCAAGACTACATTTTTGACTGCTACTCCTCCTACAGCTTTCAAGCTAGAACATCCAACCTCGGCTCAGATCTTCAGACTGTTGTGACTCGAGTTGCTATATCTTTTCAAACTGATCCAACTTACGGTTTTCCGATGTTAGCAAATTGCTAAATCATGCTATCAACATGAGAACAATGTGTTAAATCATGCCAGCAACATGCTAATCATGTTAGCAACATGCTAGTTCATGTTAGCAACATGCTAAATCATGTTAGCAACATGTAAATCATGTTAGCAAACATGTTAAATTCATGTTACCAACATGTGAAATCATGTTAACAACATGTTAGCAATGTGTTAAATCTTATTAGCAACTTAAATCTTGATAGCAACATGCTAAATCACCCTAGCAACATGATAGCCAGTGTAATAAAGTCCTCAGTGTTGATCCCTGGATGTGTTTTTGGATGTGCCTGTGCAGCTGCTGAAGGGTGTGACCGTCGCTGCCGGCGGAGTCCTACCCAACATCCACCCAGAGCTGCTGTCCAAGAAGAGCGGCTCCAAAGGAAAGCTGGAGGCCGTCATCACTCCTCCGCCAACCGAGAACAAGACCAAGACCGCCAAAAAAGCAGTTCTCAAGAAACTGGCCGCCAAAAAGTCCACACGAGTAAAGGTACTGAACACTGGCCAATCCTTTCATTCATTAACCACCCACTAACTAGTTAAAGCAGGTGAAATCAGCACTGTCAATAATTTCCATGCAAACGTGCTTCCTTTATCTGTAAACTAGGCTCGACACAGATCCAGTTTGCCTGTTTACTGAACGTGTGTAAAAGAAATGTTTGTGTGCACTTTCTAGTGATCATGCCAGCCGATGATGATCAAATGATGAGCATTATAACCCGATGTGCACTTTCATCATTAGCTCGGGTACCTGGTGCAAAAGCTGTTTATAATATCCTTACAGTATCAAAGGCGTCAGATGACTCTCTAGTCTTCTTATTGGCTGCTTTAAAGGATCAGTTCACTTCAGAATGAAAATATCCTGATAATTCCTGAAAAGAAATGAATGTTTTTGATGAGAACGCTCCAGTATTCCTCCATATAGTGTCTTCAATGGTCCAACGGGTCGAAGGTCCAGATGTGAGTTTCAGTGCAGCTTCAAAGTCTCGACACGATCCAGCCGAGGAATAAGAGTCTCATCTAGACAAACCAGCGACATTTATAACACAATACACATTTATATACTTTTAACCACTAATGCTGGTCTTGCTCTCACTGTGATGCGACACACATTACGTCATCAGGGTGAAAGGTCACGCGTGTTCCAGTTCAATAATGTAGAGAAGAGCAAAAACTCAGTTTCTCCTCCAACTTCAAAATCTACCGAAATCATTGTTTTACCTTTTATTTATTTTAATTCTTTTGTAAATGGCGTTTTACTCAGTCTTTGCACGTTGGCTCTGTAAACACTGGGTCGGTTCTTCCGCCTACGTCACGCTTGACCGTTCAACCTGATGTCGTAATGTGTGTCGCATCACAGCGAGTGACGATTGTAAATCCGGAAATTTTAATTGTGCAGTGAACTAATCCTGTAAGGCAGTACAGGATGATGTTGTACATTTAGCAACACAAGTTTGTTTGCTGTTGTTGTGCCAGAGACGGGCTGGTGCGGACGGCGGACCGGCCGATGGATTCACTGTCCTCTCTTCCAAAAGCTTATTCCTCGGACAGAAGGTACAGCAGCCTTTATTAAACTCTTGCTGTAGTACAGTGGTGTCCACACTCTTGATCAGCTGGTTCAGCTGTGTTTAACTGGGCGTAGAGCTACAGTGACTGTTCAGATGCTCTTTTCCTCTAAACGGTTTGTTCTTCTCCTCCTGTTGTTCTGCTGAGACCAGCTGCTAAAATCCAAACCCATCTTGCTGATTTATTAAACATATCTGGCTATTAGGGGTGCAATGATTCACTTGTTTCAAATTAGTCATTTGTTTTGAAGTACGCATTTACCATTGAAATTAAAATTTTAAATGCATTCATATAATTTAAACATTAATTGATTAAATTAAATTTCATTATGAATCTTGAATCGATTCACACAACTATAGTTTGATTCACATGAATGCATGAATAATCCAGAAAGTTTGCATCTTACACACACTGAATGAGATGTGCAGAGATCTGCTCAGGCCTCGTTAGACGTTATCATAGAAACATAATCCTCATACTGGAACAGGATCTTATTTTATTTCAGTTGCAGCTGTTATGTATCTATCATATACTGCCATCATAAATCTGAAGAAGTCTTGCACTCGCAATTTAAAAACAAATCAGTTCCCTTCTTTTCAGATTATCACAATGAAGTGAATTTTAAATGTAGAGTAGATGTTGCTGTTGTTGCCCTGTTATCAGGCCCTGTTTAGGGAGGAGGACAGAGTAGTGCGTGGAGACAGGGAAGTAGGGGCGCTTTCAATAAACAGTGCACACTTTGCTGTCCAATTCTATCAACTGACTGTAATTGTACAATATCACAATTGTCATACAACCCTGTAACCACACCCTCTCAATTGACCCTCACAATTTGAAGGGCCCGTCACTGCTTTCTGACCCAATAATAATAATATTAACAAATATTATGTAGCGCCTGTCTATGGGAGGTGTTGTCTACTAGTGATAGGAGGAATGAAGCTCTGAATCGTAAAGGGATTCACTGTTTAAAAGCGCTCTAAACTCCAGATGCTAGCCGAAACTCAAGCGCAACAAAAAGTGTAATCTATTAAATGTAATCTTCAAATAATTAAATACCATTAAATATGAAGGTTCTGAAATTGCTTGGAAAACTAGATTAATAGAAGCAAATAACTGTCATTTTCATTTTTGTAATATACACGCTTTAACATTGCTATTCGTAAATTTAATGAAAAAAGAACCTACTGTCACGTAACGTGGTGTCAAAGCTCACAAAGACGATGAATACACAGAATAATCGTTAATAAGAACAATCGTTAATAAGAACATGCAGGAGATGTTGAGGAGAACACTCTTCATCATGGCGGCAGTAGCACTGTCAGGTCTTTGGCAACACTGACAAATTAATCAATTATAAAACAGTTGAATCAGCTCTGGAGAAACAGTGTCATCATCCTTCAGGTTTTGTTCTCGTCTAATAGTGACTGAACCAGAGCTGCTTCTTCCCCGCATCTCTCCTGTGCGCTGCACTGAGTTTAGTTTCTCTGAGCTCAGTCTGTAGAGTCCGGTTCACTGTTCTGCTTTACTCTCCAACACTAACCTGACCCTAACCTTGACCCTGACCCCTAACCCCAACCCTGACCCTAACCTTGACCCTGACCCTAACCCTAACTGACCCTGACCCTAACCCTAACCCTGACCCTAACCCTGACCCCAACCCTGACCCTGACCCTAACCCCAACCTTGACCCTGACCCCTAACCCCAACCCTGACCCTAACCCTAACCCTGACCCTAACCCCAACCCTGACCCTGATGCATGATCTCACAGCTCAATCTCATCACAGCAGGGCTTGGACTTTTGCCCAAAAATCTAATTCGAAGTTTGTTTGTTTATTAATATTAATGTTTGAATATATTCAAATATTTATTAATAATATTTTTACCATTAGATGCCTTCAGTAAGACCTATATTGGTATCAAACTGAATTTGTACATGTTCTGTCCACCAGAGGGCAGTGTATCAGTCAATGTCAATAGGCAGGCAATGATGTTTCCAGAAGAAAAACACAGTCACAACTGTGTTATTATTATTAAAAAATCAGCCCCTGGGTTAAACACAAACAGTATGCTTTCAACACTTTTCTTATCAAAAATGAATACCGAAGTCCTGAAAAAACAAAATAAATAAAGGTAGGCCCTATTTGGTAGACCTATTTAAAACAAGCACATCCTACCAGCCATTACGGCCCATTAACAGATTGTTTTGGTCCCATATTCTACCAGCCAGACATCACTGACACATTGTTTAGCGATCTGACAGCAATAAGCGCTAACCAGGCCGCTAGCGTCCCCTACAGGAGCCCAGGGGACCAATCATAGCCTTGCTAATGAGCTCGCGACTCAGCTTCACCAGTGAAAAAGCCTCGGAAACTGAATTGAAAACAACGTTTACAAGCAAACACATTTACAAAAAAGAATGCACATAACAGGTTTGAATATTAAAGGCTGTCTAATATTTGTTCGAATATCATTATTTTTTTAAATATTCAAATTATATTCAAATTATATTCAAATAACGAAGTTGGTAGTCAAAGCTAACCTGGCGTCCCTCAACCTGACCGATGCTGACTCTGACCGGAAGATGAGCTGAGAGTCAGACCGGTAGATTGGTAGATCTGTAGATCGAGCCACAATGTTTCAGGATTCAGTGTGTGTGTGTGTGCATGTGTGTGTGTGTGTGTGCGTGCGTGTGTGTGGTGCTCGCCTCCATCCAGCTTCTCAATAGATGGCAGTGTCTCCCTTTTACTTTTCTCTTCTATATTCCGTGCAGTTTTGGTCTCCTCATCATGGCTTCACCAGTGTCCACTGCATTTGTCTCTCACTATATTTGTCTGCCTGTTGTTGTTTTAGCTGCAAGTTGTGCAAGCTGATATTGCCACCATCGAAAGTGAAGCCGTTGTCCACCCGACCAACTCCAGCTTCTACATGGGTGGTGAAGTAGGTAAAGGAGCCGCTGTCCCGTCGCAGATCCAGCCTGAACCACAGCTGTGACACTGACCGCACTAAAGTCCAGACTGAACCACAGCTGTGACACTGACCGCACTAAAGTCCAGACTGAACCACAGCTGTGACACTGACCGCACTAAAGTCCAGACTGAACCACAGCTGTGACACTGACCGCACTAAAGTCCAGTCTGAACCACAGCTGTGACACTGACCGCACTAAAGTCCAGACTGAACCACAGCTGTGACACTGACCGCACTAAAGTCCAGACTGAACCACAGCTGTGACACTGACCACACTAAAGTCCAGACTGAACCACAGCTCTGACACTGACCGCACTAAAGTCCAGACTGAACCACAGCTGTGACACTGACCGCACTAAAGTCCAGTCTGAACCACAGCTGTGACACTGACCGCACTAAAGTCCAGACTGAACCACAGCTGTGACACTGACCGCACTAAAGTCCAGACTGAACCACAGCTGTGACACTGACCACACTAAAGTCCAGACTGAACCACAGCTCTGACACTGACCGCACTAAAGTCCAGACTGAACCACAGCTGTGACACTGACCACACTAAAGTCCAGACTGAACCACAGCTCTGACACTGACCGCACTAAAGTCCAGACTGAACCACAGCTCTGACACTGACCGCACTAAAGTCCAGACTGAACCACAGCTGTGACACTGACCGCACTAAAGTCCAGACTGAACCACAGCTCTGACACTGACCGCACTAAAGTCCAGTCTGAACCACAGCTCTGACACTGACCGCACTAAAGTCCAGACTGAACCACAGCTCTGACACTGACCGCACTAAAGTCCAGACTGAACCACAGCTGTGACACTGACCGCACTAAAGTCCAGACTGAACCACAGCTCTGACACTGACCGCACTAAAGTCCAGACTGAACCACAGCTCTGACACTGACCGCACTAAAGTCCAGACTGAACCACAGCTCTGACACTGACCGCACTAAAGTCCAGACTGAACCACAGCTCTGACACTGACCGCACTAAAGTCCAGACTGAACCACAGCTGTGACACTGACCGCACTAAAGTCCAGACTGAACCACAGCTGTGACACTGACCACACTAAAGTCCAGACTGAACCACAGCTCTGACACTGACCGCACTAAAGTCCAGACTGAACCACAGCTGTGACACTGACCACACTAAAGTCCAGACTGAACCACAGCTCTGACACTGACCGCACTAAAGTCCAGACTGAACCACAGCTGTGACACTGACCGCACTAAAGTCCAGACTGAACCACAGCTGTGACACTGACCGCACTAAAGTCCAGACTGAACCACAGCTGTGACACTGACCACACTAAAGTCCAGACTGAACCACAGCTCTGACACTGACCGCACTAAAGTCCAGACTGAACCACAGCTGTGACACTGACCACACTAAAGTCCAGACTGAACCACAGCTCTGACACTGACCGCACTAAAGTCCAGACTGAACCACAGCTCTGACACTGACCGCACTAAAGTCCAGACTGAACCACAGCTGTGACACTGACCGCACTAAAGTCCAGACTGAACCACAGCTCTGACACTGACCGCACTAAAGTCCAGTCTGAACCACAGCTCTGACACTGACCGCACTAAAGTCCAGACTGAACCACAGCTCTGACACTGACCACACTAAAGTCCAGACTGAACCACAGCTCTGACACTGACCGCACTAAAGTCCAGACTGAACCACAGCTCTGACACTGACCACACTAAAGTCCAGACTGAACCACAGCTGTGACACTGACCGCACTAAAGTCCAGACTGAACCACAGCTCTGACACTGACCGCACTAAAGTCCAGTCTGAACCACAGCTCTGACACTGACCGCACTAAAGTCCAGACTGAACCACAGCTGTGACACTGACCACACTAAAGTCCAGACTGAACCACAGCTCTGACACTGACCGCACTAAAGTCCAGACTGAACCACAGCTCTGACACTGACCGCACTAAAGTCCAGACTGAACCACAGCTGTGACACTGACCGCACTAAAGTCCAGACTGAACCACAGCTCTGACACTGACCGCACTAAAGTCCAGACTGAACCACAGCTCTGACACTGACCGCACTAAAGTCCAGACTGAACCACAGCTCTGACACTGACCGCACTAAAGTCCAGACTGAACCACAGCTCTGACACTGACCGCACTAAAGTCCAGTCTGAACCACAGCTCTGACACTGACCGCACTAAAGTCCAGTCTGAACCACAGCTCTGACACTGACCGCACTAAAGTCCAGACTGAACCACAGCTCTGACACTGACCGCACTAAAGTCCAGACTGAACCACAGCTCTGACACTGACCGCACTAAAGTCCAGACTGAACCACAGCTCTGACACTGACCGCACTAAAGTCCAGACTGAACCACAGCTCTGACCGCACTAAAGTCCAGACTGAACCACAGCTGTGACACTGACCACACTAAAGTCCAGACTGAACCACAGCTCTGACACTGACCGCACTAAAGTCCAGACTGAACCACAGCTGTGACACTGACCACACTAAAGTCCAGACTGAACCACAGCTCTGACACTGACCGCACTAAAGTCCAGACTGAACCACAGCTGTGACACTGACCACACTAAAGTCCAGACTGAACCACAGCTCTGACACTGACCGCACTAAAGTCCAGACTGAACCACAGCTGTGACACTGACCGCACTAAAGTCCAGACTGAACCACAGCTCTGACACTGACCGCACTAAAGTCCAGACTGAACCACAGCTCTGACACTGACCGCACTAAAGTCCAGACTGAACCACAGCTCTGACACTGACCGCACTAAAGTCCAGTCTGAACCACAGCTCTGACACTGACCGCACTAAAGTCCAGACTGAACCACAGCTGTGACACTGACCGCACTAAAGTCCAGACTGAACCACAGCTCTGACACTGACCACACTAAAGTCCAGACTGAACCACAGCTGTGACACTGACCACACTAAAGTCCAGACTGAACCACAGCTCTGACACTGACCACACTAAAGTCCAGACTGAACCACAGCTGTGACACTGACCGCACTAAAGTCCAGACTGAACCACAGCTGTGACACTGACCACACTAAAGTCCAGACTGAACCACAGCTGTGACACTGACCGCACTAAAGTCCAGACTGAACCACAGCTGTGACACTGACCACACTAAAGTCCAGACTGAACCACAGCTGTGACACTGACCGCACTAAAGAACTAATGACAAAAGCTTCTGATAACAGTGTTTGCTCAGTGTAAACGGCACGCTGTGTGCCTGCTGGGATCAGGCCGGATTGGTGGATCTGGTGCTGGAGGGTCATGGCTGTGGTTGAGGACGTCTGGGTAATGCTTTACTTCCTCTTTGGATTGCTGTGGCAATTATTTCATGTTATATTGTGAGTTCTGTCTTCTTGCTTTTTGTGTCTAAACTTTGAATTCTCTTTTTTCATACTTGTTTTCCCATGTCTTCACTGATTCCTGTGCCCATAAAAAACTGTTTTATTTGTAACCTAACTTTTTAATATGAATAATCATGTTTTATTGAAAACGTTATTTCTGAATGTTTTCTGAAGATTCAAAACATCCAGTTTTTAAAAAATGTTTAAATTTTTTATTTAGTCCAACCAAAACGTTCCAGGAAAAATAATGTTTTCGTGCTGATGTTTTGAGAACATTATTAGACACCAGATAGCTCTAACGTTACTGGAACGTTTGTTCCTAACCTTGAGAGAGCGTTTGCTGGGTGAGGAATCAGAAGAAGACGCATGTTCACGATTCTGGCATCATTTACACACGCGCATCTCCTTCCAAACCTGTGATGTTTTTCTGATGTGGAACAGAGAAGAGGAA
This sequence comes from Semotilus atromaculatus, assembly GCA_031834385.1. Taxonomy (NCBI): domain Eukaryota; kingdom Metazoa; phylum Chordata; class Actinopteri; order Cypriniformes; family Leuciscidae; genus Semotilus; species Semotilus atromaculatus. Next base: position 35,856,864 of record JAULUF010000001.1, read on the forward strand.
ACTTCTTTTCCTGAAACACACTCACATAAACTCAAATAAAGCTCCTTTGGTGCCACAGCAGGTCTGCCAGATATCAGTGGTTTTGAAAACTTGAATGTTTTGAACATGAGCGGGAATGAGATTTAGAGCTACAGCAGATCTCAGGGAATAATGGCGTGAATGTCGGTCTGATGTCCGTCTTCAGAAGACTCAGAACATACAGTCGAGTGAACCTCTTCTGTCTGGAGCACCACAGTGGCGGTCCACATTCATATTTGTGTGTGAAAAACATCTGTGTTCCACATAAATCAGGCATACAGGTTTGGAGAGAAGAGGGTGAGTGAATGAACACCGAATGGGGATTCTTGAGTTTAACTTGAACTCTTCATATGTCTAAAGCTGGCGTCACTCGAGCCAAAACAACTCGTCACTGCAATGACTGATGGGACATTTGCATATTAATTAATTGGGCTTGTCTATTAGCCTTGCTAGGAGATGTGGCTGTATCTCACCCTGTTTTGTCTCTGGAAGAGGTTTAACAGATCAGTGAAGATTAATGTCAATGTAAAGGAGGGTTAGTAGAGGCGTTCGCTCGCCTCTCTCGGATCGGGTTAGTCAAGTCACATTTATTTACATACCGCTTTTTATAATACAGATCGGTTCAAAGCAGCTTTACAGAGATAACAGGAAAATAATGCAACAACTAACCCTAACCCACAAGAAAATGGTGTCACAGTCCAGCTTAAAGCTACAAAATCTCATGTTTTTGGCCACTAGGGGTCGCTAACCTTTACAATAACACAGGCGTGGGTTTATGACGCAGTGACGAGCTGATGGATCTAATAATGATTATGGATGAGTGTGAACATTATAGTGGTATGAAGCGAGCGCGATTGCTAAGAGACAGATATCACATGCAAGTCCCGTGGATATAAAGGAATAAGGACATTTCATTCTACAGAACTACTCACACAGATCAGTTTATCAGACGAATGAAACTTGTGAGGGAACGCAGCACTGTTGTAACATTACACTATCGCATTAAACTGCATTTGAGTGTTGAAAGTTATAATTTTATTCTATGTGTTGGTTCGTTTGGTATATGAAACTAGCAGTAAGCTATATCAGCATTAGAACAACATATTGATCATATTCTAACAGTTCATCATGTTGAGCTATATAACATTGATTTATTTTATGTACATTTGCTCATTGTCTAATAAAGCTCATGCTAGAGCGGTGTTGCTCCAATTTAGCCACGGACATTAGCTCTCGGCATCTCGAACACCACGCCGATATTGATCCTTGTTTTAGTTCTCCTTTTGTCCCAAAGTCTGCTTGCCATGGTCTATAATGTTTGAACGAAACAAGAACAGCGTGTCGCTAAACGTTACGCACAACGCAGTTGTCCACGTCTGTCGCCATGGTTACGTCATGGCTATGGCAGTACGAGCAGAAACCGAGGATAACGTGGATATTGCGTCATTGACGGGAATTTTTTTTCCGGGACGGCCACTCAGTCTTATATTTCTCTGAAATAAAAAATCTTTGGAGACTTTTGGGATATTGTAAGTTCACAACTGCAGGAAATGTATCACACTGCAAGTGATTTTTGGATATTTTATTACAAAATTCTTACATATTGTACCTTTAAGTAAGTTCAGTGATGTTTAATTTTTGTTGCAAAAAAGTTATTAATTTAGTTCATTTATATACATAGTCGTTCTGGAGAAAACCATGATGTCAGGAGATATTGAAGTTTTAAAGGAACCGTATGTAAGATTGTGGCCAAAAATGGTACTGCAATCACTTTCAAATTACTGTAGAGCGGTGTATATTTGTATTCGTAACGTTTGACATTTTGTTATCCGACACGTTTGTTTCTGGAACTGTGGGAACTAGAGCAGAGCTGGCAACACTACTGACTCCGTGATTGGTAGATCGGTGGAGGGTGGAGCATCACTACTGACTCCGTGATTGGTAGATCGGTGGAGGGTGGAGCATCACTACTGATTCCGTGATTGGTAGATCGGTGGAGGGTGGCGCAACACTACTGACTCCGTGATTGGTAGATCAGTGGAGGGTGGCGCATCAGTACTGACTCCGTGATTGGTAGATCGATGGAGGGTGGAGCATCAGTACTGACTCCGTGATTGGTAGATCGGTGGAGGGTGGAGCATCACTACTGACTCCGTGATTGGTAGATCGGTGGAGGGTGGAGCATCACTACTGACTCCGTGATTGGTAGATCGGTGGAGGGTGGAGCATCACTACTGACTCCGTGATTGGTAGATCGGTGGAGGGTGGCGCAACACTACTGACTCCGTGATTGGTAGATCGGTGGAGGGTGGCGCAACACTACTGACTCCGTGATTGGTGGATCGGTGGAGGGTGGCGCATCACTACTGACTCCGTGATTGGTAGATCGGTGGAGGGTGGAGCATCATTACTGACTCCGTGATTGGTAGATCGGTGGAGGGTGGCGCATCACTACTGACTCCGTGATTGGTAGGTCGGTGGAGGGTGGCGCAACACTACTGACTCCGTGATTGGTAGATCGGTGGAGGGTGGAGCATCACTACTGACTCCGTGATTGGTGGATCGGTGGAGGGTGGAGCAACACTACTGACTCCGTGATTGGTAGATCGGTGGAGGGTGGCGCAACCCTACTGACTCCGTGATTGGTAGGTCGGTGGAGGGTGGCGCAACACTACTGACTCCGTGATTGGTAGGTCGGTGGAGGGTGGCGCAACACTACTGACTCCGTGATTGGTAGATCGGTGGAGGGTGGAGCATCACTACTGACTCCGTGATTGGTGGATCGGTGGAGGGTGGAGCATCACTACTGACTCCGTGATTGGTGGATCGGTGGAGGGTGGAGCAACACTACTGACTCCGTGATTGGTAGATCGGTGGAGGGTGGCGCAACACTACTGACTCCGTGATTGGTAGATCGGTGGAGGGTGGAGCATCAGTACTGACTCCGTGATTGGTAGATCGGTGGAGGGTGGCGCATCAGTACTGACTCCGTGATTGGTAGATCGGTGGAGGGTGGCGCATCAGTACTGACTCCGTGATTGGTAGATCGGTGGAGGGTGGAGCATCAGTACTGACTCCGTGATTGGTAGATCGGTGGAGGGTGGCGCATCAGTACTGACTCCGTGATTGGTAGATCGTGGAGGGAGGCGCATCACTACTGACTCCGTGATTGGTGGATCGGTGGAGGGTGGCGCAACACTACTGACTCCGTGATTGGTAGATCGGTGGAGGGTGGAGCATCAGTACTGACTCTGTGATTGGTAGATCGGTGGAGGGTGGCGCATCAGTACTGACTCCGTGATTGGTAGATCGGTGGAGGGTGGCGCATCAGTACTGACTCCGTGATTGGTAGATCGGTGGAGGGTGGCGCATCACTACTGACTCCGTGATTGGTAGATCGGTGGAGGGTGGCGCATCAGTACTGACTCCGTGATTGGTAGATCGGTGGAGGGTGGCGCATCAGTACTGACTCCGTGATTGGTAGATCGGTGGAGGGTGGCGCATCACTACTGACTCCGTGATTGGTAGATCGGTGGAGGGTGGCGCATCACTACTGACTCCGTGATTGGTAGATCGGTGGAGGGTGGCGCATCAGTACTGACTCCGTGATTGGTAGATCGGTGGAGGGTGGCGCATCACTACTGACTCCGTGATTGGTAGATCGGTGGAGGGTGGAGCAACACTACTGACTCCGTGATTGGTAGATCGGTGGAGGGTGGCGCATCACTACTGACTCCGTGATTGGTAGATCGGTGGAGGGTGGCGCATCACTACTGACTCCGTGATTGGTAGATCGGTGGAGGGTGGAGCATCAGTACTGACTCCGTGATTGGTAGATCGGTGGAGGGTGGCGCATCAGTACTGACTCCGTGATTGGTAGATCGGTGGAGGGTGGTGCATCAGTACTGACTCCGTGATTGGTGGATCGGTGGAGGGTGGTGCATCAGTACTGACTCCGTGATTGGTAGATCGGTGGAGGGTGGTGCATCAGACCACAACACTACATGACAACATCAACATCAGTTGATGCAACTTCACTTTTTAAATGACAATATCCTGGCCGGACTACTGTTGTCAGTGATATAAGTATTTGAAATGAACATGATTTCTTAATGTCTAGTGACATATCAGGGCCATTTTATAATTAAGGAATGTAAGTCAGTAATGATTAAGACGCTGGGGATATTCAAATTAATTAACCAATCATACCATTGATCAGCTCTACCAAACTTGGATGTCTTTTTTCCAGTAATAAACAAACTGTTAAGTTGTTTTGATTGATACTGTGAAGCAGCTTTGATACAATCTGTATTGTGAAAAGCGCTATATAAATATATTTGACTTGACTTGACTTGATTAATTGAAATCCATATCTTACATACGGTTCCTTTAAATGAAATGTCCTGAACATTAGGGTTAGGGTGAGGGACTGAAGTCTCTCACAGTGGTGTGTGTGTGTGTGTGTGGGGGGGGTGTCTCTGGCAGGGAATGCTCTGGAGAAGATCGGGGGGGAGGAGTTTGCAGAGGCGGTTCTGGAGCTGCGGCAGAAGAGCGGCCCTCTGGAGGTGGCAGGAGGTACTGCGGTTTACACTCAACAATAAAATAAATAAATAAAGAATAAATTACAAGGTCATCCATATATGCCACAGACGCTGTAGATAAACCATAACTTGCACTGAACCATAAGAGTAAACACACATGCTCAGTGTCCACCATCTGAAATCATCCAGAAGTAAGGGTACGCTTGATGAGTTTCTGGTGGAGTTATAGCGATGGAGAGCTACGTTTTGATGAATTCAGAGCACTCAAACCATGTAACTGTGCAGATTGCAGTGTATGATCTGATGATCTGTGAATCTTGGCTCTCCTCAGTGGCCGTGACCTCGGGATTCGGTCTTCCTGCTAAGTTTGTCATCCACTGTAACAGTCCCGGCTGGGGCTCGGATAAGTGTGAGGAGATGCTGGAAAAGACTGTGAAGAACTGCCTGGCTCTCGCTGATGAGAAGAAGCTCAAGTCTGTGGCCTTCCCTTCTATCGGCAGCGGCAGGTGCGACTGCAGCCCTCACACACACACACACACACACACACACACACACACACACACACACACACACACTCTCACACACGCGCGCACACACACACACACACATCTGCAGCCCTGAACACACACACATCTGCAGCCCTGAACACACACACATCTGCAGCCCTGAACACACACACATCTCCAGCCCTGAACACACACAGACACACACATCTGCAGCCCTGAACACACACACATCTGCAGCCCTGAACACACACACACATATGCAGCCCTGAACACACACAGACACACACATCTGCAGCCCTGAACACACACACATCTGCAGCCCTGAACACACACACACATATGCAGCCCTGAACACACACAGACACACACATCTGCAGCCCTGAACACACACACACACACACACACATCTGCAGCCCTGAACACACACACACATATGCAGCCCTGAACACACACAGACACACACATCTGCAGCCCTGAACACACACACACACACACACACACACATCTGCAGCCCTGAACACACACACATCTGCAGCCCTGAACACACACACATCTGCAGCCCTGAACACACA
>JAULUF010000001.1:35867500-36025000 GCA_031834385.1 Semotilus atromaculatus
TGTCCACCAGTATACTAGAGCTGCTCTAATGTGACTTACTGGTGAAGAATGTCCACCAGTATACTAGAGCTGCTCTAATGGGACTTACTGGTGAAGAATGTCCACCAGTATACTAGAGCTGCTCTAATGGGACTTACTGGTGAAGAATGTCCACCAGTATACTAGAGCTGCTCTAATGTGACTTACTGGTGAAGAATGTCCACCAGTATACTAGAGCTGCTCTAATGGGACTTACTGGTGAAGAATGTCCACCAGTATACTAGAGCTGCTCTAATGGGACTTAATGGTGAAGAATGTCCACCAGTATACTAGAGCTGCTCTAATGGGACTTACTGGTGAAGAATGTCCACCAGTATACTAGAGCTGCTCTAATGGGACTTAATGGTGAAGAATGTCCACCAGTATGCTAGAGCTGCTCTAATGGGACTTACTGGTGAAGAATGTCCACCAGTATACTAGAGCTGCTCTAATGGGACTTACTGGTGAAGAATGTCCACCAGTATACTAGAGCTGCTCTAATGGGACTTAATGGTGAAGAATGTCCACCAGTATACTAGAGCTGCTCTAATGGGACTTACTGGTGAAGAATGTCCACCAGTATACTAGAGCTGCTCTAATGGGACTTAATGGTGAAGAATGTCCACCAGTATACTAGAGCTGCTCTAATGGGACTTACTGGTGAAGAATGTCCACCAGTATACTAGAGCTGCTCTAATGGGACTTACTGGTGAAGAATGTCCACCAGTATACTAGAGCTGCTCTAATGGGACTTAATGGTGAAGAATGTCCACCAGTATACTAGAGCTGCTCTAATGGGACTTACTGGTGAAGAATGTCCACCAGTATACTAGAGCTGCTCTAATGGCACTTACTGGTGAAGAATGTCCACCAGTATACTAGAGCTGCTCTAATGTGACTTACTGGTGAAGAATGTCCACCAGTATACTAGAGCTGCTCTAGTGTGACTTACTGGTGAAGAATGTCCACCAGTATACTAGAGCTGCTCTAATGGGACTTAATGGTGAAGAATGTCCACCAGTATACTAGAGCTGCTCTAATGGGACTTACTGGTGAAGAATGTCCACCAGTATACTAGAGCTGCTCTAATGGGACTTAATGGTGAAGAATGTCCACCAGTATACTAGAGCTGCTCTAGTGTGACTTACTGGTGAAGAATGTCCACCAGTATACTAGAGCTGCTCTAGTGTGACTTACTGGTGAAGAATGTCCACCAGTATACTAGAGCTGCTCTAATGGGACTTAATGGTGAAGAATGTCCACCAGTATACTAGAGCTGCTCTAATGGGACTTACTGGTGAAGAATGTCCACCAGTATACTAGAGCTGCTCTAGTGTGACTTACTGGTGAAGAATGTCCACCAGTATACTAGAGCTGCTCTAATGGGACTTACTGGTGAAGAATGTCCACCAGTATACTAGAGCTGCTCTAATGGGACTTAATGGTGAAGAATGTCCACCAGTATACTAGAGCTGCTCTAATGGGACTTACTGGTGAAGAATGTCCACCAGTATACTAGAGCTGCTCTAATGGGACTTACTGGTGAAGAATGTCCACCAGTATACTAGAGCTGCTCTAATGGGACTTACTGGTGAAGAATGTCCACCAGTATACTAGAGCTGCTCTAATGTGACTTACTGGTGAAGAATGTCCACCAGTATACTACAGCTACTCTAATGTGACTTACTGGTGAAGAATGTCCACCAGTATACTAGAGCTGCTCTAATGGGACTTACTGGTGAAGAATGTCCACCAGTATACTAGAGCTGCTCTAATGGGACTTACTGGTGAAGAATGTCCACCAGTATACTAGAGCTGCTCTAATGGGACTTACTGGTGAAGAATGTCCACCAGTATACTAGAGCTGCTCTAATGTGACTTACTGGTGAAGAATGTCCACCAGTATACTATAGCTGCTCTAATGTGACTTACTGGTGAAGAATGTCCACCAGTATACTAGAGCTGCTCTAGTGTGACTTACTGGTGAAGAATGTCCACCAGTATACTAGAGCTGCTCTAATGGGACTTACTGGTGAAGAATGTCCACCAGTATACTAGAGCTGCTCTAATGGGACTTAATGGTGAAGAATGTCCACCAGTATACTAGAGCTGCTCTAATGGGACTTACTGGTGAAGAATGTCCACCATTATACTAGAGCTGCTCTAATGGGACTTACTGGTGAAGAATGTCCACCAGTATACTAGAGCTGCTCTTAATGTGACTTACTGGTGAAGAATGTCCACCAGTATACTAGAGCTGCTCTAGTGTGACTTACTGGTGAAGAATGTCCACCAGTATACTAGAGCTGCTCTAATGGGACTTAATGGTGAAGAATGTCCACCAGTATACTACAGCTGCTCTAATGGGACTTACTGGTGAAGAATGTCCACCAGTATACTAGAGCTGCTCTAATGGGACTTACTGGTGAAGAATGTCCACCAGTATACTAGAGCTGCTCTAATGGGACTTACTGGTGAAGAATGTCCACCAGTATACTAGAGCTGCTCTAATGTGACTTACTGGTGAAGAATGTCCACCAGTATACTAGAGCTGCTCTAGTGTGACTTACTGGTGAAGAATGTCCACCAGTATACTAGAGCTGCTCTAATGGGACTTAATGGTGAAGAATGTCCACCAGTATACTAGAGCTGCTCTAATGGGACTTAATGGTGAAGAATGTCCACCAGTATACTAGAGCTGCTCTAATGGGACTTACTGGTGAAGAATGTCCACCAGTATACTAGAGCTGCTCTAATGGGACTTACTGGTGAAGAATGTCCACCAGTATACTAGAGCTGCTCTAATGGGACTTACTGGTGAAGAATGTCCACCAGTATACTAGAGCTGCTCTAATGGGACTTACTGGTGAAGAATGTCCACCAGTATACTAGAGCTGCTCTAATGTGACTTACTGGTGAAGAATGTCCACCAGTATACTAGAGCTGCTCTAGTGTGACTTACTGGTGAAGAATGTCCACCAGTATACTAGAGCTGCTCTAATGGGACTTAATGGTGAAGAATGTCCACCAGTATACTAGAGCTGCTCTAATGGGACTTACTGGTGAAGAATGTCCACCAGTATACTAGAGCTGCTCTAATGGGACTTACTGGTGAAGAATGTCCACCAGTATACTAGAGCTGCTCTAATGGGACTTACTGGTGAAGAATGTCCACCAGTATACTAGAGCTGCTCTAATGTGACTTACTGGTGAAGAATGTCCACCAGTATACTAGAGCTACTCTAATGTGACTTACTGGTGAAGAATGTCCACCAGTATACTAGAGCTGCTCTAGTGTGACTTACTGGTGAAGAATGTCCACCAGTATACTAGAGCTGCTCTAATGGGACTTACTGGTGAAGAATGTCCACCAGTATACTAGAGCTGCTCTAATGGGACTTACTGGTGAAGAATGTCCACCAGTATACTAGAGCTGCTCTAATGGGACTTACTGGTGAAGAATGTCCACCAGTATACTAGAGCTGCTCTAATGGGACTTACTGGTGAAGAATGTCCACCAGTATACTAGAGCTGCTCTAATGTGACTTACTGGTGAAGAATGTCCACCAGTATACTATAGCTACTCTAATGTGACTTACTGGTGAAGAATGTCCACCAGTATACTAGAGCTGCTCTAGTGTGACTTACTGGTGAAGAATGTCCACCAGTATACTAGAGCTGCTCTAATGGGACTTACTGGTGAAGAATGTCCACCAGTATACTAGAGCTGCTCTAATGGGACTTAATGGTGAAGAATGTCCACCAGTATACTAGAGCTGCTCTAATGGGACTTACTGGTGAAGAATGTCCACCATTATACTAGAGCTGCTCTAATGGGACTTACTGGTGAAGAATGTCCACCAGTATACTAGAGCTGCTCTTAATGTGACTTACTGGTGAAGAATGTCCACCAGTATACTAGAGCTGCTCTAGTGTGACTTACTGGTGAAGAATGTCCACCAGTATACTAGAGCTGCTCTAATGGGACTTAATGGTGAAGAATGTCCACCAGTATACTACAGCTGCTCTAATGGGACTTACTGGTGAAGAATGTCCACCAGTATACTAGAGCTGCTCTAATGGGACTTACTGGTGAAGAATGTCCACCAGTATACTAGAGCTGCTCTAATGGGACTTACTGGTGAAGAATGTCCACCAGTATACTAGAGCTGCTCTAATGTGACTTACTGATGAAGAATGTCCACCAGTATACTAGAGCTGCTCTAGTGTGACTTACTGGTGAAGAATGTCCACCAGTATACTAGAGCTGCTCTAATGGGACTTAATGGTGAAGAATGTCCACCAGTATACTAGAGCTGCTCTAATGGGACTTAATGGTGAAGAATGTCCACCAGTATACTAGAGCTGCTCTAATGGGACTTACTGGTGAAGAATGTCCACCAGTATACTAGAGCTGCTCTAATGGGACTTACTGGTGAAGAATGTCCACCAGTATACTAGAGCTGCTCTAATGGGACTTACTGGTGAAGAATGTCCACCAGTATACTAGAGCTGCTCTAATGGGACTTACTGGTGAAGAATGTCCACCAGTATACTAGAGCTGCTCTAATGTGACTTACTGGTGAAGAATGTCCACCAGTATACTAGAGCTGCTCTAGTGTGACTTACTGGTGAAGAATGTCCACCAGTATACTAGAGCTGCTCTAATGGGACTTAATGGTGAAGAATGTCCACCAGTATACTAGAGCTGCTCTAATGGGACTTAATGGTGAAGAATGTCCACCAGTATACTAGAGCTGCTCTAATGGGACTTACTGGTGAAGAATGTCCACCAGTATACTAGAGCTGCTCTAATGGGACTTACTGGTGAAGAATGTCCACCAGTATACTAGAGCTGCTCTAATGGGACTTACTGGTGAAGAATGTCCACCAGTATACTAGAGCTGCTCTAATGGGACTTAATGGTGAAGAATGTCCACCAGTATACTAGAGCTGCTCTAATGGGACTTACTGGTGAAGAATGTCCACCAGTATACTAGAGCTGCTCTAATGGGACTTACTGGTGAAGAATGTCCACCAGTATACTAGAGCTGCTCTAATGGGACTTACTGGTGAAGAATGTCCACCAGTATACTAGAGCTGCTCTAATGGGACTTAATGGTGAAGAATGTCCACCAGTATACTAGAGCTGCTCTAATGGGACTTACTGGTGAAGAATGTCCACCAGTATACAAGAGCTGCTCTAATGTGACTTACTGGTGAAGAATGTCCACCAGTATACTAGAGCTGCTCTAATGGGACTTACTGGTGAAGAATGTCCTCCCAGTATACTAGAGCTGCTCTAATGTGACTTACTGGTGAAGAATGTCCACCAGTATACTAGAGCTGCTCTAATGGGACTTAATGGTGAAGAATGTCCACCAGTATACTAGAGCTGCTCTAATGGGACTTACTGGTGAAGAATGTCCACCAGTATACTAGAGCTGCTCTAATGTGACTTAATGGTGAAGAATGTCCACCAGTATACTAGAGCTGCTCTAATGGGACTTACTGGTGAAGAATGTCCACCAGTATACTAGAGCTGCTCTAATGGGACTTAATGGTGAAGAATGTCCACCAGTATACTAGAGCTGCTCTAATGGGACTTACTGGTGAAGAATGTCCACCAGTATACTAGAGCTGCTCTAATGGGACTTACTGGTGAAGAATGTCCACCAGTATACTAGAGCTGCTCTAATGGCACTTACTGGTGAAGAATGTCCACCAGTATACTAGAGCTGCTCTAATGTGACTTACTGGTGAAGAATGTCCACCAGTATACTAGAGCTGCTCTAGTGTGACTTACTGGTGAAGAATGTCCACCAGTATACTAGAGCTGCTCTAGTGTGACTTACTGGTGAAGAATGTCCACCAGTATACTAGAGCTGCTCTAATGTGACTTACTGGTGAAGAATGTCCACCAGTATACTAGAGCTGCTCTAGTGTGACTTACTGGTGAAGAATGTCCACCAGTATACTAGAGCTGCTCTAATGGGACTTAATGGTGAAGAATGTCCACCAGTATACTAGAGCTGCTCTAGTGTGACTTACTGGTGAAGAATGTCCACCAGTATACTAGAGCTGCTCTAATGGGACTTACTGGTGAAGAATGTCCACCAGTATACTAGAGCTGCTCTAATGGGACTTAATGGTGAAGAATGTCCACCAGTATACTAGAGCTGCTCTAATGGGACTTACTGGTGAAGAATGTCCACCATTATACTAGAGCTGCTCTAATGGGACTTACTGGTGAAGAATGTCCACCAGTATACTAGAGCTGCTCTAATGTGACTTACTGGTGAAGAATGTCCACCAGTATACTAGAGCTGCTCTAGTGTGACTTACTGGTGAAGAATGTCCACCAGTATACTAGAGCTGCTCTAATGGGACTTAATGGTGAAGAATGTCCACCAGTATACTAGAGCTGCTCTAATGGGACTTACTGGTGAAGAATTTCCACCAGTATACTAGAGCTGCTCTAATGGGACTTACTGGTGAAGAATGTCCACCAGTATACTAGAGCTGCTCTAATGGGACTTACTGGTGAAGAATGTCCACCAGTATACTAGAGCTGCTCTAATGTGACTTACTGGTGAAGAATGTCCACCAGTATACTAGAGCTGCTCTAGTGTGACTTACTGGTGAAGAATGTCCACCAGTATACTAGAGCTGCTCTAATGGGACTTAATGGTGAAGAATGTCCACCAGTATACTAGAGCTGCTCTAATGGGACTTAATGGTGAAGAATGTCCACCAGTATACTAGAGCTGTTCTAATGGGACTTACTGGTGAAGAATGTCCTCCCAGTATACTAGAGCTGCTCTAGTGTGACTTACTGGTGAAGAATGTCCACCAGTATACTAGAGCTGCTCTAATGTGACTTACTGGTGAAGAATGTCCTCCCAGTATACTAGAGCTGCTCTAATGTGACTTACTGGTGAAGAATGTCCACCAGTATACTAGAGCTACTCTAATGTGACTTACTGGTGAAGAATGTCCACCAGTATACTAGAGCTGCTCTAGTGGGACTTACTGGTGAAGAATGTCCACCAGTATACTAGATCTGCTCTAATGTGACTTACTGGTGAAGAATGTCCACCAGTATACTAGAGCTGCTCTAATGTGACTTACTGGTGAAGAATGTCCACCAGTATACTAGAGCTGCTCTAATGTGGCTTACTGGTGAAGAATGTCCTCCCAGTATACTAGAGCTGCTCTATTGTGGCTTACTGGTGAAGAATGTCCTCCCAGTATACTAGAGCTGCTCTAATGTGACTTACTGGTGAAGAATGTCTTCCCAGTATACTAGAGCTGCTCTAATGTGACTTACTGGTGAAGAATGTCCTCCCAGTATACTAGAGCTGCTCTAATGTGACTTACTGGTGAAGAATGCCCTCCCAGTATACTAGAGCTGCTCTAATGTGACTTACTGGTGAAGAATGCCCTCCCAGTATACTAGAGCTGCTCTATTGTGGCTTACTGGTGAAGAATGTCCTCCCAGTATACTAGAGCTGCTCTAATGTGACTTACTGGTGAAGAATGTCTTCCCAGTATACTAGAGCTGCTCTAATGTGACTTACTGGTGAAGAATGTCCACCAGTATACTAGAGCTGCTCTAATGGGACTTACTGGTGAAGAATGTCCACCAGTGTACTAGAGCTGCTCTAGTGTGACTTACTGGTGAAGAATGTCCACCAGTATACTAGAGCTGCTCTAGTGTGACTTACTGGTGAAGAATGTCCACCAGTATACTAGAGCTGCTCTAATGTGGCTTACTGGTGAAGAATGTCCTCCCAGTATACTAGAGCTGCTCTAATGTGACTTACTGGTGAAGAATGTCCACCAGTGTACTAGAGCTGCTCTAATGGGACTTACTGGTGAAGAATGTCCACCAGTGTACTAGAGCTGCTCTAGTGTGACTTACTGGTGAAGAATGTCCACCAGTATACTAGAGCTGCTCTAATGGGACTTACTGGTGAAGAATGTCCACCAGTGTACTAGAGCGACTCTAATGTGACTTACTGGTGAAGAATGTCCACCAGTATACTAGAGCTGCTCTAGTGTGACTTACTGGTGAAGAATGTCCACCAGTATACTAGAGCTACTCTAATGTGACTTACTGGTGAAGAATGTCCACCAGTATACTAGAGCTGCTCTAATGTGACTTACTGGTGAAGAATGTCCACCAGTATACTATAGCTACTCTAATGTGACTTACTGGTGAAGAATGTCCACCAGTATACTATAGCTACTCTAATGTGACTTACTGGTGAAGAATGTCCACCAGTATACTAGAGCTGCTCTAGTGTGACTTACTGGTGAAGAATGTCCACCAGTATACTAGAGCTGCTCTAGTGTGACTTACTGGTGAAGAATGTCCACCAGTATACTGGAGCTGCTCTAATGTGACTTACTGGTGAAGAATGTCCACCAGTATACTAGAGCTGCTCTAGTGTGACTTACTGGTGAAGAATGTCCACCAGTATACTAGAGCTGCTCTAATGTGGCTTACTGGTGAAGAATGTCCACCAGTATACTAGAGCTGCTCTAATGTGGCAACACAGATTGTTGCAACACCGCCGCCACGACCGATTAGACGGGGCTCATGCTTATAACAGTATCCTGGCGGAGTAGACTCATTTAGACCGAAATAATCATTTGGTTTAAGCCAGGTTTCAGTAAGGCACAGTACATCAAAATTATTATCTGTGACCATTTCATTTACAATAACCGCCTTAGGTGTGAGCGATCTAATGTTAAGAAGACCTAGCTTTAGAAGTTGTTTTTGTTCACTAATAGCGTATTTTTTTGTTTTAATAACAATTAGATTTTTTTTTTTCTAGATCCCGCAGTAGATTTATTATTTGATCTCAGTAAACGAGGAATAGACACAGTTTCTATGCAATGTTCTACACTAGTATTAATATAAATTAAATTGGTGCAGCAGAGACTGTGATTTGGATTTTTGGTTACTAGTCAAACGGTGTTTAACATCTTAGAGATGTTATCCGACAGAAGATCTGCCCCGATTCTACTTGGGTGTAAGCCATCAGCGCGGAAGAGCCTCGGTCGCTCCCAGAACAGATTCCAATTATTTACAAAGAGCAGTTTCTGCTCATTGCACCATGACATTAACCATTCATTTAGCGCGAATAATCTACTGAACTTTTCATGCCCTCGTCGGTACGTGGGAAGCGGTCCAGACACAATGATCGTTGTTTCAGGCGATGTGCTGCGAACCGTTTCGATCAGGCTCCTGAAGTCTTTCTTCAGAACCTCTGTCTGTCGCAGCCTAGTGTCGTTAGCTCCCCCGTGCAACACAACAGCTCCGACGCGCTCGTCACCGTTCAAGATCTCAGGTACCCGCGCAGCGATATCAAGAACACGAGCACCAGGAAAGCAATGACTGTGCACCTTACTTTTACCTAACGTAGCGTGGACGTGTCGGACGGTGGAATCGCCGATGATCACAGCATCGCGTTCCGTTTCGCGAAGAGAGGAGAAGCGGTTCTGGGTGGAGATCTCGGAAACCGGAAGGGGCGAAAAGATTCTGGTCCTGGCTCGCGGCTTCCGCGGAACCACCCAGGCTTCGTGGTGTTGTGTCGGAGCCGGAGTGAATGAAACCATGGCTGATCGTGACCTGGACGCTCGGGACCAATGCTGAGAAACGCACGGAGTAGAGGAGGTCAGCGTCAGCGGGTTACTAACGTTAATCACCGATCCGTGTGCATCGGTGCGTGATGTTTCAAGAGCTAAACGCCGGTCTCTCAGCTCAGCCTGTCTCTCTAAAAGGTCACGGATCTGTTTCTCAACAGCTTCTAATTCAGACTGCACCGCGAGCATCTCAAATCTGTTCTCATCTGCACCAAAAGGTAGATATACATCTGATATATTCGCCATTTTAACAGATGGACAGTAAGTTAGCAACGATGCAACCAGTGATGCTATTAATATTAATACTAATTTATGACTGAAGTCTTGGGTATAATCCGTCTTTTTAGTGGTACTGGTGTAATGTAGACGCACGATAGACGAGAAAATGTTCGTTTGTAAGTGAGTGTAAAGAAGACTCGCTCAGCCGTGACCCACAGGTGTAACGGCCCAGTGTTGGGTCACGCTTGAGACGGTCTGCTCAACAGTCCGAGTTGTAATTATGAGGTAAATGATGGTTCAAAGCAGGATAAAAGAAAGAAATACGGAAAAACAGAAAGAAATACGATGCTAATACGAGGCTTAGACAGCCACGACGCAAACAAACTCACAGCAGGCAGCCAGAAGCAATGTCTAGTGTGACTTAAAGGGTTACTTCAGGATTTAGCATTAAGCTTTGTATCAGTAGAAAACCAGTAGTATTTTCGAATTACCGTGCTTCCCCCCTTCATATCCCCCTGAGATGAGAGATTTATGTATTTTTAATCTGGAAAAAATCCTCCGATGACGCAAAAATCGTCATTTTGCGTCATCGGAGGATTTTTTGTCTAGAGGCTAAAGACTACAGCCAGTAGAAGCCGCTGTTCAGCAAGTTTTCAACCCGCCCATAGAGGGTGGGATCTCTCTCACAGAATTATCAAATAGTCAGGCTGTCAGCTATCTTTTATTTGGAAGCTAACCTAGCAGGCTCTTGTTCTGTGGAGAAAGCTGAGTAGTAGGGGTTTACATCCTCTTTTTCCCGGACATATCCGGCCTCGAGATCGTCCAAAATGTAAGGGATTCAGTTTTTGATTTCTGCAGTCGTCATTCATTGTCTAATTTTGTTTCAATCTAACTGACTTCATTCCGATTGGTGAATCTGAATGTAGTGTTTACATGAACGCTAAACAAGTGATCGGTTGATGTGCATTTTAACATTGCTATGAAAATTCCCGCTCCTCTGTGAGAGATACGAGACTGCGTCTCATCAGTAATCACGCCACCGGCCTCGCGCCGTTCTCCCGCGGCCCTCACTCGTCCTGCTAGCCTCAGTAAACATGATGAATGGCGACTGTATAACGCAAAAGCCGAATCCTGGACATTTTGAGCGATCTCGTAATCACGGGCAGACTCATCACGGAGACTCCCTAGTTGTCTAACCTGCGCTCTGTTACCGGTAGGCGTGACCTCTTAGGGCAGCGAAGCAAGTGCATTCTGGGAGTTGTTGTCTTTCATCCATATGAGCCAAAAATACATTTTCTGGCTTTTCTCAGTCTAGAAGGCTCCAAATTCAAAAATAATTTCACATTTCTTCTACATAAATGTCCCATTTTAAATACACATTCATCTTTCCAGAGCTGAAGTATCCCTTTAATGGTGAAGAATGTCCACCAGTATACTAGAGCTGCTCTAGTGTGACTTACTGGTGAAGAATGTCCACCAGTATACTAGAGCTGCTCTAGTGTGACTTACTGGTGAAGAATGTCCACCAGTATACTAGAGCTGCTCTAATGGGACTTACTGGTGAAGAATGTCCACCAGTATACTAGAGCTGCTCTAATGGGACTTACTGGTGAAGAATGTCCACCAGTATACTAGAGCTGCTCTAATGTGACTTACTAGTGAAGAATGTCCACCAGTATACTAGAGCTGCTCTAATGTGACTTACTGGTGAAGAATGTCCACCAGTATACTAGAGCTGCTCTAATGTGACTTACTAGTGAAGAATGTCCACCAGTATACTAGAGCTGCTCTAATGTGACTTACTGGTGAAGAATGTCCACCAGTATACTAGAGCTGCTCTAATGTGACTTACTGGTGAAGAATGTCCACCAGTATACTAGAGCTGCTCTAATGGGACTTACTGGTGAAGAATGTCCACCAGTATACTAGAGCTGCTCTAATGGGACTTACTGGTGAAGAATGTCCACCAGTATACTAGAGCTGCTCTAATGGGACTTACTGGTGAAGAATGTCCACCAGATTACTAGAGCTGCTCTAATGTGGCTTACTGGTGAAGAATGTCCACCAGATTACTAGAGCTGCTCTAGTGTGACTGACGGAGTAATCTAATACAGACAGGAGGGATCCTCATGTGTTATGAATGCACTTCTTTCTGCAGTTACTTGTATAAGGTTTAAATCTGAGGCCGTGTCATGAAATGGAGGATGCCGAATAACTCTCGATCTCCTTTCGGCAAAACTTTGGCCACTCAAGAATCTTTTGGGAAAAATGTGCATGTTTATAACTTCCGTTAGGTTTTGGTGTTATAATAGAACACATGAACACACTGCTCAGGTCCTGGCTCATTTGGGATCACACACACACACAGCCTCTACACGGACACACTGCTCGGGTCCAGTATATGAAGCATGTAAGGTTGTATTGGACGAATGTCCAAATTGCAATAATTGGCTGTTTTTGCTTAAACTTCAGGCTACATATATTCAGTATATGCCTGAATCTAGAGGTAACACAGTTTGTCTTTTTTCAACAGCAACTAATTAATCTTCCATTTTGCATGTGCTTTTGTAGCATGCATAGAGAAGTTATCAAAAGAGTTTTGGTTTAATTGGTAGATATGGCCGATGTACAGGTGAAACTCTGTATTCATGAAGTATGAAGTTCATGTATTTCAGTAACTCAAATTAAAAGGTGAAACTAATATATTTATGCTAACTATATAAATATGCATGACTATACTTTTCAGAGGGCTGACATTTCTGTATTTAAAATCTGTAAAATCTGAGATTTTGTATTTGGAGTTTTCATAAACTGTAAGCCATAATCATCAAAATAATAACTTTTGCACGATATTAAAATTTTTCGAGTTTCACCTGTATATATTTTCTGCATGTTTATCTTTTTGCCTGTGTGTTGAGAATGTAAAATCCAAACATCACAAAACTTGGTACTCATGGACACCGGGACAATTTGATGCTACACACCACCAAATTTATTAAATTTCCATACTAGTGGCCACTCCCTTACGAGAATTAACCATGTTTTTATAGTAGTAAAACCATGCTTTTTGGCATATCGACTGCCATTTCTATAACCACAAAAAAAAAAAATAATGAAAAAAACATTTTGAAGCAAAACCAAAACTGGTTAGTTTGTGGTTACCATAATCGTAGGTATGGCTCATGTTCACAAGGGTTCATTTTTCCTCGTCATCAGAGAAGAGATGCTGCAAGAGGAACTTATTCTGATTCAACATTATAAAAGCAGTAATGATGTGCACTGATAAATCCTTTAGAATAAACACTGCAATATTCCATAAAAAAATTCAATTGTCCATTTTGATTTCTCAGCAGCCTGAAATGTTCTTACATTGTCCTAGTTGTGGTCATGTTCTTCCTTCTCCCATGTCTTTGGACCCCATTAATTGTCATGCTATGTTTCCAAGGCTAATCCCTATACAAACCCTTTCAAGATTACGGAAATCATACCATTTTGCTCGTGCGTCGTGTAAAACACTAGTATAACTTCACCCACACTGCATGCAACTGTAACTGAATTTTGTATAGAAACCAAGCCATAAAAAACAGGTTCGCAATTACACACATTTCCGCCTCAGAACGGTGACGGGATGTTCCCCGTGTGTGGGTCAGTATGCGCTGGACCTTCACCTTGCGCAGGACCCTGGCCAGTGAACGGCTGGGCTTTTATTGGGGTCTGGAGGGGATCTGTCGGGTTAATCTGTAGGCCAGATCAGAAGGTCACATCCACTGATAAAGCCAGGCCTCAGCTCTTCCTTGTTATCTGCAAATGGTTAAACGGCACGACTGACTGTGTTCAGAGAACTGGGGAAGCGATGCATCTTCACACGGCGAGTCTGAACACGTGGAATTACTTGTGAGATCTGCAGCAGGGGGAAGATGTGCCATGAAAACATCTCATTTAGGCCTGTCCCTCACACAAAGCCAAGGGCATTTCAGTCATGTGGACTATTTTTAGGATGAAAAGAAACCCGGTGATTGAAAGCTAGATTCTGTGAAAGTAGATGCCATGACTCTTATGTGCTGTCATAATGAGATGAGCGCTGCTCCTCTTCTGAGCTTCGACACTTTGCCTTTGCCACACATGATGCCGCCCGTCTGCCGAGGGATTTGTGGGATCAGGATGACCTCGGCTAATCCGGAGAGTCCACAGCATTGTGTCGAGGGAAACTGTGTGTCCTTCATTAAGAGGCCCAACACCTCGAGATCAACCTCACACACACTCATGGGACTAGACCCTTATCATTATCCCGTCAGTCCTGTCAAACATACAAGCAGACACACCCACCCACACACACACACACATATACACACAGCTAGACAAACAAAGGGGCTGTATGTACATTTGCCTGGGGACCTTTCAGGATTTGCTACGTCAAAAGCTCTGTCTCTAACAAGGCGCTCGTCCATTAGTGTGTGTGTGTGTGTGTGTGTGTGTGTTTGCAGCAGACTCCTCTGAGCTCATGTGTTTCGCAGGAATGCTTTCTTTTGCTTCCTCCGGGCTGGAACTGGTGCCGGAAATCAGGCTCGTCATTGTAAAATAATAAGACCATAAGATCATCTTATGGTGTATATAGTAATGATTGCTTATAACGCTGAGAATAAACATAACAAATAGCGGCATGCGTTTATGCTGAACAGTTTTTTTGGGCTGGTGTTTAAATAAAAACACATAAAGCAAGTGTTGTGGGATGTAAACAAAAGAACAACATATACATTGCTATGTGTATGTCTCAGGAAATAGTGCCATTTTCAACGCATAATTAGAACTGAAATAATGAGTAGAACACTTAATTTAGTCACATTGTTTGATGATTAACTTGGTTTAGTGTGCAAGGCAAAGAAGAACAAAACTTTTTTAAGAGGAGCTATTTTCATGCCAGGCTGTTGATGAAAAACACCTGCCCACCAACAGAATGCTGTCCTGGGTTCTGTTAGAACTCAAGTTTACAGTCATGTTCTGTTCGATTGATGAGTTGGCTGGGTTTACAAAAAGCCTGTCTACGAATGATTGAGCTAAAGATGGCCAAGATGTCTGAAAGCCAGAGATAAGAGCTGAGACAGTGGGACCGGCAGGGCTGTGTGTCAGTAGTATGAGAAGCTATATGCCTTACTGATAGTGTCCAGTGAGGCTGTGTAAATGGAGAAAAGAAGAGGACCGAGCACTGAGCCCTGAGGCACCCCGGTGTTTCGCTGAGCCTTCATCTCTCCGACGCTTGCCTGTGAGGACAGATGGAGCCGCTGAACTACTGTACGTGTGGAAGAAGAGTTTAGTCTGTAGTTTTATCAACTGCTCTAGAATTGAGGCTTGGTGTTTTGAACAGTGTGTTTACCCGAGTCTAAGGACTCCCAGCGGAGTGCCATCCTCGAGGGAAAAAGGAAAACAGCATGTCAAGCCCAGTTCACCTGAAGGACAAAAGCATGGGATTTTTTAACCAAATTAATAACAGTAATGGCATAATATTTAAAGGATGTGTTACTGCAAAGAAAAGAAAGATGAGTGAGTTGGAAATGAGCAAATGTGTCCTCCAACTTCAAGTGTGGAAGAAGAACAAAGCCTTTTAATATATTTTTTTGGGGGCTCTACTAAAGTATATTTGGGCTCTGCTAGTCTTGATGTAGTTTCAGGCTCTACTAGAACAGGTTTTCATGCTGTAATGTTGATTATTTTCCTCATATTCTCCATTGTTGCGGCTCCTCTCTTCCCAGTCTGTCAGTAACGCTCTGTTTACTTCCTGTCTCTATGAAGCCCCTCCTTCTGAAAAGCACACTGTGCTCTGATTGGTCGGCTGGAGCAGTGTGTTGTGATTGGTCGAGCGATTGGTCAACACACTACTGACTAACTCAACCAGGCCCCGCCCCTTTATTCTGCGTATGAGTTATTTACATGAGGAATATTGTGACGTGTTCGTTCCCGGAAGAAACTCAAGACTACAATAGAGGCGTTTCAGGAGTTCAGAAACACTGACTCTGATATAGAGAAGAACTCCCGCTGGAGGGACTTTGCAGAGCTTTTCAAGCTATTGCTGAACATGTTGATTCTGTTGGTTAAATGTCACATACTGTATACAGGTCCATCTTATCTGGTCTTCAGCTATTGCTAAAGCACTGGGAATCTGACAGAGAATGACAGCTTCTTTTCTGCCTTCATCTTGAACAAGGTATGCAGAAACAGAGCCATGGGTGTTCAAAGTGCACAGGAACAATGGAGGGTGATTAAAAGCTTAGGAGAATATGAGCTTGTAGGTCGTCATCTGAGTGATGGAGTCAAAAGCAGCCGCACAATGTATATAGTCTGAGAGTCTGTGGTGATTAATGCCTATAATGGCTCATATACACTCTGACTGCTAAACATGAACTAGATCCTTTAAAAACTACTTCCCTTTCTCTGTACAGGAACATAAGGAGAAATGAAATAACAGTAATGCACACTTTTCCAGCCTTCAAACTTCTTTCACAGTCAGTGAGCCTGTCTAATCATTGTCTGTCTAACACAACTGAAGCGGTGTCTAGACTGAGCGGCTGCCACCGATAATCCCAGCGATATCCAGCAGAATCAATCTGAAACCCGAGACCCGCCGCAGTTCTCAGGTTGTCTTCGGCTTCCGTGGATTACTGTCACAATGGCGTCTGATCCCTGATGCAGCTTCTCCAAACGCTGCGACGCCGTAATGCAGATGTGACCAACTCAAACATCATTTGTCTTGTGTAGAAGAAACAGCAACGGATGGCTTCTCCATGTTCTGGCTGTATCTGGTTCAAGCAGAGTCTAGTGGAGATCCGTCCTGGACTCGATAAATCCTGATCTTGAGAAAATAAGCAAGCTGACATTCAGTACAATCTGTACAAATGTCATTTACCTCTTTTAGTTTGTCAAGAGATGTAAAGTGTAGTTGTTGAAGAGTGCATGTGTGACGAGCTCTAGTGCGTAAGAACGAGTCTATGATTGAATCTGGAAATAAAGCAAAATAACTGAGATAAATGAGAAATATTCCTCAGATGCATGTCTGTAATTTATAGCAAAACATCTAGCACTAATTTGATCTCAAACAGATTCATTAACAGTAGTTATTACTCCACCACGTGTGACGTCATTGACCAACGCCGTTGAACGACCAGTGCGACAGTATGGTTTCGGGAAACAGTCGAGACTCGCTGGTGGATTTCTTCAGCGATGCAGCGCTACAGCAGTGAAGCAGGAGTTACAGCGCTGTACGGGAAACAGCCCTGTTTAAGATATTTTTGCTTTTTTTTCATTACAGTCATTCTTGCTACACCGAGAGTTGATTTTCATTGATTGTTGCTGAGATTGTGAAGTTTCTATGGAGTTCAAGCCCCATTGGGTTTGCATATTAGAGAATCTCATAAAGCTGTTGGTTTGTTGAAGGAAAAATGCAACATAAAAAAAGCATATCATTTTGTTTTTTCCTTTTAGAGGAACTTCACAGTCTTTCTTTGTTTTCAGAAATGAATTTCTTCTCTGGATTTCTCCTAATGCTTCCTAATCTAGTTGTAATTTCGTTGGCTCATTGACAAATTGCTCTGTTGACTAGTTTCTATTAAATCCATAAATGGAAATGGAATGTTACATTCAAACAAATCATGCCAACATTTTAAATTTTGTGTGTATCATGCTTTTGATATCTGATCTAAAAGTATTGTATTTCTGTTCCAGCGCTGCACACCAGTTGTCTGATTCTTCTATAATGGTTTTGCATGTCTGTTTTTTTCCGGGCTATTAAAAGACGTTTTCTCTTTAGAGCGAGCGAGTCTGTAATGATGTCCTGTGCATTTCATCAGTCAAAGCTAATCTAGCCAATGCCCTTCCAAAGCTTGAGACCGCTCTGTTTTACATTGTGTTTAATATAATAATCAACTGGCCTACAGTACAGTGGAGGAAACACGTGTTTGTCTCTGGCTCCTGGTTTTGTTTTTGTTTGTTTGTTTGTTTTTTGCTTGGTTATTCAGAGCATTTCAGACTGGAGCTGTTTTATGAAAGAAATTATGATTTGGACTATTGAAATGTTTTTTTTTTTTTGTTGTTGTTTTAGGTAGTAGCATCAAGGGAACATTAACATTCAACACTGAAACATTCGCAATCAATGCATTTTTAAAAGAGAAATGTTATGTAGTTATTATATGACTACATATTAAAACATGATATATGCACTGGAAGTGACTAAGAATTCTGAGATATAAACTCACAATTGCAAGAGAAAAAAAGTCAGAAAACTGAGATAAAATGTTGGGTTGAGTTCATGTAGAGCTTTATTATTTATTTTATTATTATGAATTCATCCCCTCCTGCCATTAGGATCCCATAATAAAGGCCTTTCGGCTTAAGCTCTCAGCAATAGCTCTCTTCCTCTTCTGATGAAAGATCTTTCTGACATGACCTGGAGTGTTTGCTGTAATTCACCCACGGCTTTATGACTCTACAACTGAAATGCTGGCAATGTTTGTTTTTCAGGCAATGATGGTTTAAATTACACTACAGTCCATCTAAACGCACAAGGTAAATAATCCACAGTCCCACTAACAGCATCGGCTGAAACGCAGGATCAGCGTGAGAGAAACACACACACGCGGAGGAAGAGCGGGGTCAAACACATATACTTGACTTCAGCACACACTCCCTTCTCTTCAGCATAAATCTCCAGAGCGTCAGTACAGAGACCGTGTGTGGAAGACAGGATTCAGATTCCAGTCAGAGCTGATGTTCTGCAGTGGGTGTTCGTGAACAGATCAGCTGAGCTCGGCATCTGTTCATTTATAGACAAATCCTATTCGTTTGTAATGTTGTTTGCCTGTTTAAATACTGTTGCATATCTATCTGTATTGAGTAGACAAATAATGTTTATCAAAATTATGAGCAGAATCCAGTATAGTTTTACAGACTAAGACAATATGTCAAAATGCATTTGTTCTCATTTGTTCACTGTAAGCCCAGAACAAAAATACAATCTAAAAACATTTTGCTAACGTTCCCATTAAGTTATGACAATGAAACAATTTCATCATTGATTATGTTTTTATCTATTTGGCAGTGCACTTCTGATTGGCTGTGATTTTTGTTTGAGTTAATTGCAGAGACTCCGCCCACACTCTCTTTTGATTGGCTGTGATTTATAATTGATTTTGGTGTGATTGATTTTGGTGTGAATGCAGTGAACTTGCAGAGACTCCGCCCACACGCTTTTCTGATTGGCTGTGGTTTATGATTCATTTTGGTGTGAATGCAGTGAACTTGCAGAGACTCCGCCCACACTATCTTCTGATTGGCTGTGGTTTGTGATTGATTTTGGTGTGAATGCAGTGAACTTGCAGAGACTCCGCCCACACTCTCTTCTGATTGGCTGTGGTTTATGATTGATTTTGGTGTGAATGCAGTGAACTTGCAGCGACTCCACCCACACGCTCTTCTGATTGGCTGTGGTTTATGATTAATTTTGGTGTGAATGCAGTGAACTTGCAGAGACTCCGCCCACACTCTCTTCTGATTGGCTGTGGTTTATGATTGATTTTGGTGTGAATGCAGTGAACTTGCAGAGACTCCGCCCACACGCTCTTCTGATTGGCTGTGGTTTATGATTCATTTTGGTGTGAATGCAGTGAACTTGCAGAGACTCCGCCCACACTATCTTCTGATTGGCTGTGGTTTGTGATTGATTTTGGTGTGAATGCAGTGAACTTGCAGAGACTCCGCCCACATTCTCTTCTGATTGGCTGTGGTTTTTAATTGATTTTGTTGTGAATGTAATGAACTTGCAGAGACTCCGCCCACACGCTCTTCTGATTGGCTGTGGTTTATGATTGATTTTGGTGTGATTGATTTTGGTGTGAATGCAGTGAACCTGCAGAGACTCCGCCCACACGCTCTTCTGATTGGCTGTGGTTTATGATTGATTTTGGTGTGAATGCAGTGAACTTGCAGAGACTCCACCCACACTCTCTTCTGATTGGCTGTGGTTTTTGATTGATTTTGTTGTGAATGCAGTGAACTTGCAGAGACTCCGCCCACACTCTCTTCTGATTGGCTGTGGTTTGTGATTGATTTTGGTGTGGACAGACAAACTGCTTGTTGCAGGAATCTTATCGTATCAATCTTGTTAGGACACGTCAGTATGAATTGCTGTCGATCAGTAAATTCTGCAACACAAATTAACAATAATCTCAGGCATGTCTGTCTTCAGTCTCATCCAGAAGCGATCGTTACACTGTTAAAGCAAAATGTTTTTTCAAGCTCTACATTTTCAGGTGGTCCTGCTATTACGGTTAGTTCCCTAGCTTTATTGAGAGCGTAATGGAGAGCAGACTGAGCTCTGCGCGGTGAAGCCTGTAAAACTGCACACAGTCTCATCGGCTTAACTATAATAACACTGATCAGACACAAATGTGCGCTTGCTAATCAAGAGCATTAAACAAAGGGTCGCGAGTCGATCGAATCAGGCTGCAATCACGGACAAGCGCGTCTAGCTGGAAATGATATTGTGTGTGATTAATGCTCGATTTCACTCGATATGTCCTGCAGTAATCTGCTGTAGTTACAGGATCAGCGAGTGCAGCTGCTCTGAGCTGTAGCGTCTCGAGTCCGCTAGTTAAGGTTGATTCCTCTCAATGATGGTCTTTAACAGATCTGGTTCATTCTCCACCTCTTCAGTTTGATGGAGCCGCTGCAATCACAACATGCACAACACCATCCCTGAGTCTTTATGAGGAACACGTGTTTGAGGCCTTCATACGCTCCCATAACCAAAGCTGTTCATGACGTGTGCTGGAGGTCATGTGACCGGAGCCATGTGAGTTCCTGAAGACACCGCTCGCCCAACAACACCATTGAGAACTTATATTGATTGATCCAATTATAAAGGTTTTTATAGAGCTTCTTTTTAATAGCAATAACGTCCACACAGAGCACTGTTTGGTGCTCCTTTAGGGGAGTATTATATCATCTATAGCAGGATCAAACAGTAGATTTTAAATACAGTGTCAGTTTTGCATTGATTATTTTTGGAACACTGTTAAAATCACATCATAAACAATATTCTCATTGTCAAAGAACTCGCACAGAGATTAAATCTAGATCATGTCTGCTTTTTAGGATCATAACCAGCTTACAGAAATATGTTCTGAAAGTGTTTTGCTTTTAGTATTAAGCAAGTTATGAAAATGTTATTTCTGAATGTTCTCTGACATTCAAAATATCCAGTTTCTAGGGATGCACCAATATGAACATTTTGACCGATAAAATTATATTATATTATTTTATATTATTATAAAATATAAAATATATAATTATTTTATAATTATATTAAATTATAAATTATCATATATTGGCTGATAAATCAAAATCCAAATTTTTAAATAATTTTTTAGAGCCTGATTACAAAAACAAAAGTCTCACCATTAAAAGCCACGTCCCAAACACAATTATTATGTTCTCATCATAATGTTATGTAGATATGGCAGATTTGCGCTGCTCTTGTTCCACTGAACTGTGTTTTCCTTTATAGAAGTGATTCCTATCATATTTCAAGCACTTCATAACATCATGTTGAACAGTCGCATCTGAATAGTTGTCAAAGTTGTCATAACAAAGACATTTTTGTCTTGGGTAATGTCAAGTTGTCATAACAAAGACATTTTAAACAATGTCAACTTTGCATTAAAAGTGTCATAATTTACCGAATGACACTTAATGACAACAGTCATAAACATTCATAAAGACTCCTTCATGTTCATGACAGGTGTTATGTCATGTTTATGACAGTGTCATGTCAGTCTTATGCACACCCCTTCAAATAAAGTGTTACCAAATAAAATAATAATGTATAAATAATAATGTTTTTGTGCTGATGTTTTGAGAACATTAGAAATAACTTAGAATGAACGTTCTGTTAATGTTAGAACGTTTGTTCCTGAAAACCTTGACACAACGTTCCCTGTTCCCTGTTCCCTGTTCCCTGTTCCCTGTTCCCTGTTCCCTGTACCCTGTACCCTGTTCCCTGTTCCCTGTTCCCTGTTCCCTGTTCCATGTTCGCTGTTCCCTGTTCCCTGTTCCATGTACCCTGTTCCCTGTTCCCTGTTCCATGTTCGCTGTTTGCTGTTCCCTGTTCCCTGTTCCCTGTTCCATGTACCCTGTTCCCTGTTCCCTGTTCCCCGTACCCTGTTCCATGTACCCTGTTCCCTGTTCCCTGTTCCCCGTACCCTGTTCCATGTACCCTGTTCCCTGTTCCCCGTACCCTGTTCCCTGTACCCTGTTCCCTGTTCCCTGTACCCTGTTCGCCGTTCCCTGTTCCCTGTTCCCTGTTCCCCGTTCCCCGTACCCTGTTCGCTGTTCGCTGTTCCCTGTTCGCTGTTCCCTGTTCCCTGTTCCCTGTTCCCTGTACCCTGTTCGCTGTTCCCTGTTCCCTGTTCCCTGTACCCTGTTCGCCGTTCCCTGTTCCCTGTTCCCTGTTCCATGTACCCTGTTCCCTGTTCCCTGTTCCCTGTTCCCTGTTCCCTGTACCCTGTTCGCTGTTCCCTGTTCGCTGTTCCCTGTTCCCCGTACCCTGTTCGCTGTTCCCTGTTCGCTGTTCCCTGTTCCCTGTACCCTGTTCGCCGTTCCCTGTTCCCTGTTCCCTGTTCCATGTACCCTGTTTCCTGTTCCCCGTACCCTGTTCGCTGTTCCCTGTTCGCTGTTCCCTGTTCCCTGTTCCATGTTCGCTGTTTGCTGTTCCCTGTTCCCTGTTCCATGTACCCTGTTCCCTGTTCCCCGTACCCTGTTCCATGTACCCTGTTCCCTGTTCCCCGTACCCTGTTCCATGTACCCTGTTCCCTGTTCCCCGTACCCTGTTCCCTGTACCGTTCCCTGTTCCCTGTACCCTGTTCGCCGTTCCCTGTTCCCTGTTCCATGTACCCTGTTCCCTGTTCCCTGTTCCCCGTACCCTGTTCGCTGTTCCCTGTTCGCTGTTCCCTGTTCGCTGTTCCCTGTTCGCTGTTCCCTGTTCCCTGTACCCTGTTCGCTGTTCCCTGTTCCCTGTTCCCCGTTCCCTGTTCGCTGTTCCCTGTTCGCTGTTCCCTGTTCCCTGTACCCTGTTCCCTGTTCCCTGTTCCCTGTGCCCTGTGCCCTGTTCCCTGTTCCCTGTTCCCTGTACCCTGTTCCCTGTTCCCTGTACCCTGTTCCCTGTTCCCTGTTCCCTGTTCCCTGTGCCCTGTGCCCTGTTCCCTGTTCCCTGTTCCCTGTTCCCTGTTCCCTGTTCCCTGTGCCCAGTTCCCTGTACCCTGTTCCATGTTCGCTGTTCGCTGTTCCCTGTTCTTTCTTTCTTTCTTTCTTTCTTTAGGCTCCATCTAAACTCTCGTATTTGTCTCTGTTTTGAACCATACATTTACGATCATTTCTAGTGTTTATACTACTAAAACAGTTTACCTAACATCTCAGACTAACCTAACATCGCTAGCTTCCGTTATTGTTAACACAACACGCTTGTATCTTGTTAGCCTGTTAACGCGCCGCCCGTGCGCTCAGTTATTTATTTATTTATTTTTCTCGTGCGCGCCCGGATACTTTGGATGCGCCTAGCATAGTGAACCATTTACATGATTCGGTTCCGGCTGAGTTATTGCCTGTGCAGCAGGGCAGATGGGTAACTGTGAGAGATCGCTCTAGTCGCGGATCAAAAAACCACTCTTCTGTTCCGATCACCATAACATATCGATTTGCCCCACTCAGTGAAACACCCACTGAGAATTATGTTGATTGTGCCCTGGTAATTGGCGATTCTATTACACGGAACGTGAAAATAGAGACACCAGCCACCATAGTCACATGTTTGCCGGGAGCCAGAGCGCCTGACATCAAAGCAAATTTAAAAGTGCTGGCTAATGCTAATCGTAAATTCTCTAAGATTGTTATTCACGTCGGCACAAATGATGTTCGACTTCGCCAGTCGGAGATCACCAAAATGAATATTAAAGAGGTGTTTGAACTCGCAAGTACGATGTCAGGCACTATAATTTGCTCTGGCCCCCTTCCTGTTCGAAGGAGTGATGAGATAGTTAGTAGATTGTGTTCACTCAATGGCTGGTTGTCTAATTGGTGTCCGCAAAATAATATAGAATTCATAGACAATTGGAAAAGTTTTTGGGGCAAACCTGACCTGTTGAAAAGAGATGGTATTCATCCCTCCTGGGATGGTGCTGCTCTTCTCTCTAGTAATTTGGCTCATAGTCTTAGAGATAAAACATGACAACCTGGGGCTCAGGTCAGGAAGCAGACAGACTGGCTAAACCGACCGTCTGCTAGCGGCCTCACGTCACCAAGGTCAGATAAATCCCATCATATAGAGGCTCTTTCACCTAGATATCATCATATAGAGACTGTGTCTGTTCCCCGAATTTGGAAATCCAAAAAACTGCCAAACCTTTCTAAGGTTAAAAGTTTAATTGATGTTCAACAAATAAAAAACAGATATAATACAGATGAGCAAACGATAAAGCTTGGGTTGTTGAATATTCGATCCCTTAATTCAAAAGCTCTCATAGTTAATGATAAGATTACAGACTATAACCTAGATGTGCTGTGTTTGACAGAAACCTGGCTAAAACCAAACGATTACATTACTTTAAATGAGTCCACTCCGCAAGATTACTGTTATAAACATGAGCCTCGTCCGAAAGGCAAAGGGGGAGGTGTTGCTGTAATTTATAGTAATATTTTCAAAACCACTAAGAAATCTAGTTTTAAATATACTTCTTTTGAAGTGTTGGTGCTTAATGTAAAAATATATAGTGTAAACAATAAATCACGTTTGAGAATTCTGCTGGCTACTGTTTACAGGCCACCAGGGCACCATAAAGATTTTATCAAAGAATTTGCTGACTTTCTATCAGAATTAGTATTGGCTGCCGATAAAGTCCTAATTGTTGGTGATTTTAATATACATGTAGATAATGAAAAAGATGCATTGGGATTGGCATTTAAAGACATTATAAACTCAATTGGAGTGAGACAACACGTGTCAGAACCTACTCATTGTCGTAATCATACTCTAGATCTAATATTATCTCATGGAATAGATGTTGATGTCGTTGAAATTCTGCAGCAGAGCGACGACATCTCAGATCATTATCTAGTCTTGTGTAAATTACATTTAGCCAAGGCTGCAAAGCCGACTCCGTGTTATAAATATGTTACACCTATCACTTCTGCCACTAAAGATGGCTTTATTAATAATCTTCCTAATCAGTTTCATCATCTCAGCATCCTGGATAGCTTAGAAGAACTTGATATTGCAACAGAAACGTTTGAATCTCTATTTTCCAGCACTTTAGACATAGTTGCTCCGTTGCGCTTAAAGAAGATTAAAGAAAATAGTCCAACGCCGTGGTACAACGAGCACACCCGGGCCCTTAAGAGAGCAGCCAGAAAAATGGAGCGAAACTGGAAGAAAACAAAACTAGAGGTATTTCGGATTTCATGGAAGGAGAGCTCGATTGTTTACAGAGAGGCATTAAAAGATGCTAGAACGGATTATTTTTCAACCCTATTAGAAGAAAATAAACATAATCCTAGGTATTTATTTGAACAAGTGGCTAAACTAACGAAAAAGAAAGCTTCAATCCCAGAAGTTTCCAAGAAACACAGCAGTAATGACTTTATGAACTTCTTCACTTATAAGATCTATAATATCAGGGACAAAATTATAACTATGCAACCGTCTACTACAGTAGCGCATCAGGGAGTGCATTGTAGTCTCCGTGAGGAACATTTTGATTCATTTGTTGCTATAGGAGAGGAAGAATTTTGCAAACTTGTTAATTCATCTAAATCGACAACTTGTATGCTAGACCCTATACCGACTAAGCTACTGAAAGAGATGCTTCCAGAGGTCATAGATCCTCTTCTAAATATCATTAATTCATCTTTGTCTCTAGGATACGTACCAAAAACCTTTAAGTTGGCTATGATTAAACCGCTTGTTAAAAAACCGCAACTTGATCCGACAGAATTGGTCAATTATAGGCCAATCTCGAATCTGCCTTTTCTGTCAAAGATACTAGAAAAAGCAGTTTCATCACAACTTTGTTCCTTTTTAGAAAGAAATAATATCTGCGAGGATTTTCAGTCCGGATTTAGACCGTACCATAGTACTGAGACTGCTCTCATTAAAGTCACAAATGATTTGCTCTTATCATCCGATCGTGGTTGTATCTCTCTATTAGTGTTACTTGATCTTAGTGCTGCATTTGATACTATCGACCACAACATTCTTTTAAATAGACTAGAAAACTATGTTGGCATTAGTGGAATTGCACTAGCATGGTTTAAATCATACTTATCTGACCGTTTTCAGTTTGTAGCAGTAAATGAAGAGATGTCTTATCGATCACAAGTTCAGTATGGCGTACCACAAGGCTCAGTACTAGGACCGCTGCTGTTCACTCTGTACATGCTACCATTAGGATATATCATTAGGAAATATGGAATTAGCTTCCACTGTTATGCTGATGATACTCAGCTGTATATTTCTTCAAAACCTAACGAAACTTACCAATTCTCAAAATGAACGGAATGCATAGCTGATATAAAAAATTGGATGACCAGTAATTTCCTATTACTAAATTCTGAAAAAACAGAGATTCTAATCATTGGACAAAAAACTGCCACACGTAATAACCCAAAATACTGTCTAACAATCGATGGCTGCTCTGTTAAGTCTTCGTCGTCAGTTAGGAACCTGGGTGTGCTCTTTGATACCAATCTTTCATTTGAAAGTCACGTGTCTAGTATCTGTAAAACCGCATTTTTCCATCTTAAAAATATATTTAAATTACGTCATATGCTCTCACTGACAAATGCGGAACAATTAGTTCATGCATTCATGACATCAAGGCTAGATTATTGTAATGCTCTACTGGGTGGTTGCCCTGCACGCTTAATAAACAAACTACAGCTAGTTCAAAACGCAGCCGCTAGAGTTCTTACCAGAACCAGGAAGTATGACCATATTAGCCCGGTTCTGTCAACACTGCATTGGCTGCCTATTAAACATCGTATAAATTTTAAAATATTGCTGATTACTTACAAAGCACTAAATGGTTTAGCTCCCCAGTACTTGAGCGAGCTCTTAACGCATTATAGTCCTTCACGTCTATTGCGATCTCAAAATTCTGGCCAGTTGATAATACCTAGAATATCAAAATCGACTGCTGGCGGTAGATCCTTTTCCTATTTAGCACCAAAACTTTGGAACAATCTTCCTAACACAGTCCGGGAAGCAGATACAGTCTGTCAGTTTAAATCTAGACTAAAAACACATCTCTTTGGCTTAGCATACACATAACACATTATAGATTTCTATAATTCAATGTTAGGCTGCATAGTTTAGATCAGCCGGAACCGGGAACACTTCCCATAATTCCTGATGTACTTTGTACATCATAAGAAGGATGGCGTCTACGCTAATATTAGTCTCTCTGCTTATCCCGAGGTTTACCGCGAACCGCCGGATCCAGGCCATATCCAGATCTGAGGAAGGACCATCACATGGACACGACGACATTGCATCCCTGATGAGCCAGCCCCATCAACACTGTGAAGGCCCATGGACACCTCAACACAGTCATCTCCTCACCGGCCGGATGACCCAACCCAACCAGATGAACTGGATAAATATCGTGAAAGTTCTGATCACATCTGACTCCTGACATTATGCTGCCTAACTCATAATCATACACTGTTCGTTCATTGGCCAAAGGAGGACTGGCCCCCTGACTGAGCCTGGGTTCTCCCAAGGTTTTTTTCTCCATTCTGTCACCTGATGGAGTTTTGGTTCCTTGCCACTGTTGCCTTTTTCGCCTCTCTTCGCTTTTGTCGCCATTGGCTTTTGGCTTGCTTAGTTGGGGACATTTAACATTTAATTTTGAATTTAACAATACTATTACAACATTGTTTTCCTGTTATCTCTGTAAAGCTGCTTTGAAACAATTTGTATTGTAAAAAGCGCTATATAAATAAAGGTGACTTGACTTGACTTGACTTGACTTGACTTGACTTTCTTTCTTTCTTTCTTTCTTTCTTTCTTTATATAGCACAAGTAAACACAACAGAAGTTGACCACTGTGCTTCACACAACATAAATCCAACAATACCCAAGAAAAAAATTAATAATAATAAAATTAAGAAATATCATTCGGACTGCAAAAGAAAACATGGATACATTTAAATTTAAATAAATGCACGCTCCAAAAGATACAGCTTTAGTTTGAGTTTAAACTCATTTAAAGAGGATAGCGATCTCAAGGAGCCAGGGAGGCTATTCCACAACCTAGGACCGACAACACCAAAAGCACGGTCCCCTCTGGACTTTAAGCGTGAGTATGGTTGGGACAGATTATAGTTACTCGTGGACCTTAGACATCTCCCAGATACATTAACATTTATAAGTTCGGACAAGTATGAGGGTGCTAAACCGTTTAAAGATTTAAAAACAAACATCAGAATTTTCATGTCTACTCAGCCAACTAAGAGATAATAAAATCGGAGTGATATGTTCATGTTTACGGGTCCCAGTCAGGAATCTAGCAGCAGCATTTTGGACCATTTGAAGCCTTGCAATTGAAAACTGGGGTAGTCCTACATATAAGGAGTTACAATAATCCAGACGGGATAGGACGAAAGCATGTATAACTTTTTCAAGCTCTACCGAGGATAGAAAATGCTTTACTCTGGATAATAGCTTAAAGTGAAAGAAACTTGATTTAACCACTGTGTTTATGTGTTTCTCTAGCTTTAGGGAGGTATCCAAGACTACTCCTAGACTCCTGACCGTAGGTTTAATATCACAGTACAAGTCTGCAGTATTAAAAGTTGTGTTATTTTCTCCTAAAGAGGGGCCAAACACTATAGCCTCTGTTTTACTAGCGTTTAAATGTAAAAAATGTAAGGACATCCAAGATTTAATGTCATTTAGGCACGCAGATAGGGTTTCAAGGCCCTTTGTGTCAGTGCGCTTAAAAGGCAGATAGATTTGAGTATCATCTGCGTATAAGTGGAAAGACACTCCGTGTTTTCTAAAAATTGGTCCCAACGGCAGCATATACAATGAAAACAAAGTAGGAGCCAGAATGGAGCCTTGTGGAACGCCATAGGTAAGAGGAGCTACGGACGAAACAGAGTCTCCAATACCCACTGAGAAGGTTCTGTTTGTAAGGTAGGACTTAAACCAGCTAAGAGCATTTCCTCGGATACCCACAGACTTTTCAAGGCGTGATAGTAAAATTCTGTGGTCAACAGTGTCGAATGCAGCCCTCAGATCCAAAAGAATCAAAACGGAGTCCCCAGAATCAAGAGACATCAAAATATCATTTAAAACTCTCAATAAAGCAGATTCCGTACTGTGATTAGTCCTAAAACCAGACTGAAACTTCTCTATGATACTATTCTCATCAAGGAAACTCTGTAGTTGCAATGTACCCTGTTCCCTGTACCCTGTTTGCTGTTCCCTGTTCCCTGTACCCTGTTCCCTGTACCCTGTTCGTTGTTCCCTGTTCCCTGTTCCCTGTTCCCTGTTCTCTGTTCCCTGTTCACTGTTCACTGTTCCCTGTTCCCTGTTCCCTGTTCGCTGTTCCCTGTTCCCTGTTCCCTGTTCGCTGTTCCCTGTTCCATGTTCCCTGTTCGTTGTTCCCTGTTTGTTGTTCCCTGTACCCTGTTCGCTGTTCCCTGTACCGTGTTTGCTGTTCCCTGTTCCCTGTTCCCTGTTCCCTGTTTGCTGTTCCCTGTTCCCTGTACCCTGTTTGCTGTTCCGTGTTCCCTGTACCCTGTTCCCTGTTCGTTGTTCCCTGTACCCTGTTCGCTGTTCCCTGTATCCTGTTTGCTGTTCCCTGTTCCCTGTTCGCTGTTCCCTGTTTGCTGTTCCCTGTTCCCTGTTCCCTGTTCCCTGTACCCTGTACCCTGTACCCTGTACCCTGTACCCTGTACCCTGTTCCATGTTCCCTGTTCCCGGTACCCTGTTTGCTGTTCCCTGTTCCCTGTTCCCTGTACCCTGTTCGCTGTTCCCTGTACCCTGTACCCTGCTCGCTGTTCCCTGTTCCCTGTTCCCCGTACCCTGTTCGCTGTTCCCTGTTCCCTGTTCCCCGTACCCTGTTCCCTGTACCCTGTACCCTGTTCCCTGTACCCTGTTCGCTGTTCCCTGTTCCCTGTTCACTGTTCCCTGTTCCCCGTTCCCTGTTCCCCGTTCCCCGTTCCATGTTCCCTGTTCACTGTTCCCTGTTCCCCGTTCCCTGTTCCCCGTTCCATGTTCCATGTTCCCTGTTCCCTGTTCCCTGTTCGCTGTTCGCTGTTCCCTGTTCCTTGTTCCCTGTTCCCTGCTCCCTGTTCCCTGTTTGCTGTTCCCTGTTCCCTGTTCCCTTTTCCCTGTTACCTGTTCCCTGTTCCCTGTTACCTGTTCCATGTTCCTTGTTCCTTGTTCCCTGTACCCTATTCCCTGTTCCCTGTTCCATGTTCCATGTTCCCTGTTCCCTGTTCCCTGTTCGCTGTTCCCTGTTCCATGTTCCCTGTTCCATGTTCCATGTTCCCTGTTCCATGTTCCATGTTCCCTGTTCCCTGTTCGTTGTTCCCTGTTCGTTGTTCGCTGTTCCCTGTACCGTGTTTGCTGTTCCCTGTTCCATGTTCCCTGTTCCCTGTTCCCTGTTCCCTGTTCGTTGTTCCCTGTTCGTTGTTCGCTGTTCCCTGTACCGTGTTCCCTGTTCCCTGTTCCCTGTTCCCTGTTCCCTGTTCCATGTTCCCTGTTCCATGTTCCATGTTCCCTGTTCCCTGTTCGTTGTTCCCTGTTCGTTGTTCCCTGTTCCCTGTACCATGTTTGCTGTTCCGTGTTCCCTGTTCCCTGTTTGCTGTTCCCTGTTCGCTGTTCCCTGTTTGCTGTTTCATGTTCGCTGTTCCCTGTTCCATGTTCCCTGTTCCATGTTCCATGTTCCATGTTCCATGTTCCATGTTCGTTGTTCCCTGTTCGTTGTTCCCTGTACCCTGTTCCCTGTACCGTGTTTGCTGTTCCCTGTTCCCTGTTCCCTGTTCCCTGTGCCCTGTTCCCTGTGCCCTGTTCCCTGTTCCCTGTTCCCTGTGCCCTGTTCCCTGTTCCCTGTTCCCCGTACCCTGTTCGCTGTTCCCTGTTCGCTGTTCCCTGTTCCCTGTACCCTGTTCGCTGTTCGCTGTTCCCTGTTCCCTGTTCCCTGTTCCCTGTGCCCTGTTCCCTGTTCCCTGTTCCCTGTTCCCTGTTCCCTGTTTGCTGTTCCCTGTTCCCTGTTTGCTGTTCCCTGTTCTCTGTTCCCTGTACGCTGTTCGCTTTTCCCTGTACCCTGTTTGCTGTTCCCTGTTCGCTGTTCCGTTTGCTGTTCCCTGTTCGCTGTTCCCTGTTTGCTGTTCCCTGTTCCCTGTTTGCTGTTCCCTGTTCCCTGTACCCTGTTCCCTTTTCCCTGTACCCTGTTTGCTGTTTGCTGTTCCCTGTACCCTGTACCCTGTACCCTGTACCCTGTACCCTGTACCCTGTTCGCTGTTCCCTGTTTACTGTTCCCTGTTCCCTGTTCCCTGTTCCCCGTTCCCTGTTCCCCGTTCCCTGTTCCCTGTTCCCTGTTCCCTGTTCCCGTTCCCTGTTCCCTGTTCCCTGTTCCCCGTTCCATGTTCCCTGTTCGCTGTTCCCTGTTCCCTGTTCCCTGTTTGCTGTTCCCTGTTCCCTTTTCCCTGTTACCTGTTACCTTTTCCCTGTTACCTGTTCCATGTTCCCTGTTACCTGTTCCCTGTTCCCTGTTCCCTGTTCCCTGTTCCATGTTCCTTGTTCCCTGTACCCTGTTCCCTGTTCCCTGTTCCCTGTTCCATGTTCCATGTTCCATGTTCCCTGTTCCCTGTTCCCTGTTCGCTGTTCCCTGTTCCATGTTCCATGTTCCCTGTTCCATGTTCCCTGTTCCCTGTTCGTTGTTCCCTGTACCCTGTTCGCTGTTCCCTGTACCGTGTTTGCTGTTCCCTGTTTGCTGTTCCCTGTTCCCTGTACCCTGTTTGCTGTTCCGTGTTCCCTGTTCCCTGTTCCCTGTTTGCTGTTCCCTGTTCGCTGTTCGCTGTTCCCTGTTTGCTGTTTCATGTTCGCTGTTCCCTGTTCCCTGTTCCATGTTCCCTGTTCCCTGTTCGATGTTCCCTGTACTGTGTTTGCTGTTCCCTGTTCCCTGTTCCCTGTTCCCTGTTCCCTGTACCCTGTTTGCTGTTCCCTGTTCCCTGTTCCCTGTTTGCTGTTCCCTGTTCGCTGTTCCCTGTGTGCTGTTTCATGTTCCCTGTTCCCTGTTTGCTGTTCCCTGTTCCCTGTTTGCTGTTCCCTGTTCCCTGTTCCCTGTTCGCTGTTCCCTGTACCCTGTTCGCTTTTCCCTGTACCCTGTTTGCTGTTCCCTGTTCCCTGTTCGCTGTTCCGTTTGCTGTTCCCTATTTGCTTTTCCCTGTTCACTGTACGCTGTTTGCTGTTCCCTGTTCCCTGTTCGCTGTTCCCTGTTTGCTGTTCCCTGTTCCCTGTACCCTGTACCCTGTTTGCTGTTTGCTGTTCCCTGTACCCTGTTCCCTGTACCCTGTTCGCTGTTCCCTGTTCCCTGTTCACTGTTCCCCGTTCCCTGTTCCCTGTTCCCTGTTCCCTGTTCCCTGTTCCCCGTTCCCTGTTCACTGTTCCCTGTTCCCCGTTCCATGTTCCCTGTTCGCTGTTCCCTGTTCCCTGTTCGCTGTTCCGTTTGCTGTTCCCTGTTCGCTGTTCCCTGTTTGCTGTTCCCTGTT
The DNA here is from genome assembly GCA_031834385.1 of Semotilus atromaculatus. NCBI lineage: Eukaryota > Metazoa > Chordata > Actinopteri > Cypriniformes > Leuciscidae > Semotilus > Semotilus atromaculatus. The sequence continues at coordinate 35,900,210 of JAULUF010000001.1, forward strand.
CCCTGTTCCCTGTATCCTGTTTGCTGTTCCCTGTTCCCTGTTCCCTGTACCCTGTTTGCTGTTCCCTGTTCGCTGTTCCCTGTACCCTGTTTGCTGTTCCCTGTTCCCTGTTCGCTGTTCCCTGTTCCCTGTTCCCTGTTCCCTGTTCCCTGTTCCCTGTACCCTGTACCCTGTTCCCTGTTCCCTGTTCCCTGTACCCTGTTCCCTGTTCCCTGTACCCTGTACCCTGTTCCCTGTACCCTGTACCCTGTACCCTGTTCGCTGTTCCCTGTTCCCTGTTCACTGTTCCCTGTTCCCCGTTCCCTGTTCCCCGTTCCATGTTCCCTGTACCCTGTACCCTGTACCCTGTACCCTGTTCCATGTTCCCTGTTCGCTGTTCCCTGTTCCCTGTTTGCTGTTCCCTGTTCCCTGTTTTACTCCATAACGATGCACATAAACTTCAAACAGAAAAAGGAAATGCAAAAATGTAAAATGAATAGTAATTACTAAAGCAATTACACGCTTAGATCTTACTCATAAGCCATCACTTTGATTAAAACTGTAAAAACCCTGTAAGTTGCTTGTAAAACGTCATAAATGAGGCTTTCTAAAGATGAGGTGAGCCGGAGAGTTACGGGCCGTTTGCCTGGAGATCCCAGTGAATATTCATCAGATGTAAGGAATATAAATAAATGTTAGTGTAGATCAGAATGAAACTTAGAGTTTGCGGAGAGGTTTCTGCACAGATGTTCTGGTCACACGGTGCCGGGAATATGTGTAAACTGGGACACTCACTGAACATTTATTATAGGAGGGTTTTTTTCAAAGAAATTTAAAAGGTATTAATGCAAGTGGAACAATGTTAATGACCTCCACCTCACTATACTGAGCAGATATTTTATATAAGAGCTGTGTGGTCTCTCTCTCTCTCTCTCTCTCTCCCTCTCTCTCTCTCTCTCTCTCTCCCTCTCTCTCTCTCTCCGTGTGTGTGTGTGAGGAGTGTGTGTGTGTGTGTGTGTGTGTGTGTGTGTGTGTGTGTGTGTATGTGTGCTCATGTTTATATTACATTGTGAGAACCCAATGTCCCCACAAAGATAGCAATATCTGAAATCCTTGTCCTTGTGGGGACATTTTCTGGTCCCCATGAGGAAACCAGCGTATAAATTATACTAAGTGATGTTTTTTGGAAATGTAAAAATGCATAAAGTTGTGTGTGATGGGCAGGTTTAGGGGTAGGGTTAGTGTAAGGGGATAGAATATACAGTTTTTACAGTATAAAAATCCTTATGTCTATGGAGAGTCCCCACAAAGATAGCGGACAAGACATTGTGTGTGTGTGTGTGTGTGTGTGTGTGTGTGTGTGTGTGTGTGTGTGTGTGTGTGTCTGTGTGTGTGTGTGTGCCGGGTCTTTGATGTCGCCTCATCTGCTCTGAGATGTAGCTGTTGTAGATGTTGTAGATGTCAGACGATGTCCAGAGTCGTGGCGCTCGTATAAACAGCGTCGAGCCGCACGTCGTTACGCTCACTAAAAGCTTCTTAACTTCACATTCAGCTTTTAACAAACAAATGCTGATTTATATTGAACACACGCTGATTAAAGGGTCAATGACAAAAAAGAGTGTCTTCGATAAAGAATAAAACACATGATTTAGGAAACTTTTAAATAAGAAAGGTTTGAACTGAATGTGTGCCGTAACACTGAGTGAAGAGTATAATATATACACCTTGAATCCTCGTGTTGTGAGAATGTTTTGGTAATGTTCCCATTAAGTTGTGAAAATGTTATTTCTGGATGTTCAAAACGTCCAGTTTTTAAAAACATTTTTCTTGGTTATGCAAATATTAAGAGAACATTCCATTGTATCATTCTGCCAATATTATGGCAACATTTTACATCTTACTTTTTAGGGTACATGAGTAGAACTGAGTAAAATTAAGTATTCCTTTTCAATTTTACTCAACATTGTACAAAATTATTTGATTTTTAATGTACTTAAGTATCAAAAGTAAAGAGTACTGATTGATGAATGTTTATTTATGTACAATTCTATATCCCACCGGTTATAATGTACTACACACAGAGCTTAAACTCAGTCTGACATCATTATGAATTATTATAAATTGTCAAATAGCCAGCACTATAAGGAAGATTATGCAGACACTTAATATGTATTGATCTGCAAGCAAGAAAACGTTTATTTTCTTACCATAACTTGATAACTACTACTGATAATACTGATAATTCAATAAAAAAATATATAGGCTACCATATATTGTATAAAAAATAGGAAAAACTAAATGTTTGTAAATGTGTTGACAAATATAACATGGTTTACTCATGTTATGTGATGATAAGATAACAAGATAAGATTAGTAGTTTTACATCACTGGAGAATCTGCATTCATTTGCGTTATTTTCACGATCGGGCCGGATCATGGGAGAACACGATCGGTCTGGATCATGGGAGAACATGATCGGTCCGGATCCTGGGAGGACGGGATCGGTCCGGATTGTGGGAGGACGGGATCGGTCCGGATCCTGGGAGAATGGGATCGGTCCGGATCGTGGGAGAATGGGATCGGTCCGGATCGTGGGAGAATGGGATCAGTCTGGATCGTGGGAGAATGGTATTGGGAGAACGGGATCGGTCCGGATCATGGGAGAACGGGATCGGTCCGGATCGTGGGAGAATGGGATCGGTCCGGATCGTGGGAGAATGGGATCGGTCCGGATCGTGGGAGAACGGGATCAGTCTGGATCGTGGGAGGACGGGATCGGTCCGGATCGTGGGAGAATGGGATCAGTCTGGATCGTGGGAGAATGGTATTGGGAGAACGGGATCGGTCCGGATCATGGGAGAACGGGATCGGTCCGGATCGTGGGAGAACGGGATCGGTCCGGATCGTGGGAGAACGGGATCAGTCTGGATCGTGGGAGAACGTGATCGGTCCGGATCGTGGGAGAACGGGATCGGTCTTGATCGTGGGAGGACGGGATCGGTCCGGATCATGGGAGAACGGGATTGGTCCGGATCATGGGAGAACGGGATCGGTCCGGATCATGGGAGAACGGGATCGGTCCGGATCATGGGAGAACGGGATCGTCTGGATCGTGGGAGAACGTGATCGGTCCGGATCGTGGGAGAATGGTATTGGGAGAACGGGATCGGTCCGGATCATGGGAGAACGGGATCGGTCCGGATCGTGGGAGAACGGGATCGGTCCGGATCGTGGGAGAATGGGATCAGTCTGGATCGTGGGAGAACGGGATCGGTCTGGATCATGGGAGAATGGGATCAGTCTGGATCGTGGGAGAACGGGATCGGTCTGGATCATGGGAGAACGGGATCGGTCCGGATCTTGGGAGAACGGGATCGGTCTGGATCATGGGAGAATGGGATCAGTCTGGATCGTGGGAGAACGGGATCGGTCTGGATCATGGGAGAACGGGATCGGTCCGGATCTTGGGAGAACGGGATCGGTCCGGATCTTGGGAGAACGGGATCGGTCCGGATCGTGGGAGAATGGGATCAGTCTGGATCGTGGGAGAACGGGATCGGTCCGGATCTTGGGAGAACGGGATCGGTCCGGATCTTGGGAGAACGGGATCGGTCTGGATCATGGGAGAATGGGAGGATCATGGGAGAACGCGATCGGTCCGGATCATGGGAGAACGGGATCGGTCTGGATCATGGGAGAACGGGATCAGTCTGGATCGTGGGAGAACGTGATCGGTCCGGATCAAGGGAGAACTGGATCGGTCTTGATCGTGGGAGAACGGGATCGGTCTGGATCATGGGAGAATGGGATCGGTCCGGATCATGGGAGAACGGGATCGGTCTGGATCATGGGAGAACGGGATCAGTCTGGATCGTGGGAGAACGTGATCGGTCCGGATCGTGGGAGAATGGGATCGGTCCGGATCATGGGAGAACGGGATCGGTCTGGATCATGGGAGAACGGGATCGGTCCGGATCGTGGGAGAACGGGATCGGTCTGGATCGTGGGAGAACGCGATCGGTCTGGATCATGGGAGAACGGGATCGGTCCGGATCGTGGGAGAACGGGATCGGTCTGGATCATGGGAGAACGGGATCGGTCTGGATCATGGGAGAATGGGATCAGTCTGGATCGTGGGAGAACGCGATCGGTCTGGATCATGGGAGAACGGGATCGGTCCGGATCGTGGGAGAACGGGATCGGTCTGGATCATGGGAGAATGGGATCGGTCCGGATCGTGGGAGAACGGGATCGGTCTGGATCATGGGAGAATGGGAGGATCATGGGAGAACGCGATCGGTCCGGATCATGGGAGAATGGGATCGGTCTGGATCATGGGAGAATGGGAGGATCATGGGAGAACGCGATCGGTCCGGATCAGGAATGAAGCGATTTCTGGTTCGTTGAAAAGACCCGCTCGTTCTCGGAGCACGTGACAATTTCTTCCGTTCTAATTAACGAGGAGCGTCACGTTTTATGAAATGTAGTGGAGTAAAAAGTATCTTACAATTTTATGCTTTGGAATGTAGTGAAGTAAAAGTAAACACTTCCCAAAATAAAAATAATCTGATAAAGTACTTGAGAAATGTACTTAATTACAGTACAGTAACGAAGTAATAATACCGCGTTACTTCCCGAGACTCGACGATCTGGACACAATCGTGATGTTTCTGTCACAGCTTTCCCTGTTCATACACTCCACTGTGGTTGGCAGACTCATATTAAATATGATTTCAAATGAATAATAAGTGAGGCTGTGTTGTTAAAAATTTTCGAAGAAAAGGTTCTAAATGGAACCTTAAGTGTTTCGTTTTAATTAATTGTTCATTTTAATGAAATTTTATAAATTAAGCAGCTCGTAAACATACTTTATCTCTATGAAATAAACGAAACATGAAGCCAATTATAGAACCTTTTAGGCATAAACCACTGAACCTTTTCTAATAGTGTAATAATAAAAGCACAACGCTATATTTAATGTTTTTCCTTTTAATGAGACTCGTTATGATATCAGGATCCCCCTAGAAAACATCCAGATGTATGTCCGTACGAATGCGGATATATTTGAGCTGAATATGTTGGATATGAAGTGTCTGTGGCGGGAGGCAGAGGTCAGCGCTGAGATGGAGTGTGTGTGTTGCGAGGGCCGACGCGTCTCCTCTGTAATGCGGGAGTGTTTGGGCCCTAATGCATCGACCTCGACCCCGGGGCCTGTAAATCAACATCTGTAAATCAACATCTGAGCCTCACATCTGCATGTTTACCTCAGAGAGACGGTCCGAACTGCTCTTATCATCATGCTTTTGCTATTATAGTTTTGGAAATATTCTGTTTTATATGCATGTTAGCAGGCAAACTGCTGTATTCATAGCATCAGCGCTTTATTCTAGCATCTTTCTGCAGTTTTGATGGCAGTGACTCGGATGACCAACAGGGGGCGACAGCGTCTTCTGTCCTCAGAAACTCACCACTTCATGTTCATAAAGGGCCTGAATCCTGATACATGAAGGTCATACGGATCAGTGTGTGTGCGGATCAGTGTGTGTGTGTGTGTGTGTGTGTGTGCGTGTGTGTGTGTGTGTGTGTGTGCGGATCAGTGTGTGTGTGTGTGTGTGTGTGCGTGTGTGTGTGTGTGTGTGTGCAGATCAGTGTGTGTGCGGATCAGTGTGTGTGTGTGTGTGTGCGGATCAGTGTGTGTGCGGATCAGTGTGTGTGCGGATCAGTGTGTGTGTGTGCGGATCAGTGTGTGTGTGTGTGTGCGGATCAGTGTGTGTGTGCGTTTCAGAGCGGACATCGTTCAGGTCATATTCACAAAGGACGCTTTGTATAATAAACCACACAATCAAGTCAAGTCAAGTATATTTCACAATAACAGGAAATACTACAGATAGTTTGTTTGCCCGTTATTTTACAGTGTCTGCACTTACAGCGTTCTTGCCTACTGTAGAAAGTGATCAGTTGACAAACCCGTTGCCTTAAAATTATTAAGTAAATAACTGTCATGCTTAATCAAAAAAATTAAGTAATGTGGAATTGTCAAGTTCACATAACTTATTTTTTTCAATTAAGCACTAAGTTAATTTACAGAATAATTTTAAGGCAACAGGTTTCCTCAATTTGTTTAAGTGTGAACTGGACACCTTTTACAGTGATAAGTACATAGTGTGTATATGCAGAGCCGGACTGTGAAACGACATAACCGACTCTGAATATTTGAAAATGTGTTTCGTGCAGATGCGATGTGTGTGTGTGTGTGTGTGTGTGTGTGTGTGTGTGTGTGTGTGTGTGTGTGTGTGTGTGTGTGTGTGTGTGTGTGTTTCCTGGGCCCGAACACAGCTAATCCAGGCCGGTTTCTAACTCACACCATACAGCACTTAAGCAGAGGTCAGAGGTCAGAGGTCAGATCCACACGGGGATTTACAGTCTTATTATAATTGCAGCTTTGAGGAACTGCAGGCTCAGAGAACCAGAGGAACCCGTTAACTTCAGTCAGAAACATGTGAACGCAGATCTGTCGTTTCAGTCAGTCAGATGTGTTCACTTTCACCTCCATTAAACAACACAGTCTGGAACACAGCTTTTATTTTAATTATTGTTTAGTTAATCACAGTCACTGATATTTTCATCATCATCATCATCTTCATCATCATCATCATCATCATCATCTTCATCATCATCATCATCATCATCTTCTTCATCATCATCTTCATCATCATCATCATCATTATCAACATCTTCAACATCATCATCAACATCATCTTCATCATCATCATCATCTTCAACATCATCATCATCATCTTCATCATCATCATCATCATCTTCATCATCATCATCATCTTCTTCATCATCTACTTCATCATCATCTTCATCATCATCATCATCTTCATCATCATCATCATCTTCTTCATCATCTACTTCATCATCATCATCATCATTATCAACATCTTCAACATCATCATCAACATCATCTTCATCATCATCATCTTCATCATCTTAATCATCATCATCATCATCATCATCATCTTCTTCTCCTCAGGCTACTCAGGTTTTTAGCCCAATGTTACATTTCCATGTTAATGCAAAACTCTTTTTCTTCTGGGGTTCTTCGTTTTCCAGTCACACTCGGGGCCTTCGCGGTCAAAAGTGACCGGACCCCTGAAATAATTTTTTTTCTTTTTTCAGTAAAACCAATGAAACCAATGAAACCAAGTTTTGTTCAATAATATTTATTTTTATTTTTTTTGGTGTTTTGAGAGAATTTTATGATAATAATGAATATTTATGCAATAATTATGATCTATTTTTTCCCATTGAATATAATAGAAAATTGATATATATATATATATAATTTTTATTATTTTTTAATTAATGCTGTATTTTAGGTTAAAGTAGAGACTAGGCCTATAGAAAAAAAATGTTGAAAGCAGATTGGTGCCATCTGTTGGAAGTAGTGAGCATAATTATCATGCAATATCATATTGTAACCACTAGATGGATTTACAGCTCTCTGTAGAAAGGCTTGTGAATTCTGGTTGTTTTGAATATATTTGCCTATTTTTTCAGGTTGTGGATTTTAATATATAATAAGAGATTCTCAAAGACTATTTTTGTCAAGTTTTTTGTTTGTTTGTTTGGTTTCAAATAATTTTTTGTACAATTCAATGAACAGTAAATCTTATTCAAAATTGGCAACAGCAATTATGAACAAAAAACTAAAATAACAGCAAAAGTATAATAATTATCAAACAGTAAATGGAAAATAGGATGATATTTAAAACACTTTTTTTATTTCTCTATTTTCCATTTACTGTTTGACAATTATTATACTTTTGCTGTTATTTTAGTTTTTCGTTCATAATTGCGGTTGCCTTTTGAATAAGAGTTACTGTTCAATATGTAAATAATATGCACATAATATTAAATATTATATTATATATAATATTATATTATAATTCCGTCCTTCGGATGAGACGTTAAACCGAGGTCCTGACTCTCTGTGGTCACAAAAAATCCCAGGATGTCTTTCGAAAGAGTAGGGGTGTAACCCCGGCATCCTGGCCAAATCTGCCCAGTGGCCTCTGGCCATCATGGCCTCCTAATCATCCCCGTATACTGATTGGCTTCATCACTGTCTCCTCTCCACCAGTAAGCTGGAGTGTGGTGGGCGTTCTGGCGCAATATGGCTGCCGTCGCATCATCCAGGTGGAGCTGCACATTGGTGGTGGTTGAGGAGATTCCCCCTTCTATGTAAAGCGCTTTGAGTGCCTAGAAAAGCGCTATATAAATGTAATAAATTATTATTATTATTATTATTAATATGTAAATATAGTTAGGATGATATTTAAAACACTTTTTTTTATTTCTCTAAATATATTTACATACTAACTGTATTTGTTACTAACTGTAACTATTTTATTTCACATATTCTCACATTTCTCTGTTACAGTTTCACCAGTCTCATATTTCCCTGTGTGTGTGTGTGCGTGTGTGTGTGTGTGTGTGTGTGTGCGTGTGTGTGTGTGTGTGTGTGTGTGTGTGTGTGTGTGTCTATTTTGCAACTTTGATGGCTTACAGTCTCATGCTTTCATTGCTGTGCGCTTTTTATTCCTTACATTGATGAATAATTGCTTTTATTTCACACATTTCCCAAAATTAGCTTTTGCAATGACACGCGTTCATTTGTGTGTGCGTGTGTTTTTGTGTGTACAAGTATGTGTGTGTGAGAGTGTGTTTGTCTGTTTTGCACTCTTGATGTTTTAGAGATTCACCCCTTCACTGTTGTGTGCTTTTTTTCTGCATCGTGGCTGATTTGTAGATTGTACGCACAAAAAAACTCTGTCTTTTCATATTTTTGCCAATTTCCCATTCATTTCATTTTTTTTACGACCACTTAGACTTTTCAAATCATGTCCCCAATTTTTTTGTGTGTTCATATACCAAGTACCATAAAAGTCACCAAGTTTTGTACCATTCCGATGAAGCTACGATTTTTACAAATTTTTTATTTAAAAAATTCCGCCAGAAAAAAAGTACCCCAGAGAGAATTGTTAACACACTATTTATTAAAAAAAAATATTTGGTCATGTAACGTGTCATTGTTACACGTTACATGACCAAAATTACACTTTTCCTCACTTTTCCTCACCAATTCCTCACTGAGTTATAATTCATGTCATTTCGATGGAGATGGAGAAATTAATCATAAATAATCCAATACTTTTTACATAGAGTAATTAGTACATTCATTTAATTACACTGTTGAAGATAGTTAGTAGTTAGTAATTAATTACTTTTTTAGAATAACTGACCCTATAGTAAGTACATATAGTTAATTAATGTTACATAAGCATATCATTACATTGTAACCTTACAATTAAGAGTAATCAAAATATTACTTTCTTTACACTGCTTCAGAAATATATATATATTCAAAAATAAAAAAAGTTTCTTAGCATTAGTTAACAATGAGCATTTATTAATCTCAATTTAGTGATGAAGAGTGATGACGAGTGAGGAAGAGTGAGGAAGAGAAGAGTGATGAAGAGTGAGGAAGTGTGAGGAAGAGAAGAGTGAGGAAGAGTGAGGAAGAGAAGAGTGAGGAAGGGTGAGGAAGAGAAGAGTGAGGAAGAGTGAGGAAGAGAAGAGGAAGAGAGAGGAAGAGAGAGGAAGAGAGAGGAAGAGAAGAGTGAGGAAGAGTGAGGAAGAGAAGAGTGAGGAAGGGTGAGGAAGAGAAGAGTGAGGAAGAGTGAGGAAGAGAAGAGTGAGGAAGAGTGAGGAAGAGAAGAGTGAGGAAGGGTGAGGAAGAGAAGAGTGAGGAAGAGTGAGGAAGAGAAGAGTGAGGAAGGGTGAGGAAGAGAAGAGTGAGGAAGAGTGAGGAAGAGAAGAGGAAGAGAGAGGAAGAGAGAGGAAGAGAGAGGACGAGAAGAGTGAGGAAGAGTGAGGAAGAGAAGAGTGAGGAAGGGTGAGGAAGAGAAGAGTGAGGAAGAGTGAGGAAGAGAAGAGGAAGAGAGAGGAAGAGAGAGGAAGAGAGAGGAAGAGAAGAGTGAGGAAGAGTGAGGAAGAGAAGAGTGAGGAAGGGTGAGGAAGAGAAGAGTGAGGAAGAGAGAGGAAGAGAGAGGAAGAGAGAGGAAGAGAGAGGAAGAGAAGAGTGAGGAAGAGTGAGGAAGAGAAGAGTGAGGAAGGGTGAGGAAGAGAAGAGTGAAGAGTCAAAATATTACTTTCTTTACACTGCTTCAGAAATATATATATATTCAAAAATAAAAAAAGTTTCTTAGCATTAGTTAACAATGAGCATTTATTAATCTCAATTTAGTGATGAAGAGTGATGACGAGTGAGGAAGAGTGAGGAAGAGAAGAGTGATGAGAAGAGGAAGAGAGAGGAAGAGAGAGGAAGAGAGAGGAAGAGAAGAGTGAGGAAGAGTGAGGAAGAGAAGAGTGAGGAAGGGTGAGGAAGAGAAGAGTGAGGAAGAGAGAGGAAGAGAGAGGAAGAGAGAGGAAGAGAGAGGAAGAGAAGAGTGAGGAAGAGTGAGGAAGAGAAGAGTGAGGAAGGGTGAGGAAGAGAAGAGTGAGGAAGAGTGAGGAAGAGAGAGGAAGAGAGGAAGAGAGAGGAAGAGAAGAGTGAGGAAGAGAGAGGAAGAGAGAGGAAGAGAGAGGAAGAGAAGAGTGAGGAAGAGTGAGGAAGAGAAGAGTGAGGAAGAGTGAGGAAGAGTGAGGAAGAGTGAGGAAGAGTGAGAAATAGTGATAAAGAGAAGAGTGATGAAGAGTGAGAAAGAGTGAGAAAAAGAAGAGTGATGAAGAGTGAGGAAGAGAAGAGTGATGAAGAGTGAAGAAGAGAGAGGAAGAGTGAGGAAGAGAGAGGAAGAGAGAGGAAGTGAAGAGTGAGGAAGAGTGAGGAAGAGAAGAGTGAGGAAGAGTGAGAAATAGTGAGAAAGAGAAGAGTGATGAAGAGTGAGAAAGAGTGAGGAAGAGTGAGGAAGAGTGAGAAAAAGAAGAGTGGTGAAGAGTGAGGAAGAGAAGAGTGATGAAGAGTGAGGAAGAGTGAGAAATATTGAGAAAGAGAAGAGTGATGAAGAGTGAGGAAGAGTGAGGAAGAGTAGGAAAGAGTGAGAAAGAGAAGAGTGATGAAGAGTGAGAAAGAGTGAGGAAGAGTGAGAAAAAGAAGAGTGATGAAGAGTGAGGAAGAGAAGAGTGATGAAGAGTGAGGAATAGTGAGGAAGAGTGATTAAGAGTGAGGAAGAGAAGAGTGATGAAGAGTGAGAAAGGGTGATGAAGAGTAAGGAAGAGTGAGGAATAGTGCGGAAGAGTGATGAAGAGTGAGGAAGAGAAGAGTGATGAAGAGTGAGAAAGGGTGATGAAGAGTGAGGAAGAGAAGAGTGATGAAGAGTGAGAAAGGGTGATGAAGAGTGAGGAAGAGTGAGAAAGAGTGAGGAAGAGTGATGAAGAGTGAGGAAGAGAAGAGTGATGAAGATTGATGAAGAGTGAGGAAGAGAAGAGTGATGAAGAGTGAGAAAGAGTGAGAAAGAGTGAGGAAGAGAAGAGTGATGAAGAGTGAGGAAGAGAAGAGTGATGAAGAGTGATGAAGATTGAGGAAGAGTGAGGAAGAGAAGAGTGATGAAGAGTGAGAAAGAGTGAGGAAGAGAAGAGTGATGAAGAGTGAGGAAGAGTGTTTTGAGTGTGTTATGTGTTTTGAGAGTGTTGTGTTGTGTTTTGAGTGTGTTGTGTGTGTTGTGTGTTTTGAGTGTGTTGTGTGTGTTGTGTGTGTTGTGTGTTTTGAGTGTGTTGTGTTGTGTGTGTGTTGTGTTGTGTTGTGTTGTGTTGTGTTGTGTTGTGTTGTGTTGCGTGTGTTCTGCTCACTCGTGTGGCTCATGTGTGATGTTGTTGCAATAGTACTAGTAGTAGTAGTTGCTAATGTTTTATACAGTAATAGAACACACACACACACACGCACGCTCATTAGAATGAACATTAGAGATGTATGGGTACAACAGCGGGTTTGTTCTTCCGGCGCAGATGCTCGTGCTGTAATGAGATCCAGGCGCGTCGCGAGAAGCGGAGAACATCGCGAGAGTTCGTGAGTATCGCAGATTATATAGGCTTTCCAGATAACAATAGACAATAGAAAATCTACACAAGTATATGCAACACTTTATTGTATATTTGAATATTCAGTATTAAATGTAGAGGAGAGAATCATTTCATGAGTTTAAATGTGTCTGTAAACGGCTCTATTAACATTAATATTTCACAACAGCAGTGTGTTTTTGTACCGCATACCATTTTAATCATTTAAATGTGTATTTATTCCCTTTTCTCACTGAAACCCTCTAAATCTTATTGCTTAAAATTAGTTGCATTCAAACACAAATGTACTGTAATTAAAAAAAAAAAAAAAGTTAATATAGGGAATTATTCTTTTGTAGCCTACATGAAAGATTAAAGGAAAAATAAAGACATGCAATACAATAAAGTAACAAATGCAACAAGTATACGCTGTAAATATGCCACTGAAGCGCAAAGCAAATATAGATATCAGTCACACATATTAATCTGACTTATAAATCTCTCGCTATACATCACCATATAGGCCTATTGGATTCAATCTTTGTCAACTTGTTTTCTTTCAATTAGGGCCGGTTTTATATTTAATGTTGGAACAGATCGATCGTAAGCCTTAATTATCTGAGCTCTCAGTTTTTGAGTGAAAAAACGTTATTTGTGGATATTTTTGTAAATTTTACATAAAAGATGTTAACAAAAAAAACTGCAGTTTTTATCACACTAGTGTGCTTCAATTTTTAACCAGGAAATTTGTTTTGAAATGATTTTATTTTGCACAAAATGAAATGCCTATGATCAATCAGTTTCAAAATATAAATACAAAACCTGTCCTATTTTAAATAAAACAAGTTGACAAAAAGATTGAATCCTATGTGTGTTTATAAAATAGCATAAGATATTTATAAGCTATTTTTTTGAAGGCCGCTAATTTTTAACTGAGATCATCATTAGTGTGACTGTGTGCTATTTTGTATAAAATAAAAGCATTTCTAAAACAAATTTCCTGGTTAAACATTAAAGCTCACTAGCGTAATAAACAGTGCAATTAGAGCCTAACTTGTTGAAGCGCATTCAGATTCACGAGTGCAATTCACCGCTGTAAACACGGGTTAGCCTACATATAAACCCATTCACATACAAACACACTTTATATTATTCTATGTCTGAGTTTGATTTATGACAAACACGCTTCTCTCATGCATACATCTGATGCAAACAATTATGATCAGATGGCAACTTCTGTTTTTGTACATTAACTCATCAAAATAATTGAACCCTCATGTTGTGTTCGTGTCATTGTGGCTGGAGTTGATGTTATTGCGTGGACTAAAATTTACTGACTTTACTCACCCTGAGTCTAACAACTTCCATACATATTTTGATACTTTTTGTAAAATAAATAAATAAATAAATAAATAAATAAATCTCCACATTGTAACATTGTGATTAAAGATTACCGGCCTACAAAAATTGCTTATAAATCTCTGATTATGCTAAATCATCACTAAATATTGGATTACATTTTTTTGTCAGCTTGTTTTCCTTCAATTAGGAACGGTTTTATATTTATTTTTGGAACTGATCGATCGCCTTATTTATCCGAGTTCACATACCTCAAGATTTTGAGTGAAAAAAAAAACGTTATTTGTGGATTTGGTAAATTTGACATAAAATATGGAAATAAAACTTCCGCTAACTAAAGCCTCTATCAGCCATTCAAAAGTGCAAATCTCCTCCAATATTGAGATTAGTGAAAGATCCGCGTGTTTTCCAAAGGCTGACTCTTAAATGATCACACTTCATCTGTTCAGGCTTATTTATTCGCTGTAATACCGTGCGCGCGCCGCCGAGCTCTGAAGGCTTCACACACACTGAGAGAGAAGTGTGCACTCGACCTCCGCACATCATTTACTAATGCCTGAATGTCAATTAGACAAAGTAGCAGATCCATTATGTGTAATCTGGAGGTGTAAAACGGGATTAGACGGTTCCTCTAATTATTCAATCAGGACCGTTTTATGGCGTTTTAAATAGGAAGCGTTTATGCGCGCACAAACACCGGTCAGAGCACTACTGTAGTGACACATCAGTGCTGGCACCTCGGACATGTTCAAAGCAAAATATAAAACTACGGTTATTGAAAACAGCTGTAGCCTGAAAATATGCAGTATATTTGGGTTCTACAGTTTCTATATGTGGTATACAATGATCACACTTGTTATATTTTAAAGTCGTCTTTTCTTCTCTATTGTGCCGTTTATCGAGTGAAGCTTCGAGAACAAGATCACATGTGGGGCGGGGCTTGATTGTGTCCGTGGGGAATTGATTGGCTGGTGTGTGCGTGTGACATCACAGGAGGCGGAGTCACTGTGGCCACACCCACTGAGTGGCAGTGATGGTTCACACACAAAACACATCTAAAAAGCATCTAAAACACATCTAAAACGGGAAAGAGCTTTGTGATCGACTGTACAAATAGATTCAACAAGAAATCTGAGGTATATTTTCACAGACTGCTGAAAGTTGCAGAACAGTGAAGCAAATCTGCGATTCACAGAAACAACTAGGCAGCGAACGTGATTTAGCCTACAGTTACCGTTTTGTGTCAGATATGTTGAATGTTGGGGTAAAATCATACCCTAGGTCATATATTATATTGACAACTCATCAATTAAATATTTTTACCATCATATATTGGGTAATACTTTATTTTACGGTGTCCTTGTTACATAATTATGTTACATGTACTTACCGTAGTAATAACAGTAAATTATGCATAATTACATGTAAATAACCCTCCACCTAATCCTAATCCTACCCTATCCCTATAGTAAGTACATGCAGTTACTTAATATTACTCTGTACTTAAATATATAATTACACTGTAACAAGGACACCTTAAAATAAAGTGCAACCTTATATTCTGTGTAAGTGTATCCATTTATTAAAAAACCTCCATAATGTTCTTTTTCCTTTGTTCTACAAAGAGGGGTGTCTGGATAATGTTAGACAAACCAGTTTTCCTTACAAAGCAAGTTTAGATAGATAGATAAATAGGAGAACAAACGAGTTCTTAAATAAACTCTGATGGCAACAGCTGACTGGCATCCAGATCACTTTAAAAGTTTCTTCAACATTTATTGAAACAACCATATATATGATGTTTTCGACAAACTTAAAGTCCAACCAAGCGTCAAGTCAGATTAATTAGCGCTTCACAATACTCGTGATTTCCAGTGTACAGAAACAGCAGCTTTACAGAGTTATAATGTTAGGGCTGGGTGATATGAAGATATACAGTATATCTATATTTCATTTCTGCAGGTTTTTCCTCCATTCTCCAGTGCTGTTAAACTTAGATTTTTAAATATATTCACTATTAATAAGAAAAGCACTCGATTCCCTGGTAAACAGGGTTAGTTAGTGTATGTGTGTGTGTGTGTCTATCAGTCCACAGATATGTTCCCCGGGAAATGTATATTAGGGACATGTATAGGGTTCTTTAGGCTTCTTTAGGCTTCAGCGTGAACTTAAATGGACAAATACACACAAAAATATGTCAAAATACCAGTCTTGGTGAGTTTTCACTTAAATGCAGTCAGTTATGTCTTTACATTTGAACATAAAGAGTTGGGAAGGCAAAGGAATGTTTGTCAGTATGTCAAATCTTCATATTTGTTCTTCATATTTGTTCTTGTTCTTGTTTTATTTAGTGTTTATATGTTGCCTCTTGGGCAGATCATTCAGAAATATGGCCTGAGCTTTCACTGCTATGCAGACGACACCCAGATTTTTATCAGCTCTCAGCCTGATCTTAATTCTTCCTCTTCAAAACTGTCTGACTGTTTGCTGGAAATTAAAGTGTGGATGAAACAAAATTTTCTAAAACTAAATTGTTCCAAAACTGAAGTCTTATTAATTGGCACTCCTTTGAATGTCAGTAAATGTAAGGATTTTAGAATCTCAGTAGACAACACTCAATTGTCCCTTTCTAACCAGGTTCGTAACTTGGGCGTGATTTTTGATGCTCAGCTAACTTTTAATTCTCATTTTAAAAACATAACGAAGGTTGCTTTTTTCCATTTGAGGAACATTGCACGTATTAGACCGTTTCTCTCTAGGTCTGATGCAGAGAGGCTTATTCATGCCTTCATCACGTCAAGGCTTGATTATTGTAACTCTCTCTTTGCGGGTTTACCAGCAAACTCTATTAAGAGGTTGCAATATATACAGAACTCTGCCGCACGTGTTTTGACTCACACATCATCACGCCATCACATTACCCCTGTTCTCAAGCAACTGCATTGGCTTCCAGTTCAGTCACGTATTGATTTTAAAGTTCTGATTTTAACTTATAAAGCAGTACATGGGCTGGCTCCAGATTACGTCTGTGAATTGGTTACTCTATCCATTCCTGCTCGCTCTCTCCGCTCTGCTGGCTCTCTCTCTTTGTTTCAGCCTCGTTGTAAATTAAAAACTATGGGGGGAAGGGTCTTTTCCTGTAATGCACCAAAGTTATGGAATACATTACCTGTGTCTATCAGGGACGCTGCTTCTGTGGATTGTTTTAAGAAACTTCTTAAGACACATCTTTTTAGTCAAGCTTTCAATTTATAAATTGTGTATTTTTTTATACTTATTTACGGCAATGTTTGATTGTTTGACTTTTTTTTTCTGTATGCTGTAGCGCTTTGAGTATGAGAAATATGAGAATAAAAATTATTATTATTATTATTATTAAAGTGACGGCAGCCTAATAAACCTGCAGATGGGGGCGCTGTTGCACACCTGAAGAAGAACAGAATCTGCGGATCAAAACACAGGAAAAGAAAAAGCAGAAACAAGTGATACAAGCATTGCTGATGCACATGTTGTGGTCTTTGGAAAACAATGCAAATTTCACAGCGTTTTGTTCAAAATGTTCTTTTATACACTAAAAGGGAGCCAATTTAGATAGTACACTACAAAAATACTACTAGTACATTTATGTACTATTGATGTCAAGTATTCATACATAAAGTATACTTGACCGTCAGTATACTGGTTCAGCAGGTTCGTGTATGAGTGACAGAAAGGTTTCTGTAAACTGAACGCGACTCATATCTGCGGTTCTTCGGTTCTGTTCGAGGTTTCAGCGCTGCAATACGTGACAGGTTAAACACACACTTTATCGTACCAGTCTACTGTGCTCCTTGTGAAAGCACTACTGTTAACTCAATATCTCCATAGAGCTGCCACACATCATACGCGGACGTAAAAACCATCGGCCCGCTCACTCCAGCCCGAGGGGAAAACACGGATCTCCAGAATCAGACGTGCTCCACTCACTCCAGCCCGAGAGGAAAACACGGCTCCAGAATCAGACGTGCTTCACTCACTCCAGCCCGAGGGGAAAACACGGCTCCAGAATCAGACGTGCTTCACTCACTCCAGCCCGAGGGGAAAACACGGCTCCAGAATCAGACGTGCTCCACTCACTCCAGCCCGAGGGGAAAACACGGATCTCCAGAATCAGACGTGCTTCACTCACTCCAGCCCGAGGGGAAAACACGGATCTCCAGAATCAGACGTGCTCCACTCACTCCAGCCCGAGAGGAAAACACGGCTCCAGAATCAGACGTGCTCCACTCACTCCAGCCCGAGAGGAAAACACGGCTCCAGAATCAGACGTGCTTCACTCACTCCAGCCCGAGGGGAAAACACGGCTCCAGAATCAGACGTGCTTCACTCACTCCAGCCCGAGGGGAAAACACGGATCTCCAGAATCAGACGTGCTTCACTCACTCCAGCCCGAGGGGAAAACACGGCTCCAGAATCAGACGTGCTTCACTCACTCCAGCCCGAGGGGAAAACACGGCTCCAGAATCAGACGTGCTTCACTCACTCCAGCCCGAGGGAAAAACACGGATCTCCAGAATCAGACGTGCTTCACTCACTCCAGCCCGAGGGGAAAACACGGATCTCAAGAATCAGACGTGCTCCACTCACTCCAGCCCGAGGGGAAAACACGGATCTCAAGAATCAGACGTGCTCCACTCACTCCAGCCCGAGGGGAAAACACGGATCTCCAGAATCAGACGTGCTCCACTCACTCTAGCCCGAGGGGAAAACACGGATCTCCAGAATCAGACGTGCTCCACTCACTCCAGCCCGAGAGGAAAACACGGCTCCAGAATCAGACGTGCTTCACTCACTCCAGCCCGAGGGGAAAACACGGCTCTCCAGAATCAGACGTGCTCCACTCACTCTAGCCCGAGGGGAAAACACGGATCTCCAGAATCAGACGTGCTCCACTCACTCCAGCCCGAGAGGAAAACACGGCTCCAGAATCAGACGTGCTTCACTCACTCCAGCCCGAGGGGAAAACACGGATCTCCAGAATCAGACGTGCTTCACTCACTCCAGCCCGAGGGGAAAACACGGCTCCAGAATCAGACGTGCTTCACTCACTCCAGCCCGAGGGGAAAACACGGATCTCCAGAATCAGACGTGCTCCACTCACTCCAGCCCGAGGGGAAAACACGGATCTCCAGAATCAGACGTGCTCCACTCACTCCAGCCCGAGAGGAAAACACGGCTCCAGAATCAGACGTGCTTCACTCACTCCAGCCCGAGGGGAAAACACGGCTCCAGAATCAGACGTGCTTCACTCACTCCAGCCCGAGGGGAAAACACGGATCTCCAGAATCAGACGTGCTCCACTCACTCCAGCCCGAGAGGAAAACACGGATCTCCAGAATCAGACGTGCTCCACTCACTCCAGCCCGAGGGGAAAACACGGCTCCAGAATCAGACGTGCTTCACTCACTCCAGCCCGAGGGGAAAACACGGATCTCCAGAATCAGACGTGCTCCACTCACTCCAGCCCGAGAGGAAAACACGGATCTCCAGAATCAGACGTGCTCCACTCACTCCAGCCCGAGAGGAAAACACGGATCTCCAGAATCAGACGTGCTCCACTCACTCCAGCCCGAGAGGAAAACACGGATCTCCAGAATCAGACGTGCTCCACTCACTCCAGCCCGAGAGGAAAACACGGCTCCAGAATCAGATGTGCTTCACTCACTCCAGCCCGAGGGGAAAACACGGATCTCCAGAATCAGACGTGCTTCACTCACTCCAGCCCGAGGGGAAAACACGGCTCCAGAATCAGACGTGCTTCACTCACTCCTGCCCGAGGGGAAAACACGGATCTCCAGAATCAGACGTGCTCCACTCACTCCAGCCCGAGGGGAAAACACGGATCTCCAGAATCAGATGTGCTCCACGCACTCCAGCCCGAGAGGAAAACACGGCTCCAGAATCAGACGTGCTTCACTCACTCCAGCCCGAGGGGAAAACACGGCTCCAGAATCAGACGTGCTCCACTCACTCCAGCCCGAGGGGAAAACACGGATCTCCAGAATCAGACGTGCTCCACTCACTCCAGCCCGAGGGGAAAACACGGATCTCCAGAATCAGACGTGCTCCACTCACTCCAGCCCGAGGGGAAAACACGGATCTCCAGAATCAGACGTGCTTCACTCACTCCAGCCCGAGGGGAAAACACGGCTCCAGAATCAGACGTGCTCCACTCACTCCAGCCCGAGGGGAAAACACGGATCTCCAGAATCAGACGTGCTCCACTCACTCCAGCCCGAGGGGAAAACACGGATCTCCAGAATCAGACGTGCTCCACTCACTCCAGCCCGAGGGGAAAACACGGATCTCCAGAATCAGACGTGCTTCACTCACTCCAGCCCGAGAGGAAAACACGGCTCCAGAATCAGACGTGCTTCACTCACTCCAGCCCGAGGGGAAAACACGGATCTCAAGAATCAGACGTGCTTCACTCACTCCAGCCCGAGGGGAAAACACGGATCTCAAGAATCAGACGTGCTCCACTCACTCCAGCCCGAGGGGAAAAAACGGATCTCAAGAATCAGACGTGCTCCACTCACTCCAGCCCGAGGGAAAAACACGGATCTCCAGAATCAGACGTGCTTCACTCACTCCAGCCCGAGGGGAAAACACGGATCTCAAGAATCAGACGTGCTCCACTCACTCCAGCCCGAGGGGAAAACACGGATCTCAAGAATCAGACGTGCTCCACTCACTCCAGCCCGAGGGGAAAACACGGATCTCCAGAATCAGACGTGCTCCACTCACTCTAGCCCGAGGGGAAAACACGGATCTCCAGAATCAGACGTGCTCCACTCACTCCAGCCCGAGAGGAAAACACGGCTCCAGAATCAGACGTGCTTCACTCACTCCAGCCCGAGGGGAAAACACGGCTCTCCAGAATCAGACGTGCTCCACTCACTCCAGCCCAAGGGGAAAACACGGGAAAACACGGGAAAACACTTTACTATAGTAAAGTGATGTACCATACCATAGTAAAGTGATGTACAATAGTAAAGTTATGTACCATAGTAAAGTGATGTACAATAGTAAAGTGATGTACCATAGTAAAGTGTAGTACTATAGTAAAGTGATGTACCATAGTAAAGTGATGTACTATAGTAAAGTGATGTACCATACCATAGTAAAGTGTAGTGCCATAGTAAAGTGATGTACCATAGTAAAGTGTAGTACCATAGTAAAGTGATGTACCATAGTAAAGTGATGTACTATAGTAAAGTGATGTTCTATTGTAAAGTGATGTACTATAGTAAAGTGATGTACCATACCATAGTAAAGTGATGTACCATACCATAGTAAAGTGGTGTACCGTACCATAGTAAAATGATGTACCATAGTAAAGTGTAGTAACATAGTAAAGTGATGTACCGTACCATAGTAAAGTGTAGTACCATAGTACAGTGTAGTACCATAGTAAAGTGATGTACCATAGTAAAGTGTAGTACCATAGTAAAGTGATGTACCGTACCATAGTAAAGTGATGTACCATAGTAAAGTGTAGTACCATAGTAAAGTGATGTACCATAGTAAAGTGATGTACCATAGTAAAGTGTAGTACCATAGTAAAGTGATGTACCATAGTAAAGTGTAGTACCATAGTAAAGTGATGTACCGTACTATAGTAAAGTGATGTACCATAGTAAAGTGTAGTACCATAATAAAGTGATGTACCATAGTAAAGTGTAGTACCATAGTAAAGTGTAGTACCATAGTAAAGTGTAGTGCCATAGTAAAGTGTAGTACCATAGTAAAGTGTAGTGCCATAGTAAAGTGTAGTACCATAGTAAAGTGTAGTACCATAGTAAAGTGTAGTACCATTGCAAAGTGTAGTGCCATAGTAAAGTGTAGTACCATAGTAAAGTGTAGTACCATAGTAAAGTGTAGTGCCATAGTAAAGTGATGTACCATAGTAAAGTGTAGTGCCATAGTAAAGTGATGTACTATAGTAAAGTGTAGTACCATAGTAAAGTGTAGTGCCATAGTAAAGTGATGTACCATAGTAAAGTGATGTACCATAGTAAAGTGTAGTGCCATAGTAAAGTGATGTACTATAGTAAAGTGTAGTACCATAGTAAAGTGTAGTGCCATAGTAAAGTGATGTACCATAGTAAAGTGATGTACCATAGTAAAGTGTAGTACTATAGTAAAGTGTAGTACCATAGTAAAGTGTAGTGCCATAGTAAAGTGTAGTGCCATAGTAATGTGATGTACCATAGTAAAGTGTAGTACCATAGTAAAGTGTAGTGCAGTGCCATAGTAAAGTGTAGTGCCATAGTAAAGTGTAGTACCATAGTAAAGTGTAGTACCATAGTAAAGTGTAGTGCCATAGTAAAGTGTAGTACCATTGCAAAGTGCAGTGCCATAGTAAAGTGATGTACCATAGTAAAGTGTAGTGCCATAGTAAAGTGATGTACTATAGTAAAGTGTAGTACCATAGTAAAGTGTAGTGCCATAGTAAAGTGATGTACCATAGTAAAGTGATGTACCATAGTAAAGTGTAGTGCCATAGTAAAGTGATGTACTATAGTAAAGTGTAGTACCATAGTAAAGTGTAGTGCCATAGTAAAGTGATGTACCATAGTAAAGTGATGTACCATAGTAAAGTGTAGTACTATAGTAAAGTGTAGTACCATAGTAAAGTGTAGTGCCATAGTAAAGTGTAGTGCCATAGTAATGTGATGTACCATAGTAAAGTGTAGTACCATAGTAAAGTGTAGTACCATAGTAAAGTGTAGTGCCATAGTAATGTGATGTACCATAGTAAAGTGTAGTACCATAGTAAAGTGTAGTACCATAGTAAAGTGTAGTGCCATAGTAATGTGATGTACCATAGTAAAGTGTAGTACCATAGTAAAGTGTAGTACCATAGTAAAGTGTAGTGCCATAGTAATGTGATGTACCATAGTAAAGTGTAGTACCATAGTAAAGTGTAGTACCATAGTAAAGTGTAGTGCCATAGTAATGTGATGTACCATAGTAAAGTGTAGTGCCATAGTAAAGTGTAGTACTATAGTAAAGTGTAGTACCATAGTAAAGTGTAGTACCATAGTAAAGTGTAGTGCCATAGTAATGTGATGTACCATAGTAAAGTGTAGTGCCATAGTAAAGTGTAGTACTATAGTAAAGTGTAGTACCATAGTAAAGTGTAGTACCATAGTAAAGTGTAGTGCCATAGTAATGTGATGTACTGTAAAGTGTAGTACCATAGTAAAGTGATGTACCATAGTAAAGTGTAGTACCATAGTAAAGTGTAGTACTATAGTAAAGTGTAGTGCCATAGTAAAGTGATGTACCATAGTAAAGTGTAGTGCCATAGTAAAGTGTAGTACCATAGTAAAGTGTAGTACCATAGTAAAGTGTAGTACCATAGTAAAGTGATGTACCATAGTAAAGTGATGTACCATAGTAAAGTGATGTACCATAGTAAAGTGATGTACCATAGTAAAGTGTAGTACCATAGTAAAGTGTAGTATGTGCACTTCAGAATCTCAGTGGAAGCAGTCGCTCACGTTCCACTTAATATTTTATGAATGCTGTGAATTTAAACATATTAACCTGTTTTTGTGTGGCTACTGTATAGTCGGGAAGCATCAAGTTTTCATGAATTCGTTTAAGTTTATTTATATCGCGTTATTCATAATTATTATTCAATGCTGTCGTTTTTTAAATCAGATAATCAGATAATCAGCCAATGCCATGCGGTATATGTGAAAGTCTAATTCTTTTTCCCAACCCATGTTCCCTCCTGTTACCACAGTATAATAACTCCTTTATTCTGATGTTCAACCATGAATGTCAGTGTTCTGAGAATAACCCATATATCTATGAGTTTAATGACGATGATTAGAAGTAAACTGGAGATATACTGTATAGTCGGCATTACCGTGAGATAATTAGAGCTTATTTTTTGTAGACGGACGACATATTTCCAAGGTCTACAAGTTTCTTCTGTGTTGTTTGTTCAACCTGTAAAAAATGGCGTTTTGCCAGTTTTTTCCCGCTGTAATTTGTAGCCATTTACAGTTTGTGAAATTAAGCAATGATCACTGGCAGAATACTCATGTTTTAAATGGTTGTGACTTACAAAAGCTGTTGACAAGCGCTGGTCCTGGAACAGCCATGCCTCATTACCTGTCAGATATCTCAAATTAATTCAGTAGTAAACACGTGATGGACAGATCCCCAGCGCATCACAGCCTGACTCAACGTGCCTTTCACAACTACAAAAACACTGCATTCATCACACTTTGTTGAAGCTGAAGTCTCAGGCTGATGACATCTGCAAAGATGTAGGATGTTGTTTTTGTGTGTTGGGTTAAGGTGTGGGCTTTGAAACTTCACGGTCTAGTGAACAGCGTGGAGAAGTCTCTGAGATCTCAGCGCTGCGGGACGAGTGCGGCAGAACGGCATGCAATGCATCACGCCTTTTATTCGATTCTATGAATTGTTTGAATTAATCACATAAAAACTAAATCAGTAAGTGAAGGTCGAGTCACTGCTGTCAGAACGCTCAAACACACACAAGGATTCGATAGCAACTCTGTGTTTGCAGGTTTTTTGGAAATCATCTGCAGATGGCCAATGTATTTAAACATCCACCAATCACCTTTAAGTTAATTAAAGGAACACTCCACTTTTTTTTTCCAGCTCCCCTAGAGTTTTACCGTTTTCAAATCCATTCAGCCGATCTCCGGGTCTGGCGGTACCCCTTTTAGCATAGCTTAGCATAGATCATTGAATCTGATTAGACCGTTAGCATCTCTCTCTCAAAAAAAATACCAAAGAGTTTCGATATTTTTCCTATTTAAAACTGGCCTCTTCATTAGTTACAGCGTGAACTAAGACCAGCTGAATCGATTCGAAAACGGTAAAACTGTTTAACTCTGGGGGAGTTGGAAAAAAAAGTGGAGTTTTCCTTTAAAGGTGTCATGACATGAGAAACCAAATTTGCCTTGATCTTTTGGTATTTAAGAGGTCTTTGTACCATTAAAACTTCCTGCAAGTTTCACAGCTTAAGACGTCCTCCCCATTATAAACAAAGCATTTATTTAATCAAGCTCTAAATACAGCTCGTTGTGGATCCATGGTATGAAGTGACATCACGGTACGAAGTGACATACCAGTCGTTTGCATATGACTGCCTCCAGCTCAGGACAACTACGTCTCATTTCGCATCATCACATCGTTGTCGTGCAGCGAGTGGGTCTGTTTACAAGAAGATGGCGATACCACGCAGATGTGCTGTTCCTGGCTGTGGACAAACAACATGTTTGAATACGCTGACGGCAGGGAGAAATGGGCGTTCCAGTCACGGCAGTGTTAATATACGAGTGTGTTCTCTACATTTCAAGGATGACTATTTTGAGAACAAATCGCAGTATGATGCTGGCTTTGCCAGAAAACCTTTCCTTAAAGATCAGGCTGTGCCCACTATTCTGGGCCCAACAACGATGCCGCAAACTGTAAGTAATGTATTTCATCTTAAAACTACTTTTTATGCATAAGCACTGACGTTAGCCAATCATTACAGTGGGCGTTAAAGGTTGTATCAGTGATTTCAGGCCCACAAATAAATGATCACATTCATCTAATCTTGCCTAACGATCCGCTAGCTGCGCGCCCCATAAGCAGGCACCGACAGGGGCGGGTGTTGTGAGGTTTTGAGCTCGTTCACGGCTGGACGCGAAGTCGGAGCAACACCCACCCCTGTCGGTGATTGGTTGGAACACTGTTTATTTTGGTTTTGAGTGGTGGTGTACCCATTTGTTTTTGTGTGCAGATCTCAGAGCCTAGGCTGCCTACAGAGACGCGTTTTTGGACGATGCTTATGGGGCGGGCAGATAGCGGATCGTTAGGAAAGATTAGATGAATGTGATCATTTATTTTTTCATATCATTTACCTTTAACACTGAACTCTTAAAGGGGAAACACCCCCAAAACAGACTGACAAAAAACAAAAACCATGTCATGACCCCTTTAAATAACGATTCACTTCCACAAACATGAACTCATTCCCCATCATTTTCAAGTTTTTCCGTTGATCCGTGTTTTCTCTGTTATACGGTAGGCGGCGCTATTAGTCATCTACTGAAAGAGTTCTGAATCTCCTGATCAAAACACAGGAGAAGAAGAAAATCTGCGTTAACTGCTGTGTCTCAATGTTCACTATCCATCCTAAACAGTGTGTGGGATTAGGATAAGAGTCCCAAAGCATAGTGTATGTTGAAGAGAGTGTGCCAGCAGTCCCCGGATGGTCTACTATTCCCGGTGGATTTTCCAGGTGTGGATCCGTGCTCACTATAAGAACTAATATTACCCACAATCCACTGCAAGCTACAAACACGAGTAAAAAGTGTTAAAAAACTACAAAACGTGGCGGATATGCGCAACCAACGGTGAGCAATTTAGATGAAGGTTTGAGTAAATAATCAGAGTTTAACATGATTAAAAATATATATATATATATTTAGGGCTCAAGCACCGATAGTGTGAGGACCCTATTGGAATTGCTCCGTTTTAATTATTTAATGTTAACCATGTTATATTTCATCTGCAATAACTATGTGGACTTTTATGAAGATCTGTTTGGCCATTAAGTTTTAAATGCATCTCCGATACAGTAGGAAATTAAATTAAATGTGGATGATTTTATCGTAGACAAGATGATTGACAGGCCAGTTTCAGGATGCACAGAGAGCAACTGTTAAAGACGCAGTTGTATGACGTGATAGTTTGTCCTAAAGCTGGTCTACTCTTCTGATACACATTCAAAAGTATCTACTTCTTCACAAAAAGAGTACATACTTTAGGGCGTAGTGTAAGTTGGTGAATTGAGACGCAGCAAGTGTTTAAGTCCACGTTTAGTCCTCGCTAACTCCCTTGTCCATCATTGCTTGCGTTGCACGAGTTCCTGTTCTGCCGGAAAGCTTGCCGTGTGTCGTGAAACACACTGAACACTGGGATCTGCTCTGGGAGTTGCTGCTGTGACGTCACAGCCGTGTTGCATTGTGGTCTATGGATCTGCCAATCACGAGAGCGGGTCTGTCCGAACAATCTCCCCTCGCTCTCTTGCAGAAGTTGAACACACTTCAAAATATCAGCAGGGAGGAAGAGCTCAGGCAAGTCCACGAGTGTGTCTGAAAGTGGAGTTAAACACAGCCCTGAAGAAGATGAAGAAGAAGAAGAAGAAGAAGAAGAAGAAGATGAAGAAGATGAAGATGAAGATGAAGAAGATGAAGAAGAAGAAGAAGAAGAAGATGAAGAAGATGAAGATGAAGAAGATGAAGAAGATGATGAAGATGAAGAAGATGAAGATGAAGATGAAGAAGAAGAAGAAGAAGAAGAAGAAGATGAAGATGAAGAAGATGAAGAAGAAGAAGAAGAAGAAGAAGATGAAGAAGATGAAGATGAAGAAGATGAAGAAGAAGAAGAAGAAGAAGAAGATGAAGAAGATGAAGATGAAGATGAAGAAGATGATGAAGATGAAGAAGATGAAGATGAAGATGAAGAAGAAGAAGAAGAAGAAGATGAAGATGAAGAAGATGAAGATGAAGATGAAGATGAAGAAGATGAAGATGAAGATGAAGAATATGAAGATGAAGATGATGAAGAAGATGATGAAGAAGATGAAGATGAAGAAGATGAAGATGAAGATGAAGATGAAGATGAAGATGAAGAAGATGATGATGATGAAGAAGAAGATGAAGCAGAAGATAAAGATGAAGCAGAAGATGAAGAAGGAGATGATGAAGATGATGAAGAAGATGAAGATGATGAAGAAGATGAAGATGATGAAGCAGAAGATGAAGATGATGAAGAAGATGAAGATGAAGATGAAGATGATGAAGAAGATGAAGATGAAGATGAATAAGATGAACAAGATGAACAAGATGAAGAAGAAGATGAAGCAGAAGATAAAGATGGAGCAGAAGATGAAGGAGATGATGAAGATGATGAAGAAGATGAAGATGATGAAGAAGATGAAGATGATGAAGAAGATGAAGCAGAAGATGAAGAAGAAGCAGAAGCGAGTGATGGAAGCATTGCTGACGCACATGTAAAATAAGGCGATCTCCAACATTAATCAGCATATACACTGGCTAGAGTTGCTGTGGAGCTCCAGGCCTGAGGAGCGTTGAGGTGTTGTGGACTGTGTTTGATCATCTCTGGGTCTCCAAACACCTTTCCCTGCTTCAGATACAAATGTTGTGTGTTTTCCCACATTCACGTGTTGAAAGCATGAAGCTAGAATTAAATGTTTTTGTTCGTGTGTTCTTTCTTTTGATTTTGCATGTTCAGATACTCACAAACGTAATATTCTGGGGATGATGAGAGTTTTGTGAATCTGATCAGTAATGAGTAAAGGTGATGATACTCTTATCATAACACGTTATACTTTATGGGCAATGTTGTCGTCAACGGGCAACCAGACGTGACACAGCCCACGGCGCTCTAAAGTATCCAGATAGAGATGTATTCAGTGTATAAAGTGTTCAGCCAGATCTCTGTAAGCTGCCGTGAGTCATCAGCGCGCCGCACTGGAGCTGTCAGTGATGAAGACCTGCCAGTGTTCAGACGTGTCGAGGAACAGAAGATCTCCTGCTGTGTGTGAACATGCCCACCCATTCAACAAATGCCCTTCCCCTTTCATTTACTTTCTCATGCTAGCAAACCTCCTGCTGACAAGTGTGTGTTTTATGTCTGTGTGTAAATAAATGTGATTGCGTCTGTATATGCGTGCCTCTGTATGGTTGTGTTTGTCCTGTCCATTCAGACGAACAGCAGCACACGCATGTGCACTGGACTGGAGACATGGGAAACACCGTTGCCATGAAACAACGGGTTTGTTTTTAGCCTTGTGTATATCTTGTGCCTGGTGTCTTTCTGCTGACGGTCATGCGTAACAGGCCGAGGCGTACTCTGCATTCTGTTCCTCATTTGCATGTTATACCTGACAGATTACAGTTCTTTATAATGAGCAGTTTCATCATCCGTGGACACACTGAGGATCGTTCTCAGCGCTTCGGCTCTAAACACATCCAGCGACACATCTTTACAACACAAACACCAGCAAAACTCTGAGCCTACAGGACCATTCACACATTTATACACTCTTCAAAACTGTTCAGGTCAAAACCAAATATAGTACAACACTGAAAAAGACAGAAATCTGAAACATTTCTATAGTAATAAAATATTGAAATATATTCTGAATCTAAAAAATCTAATACTATCAAATTAAATTTGACCACGGCACAAGTGTTAGTCTTTTTGTACTCTAATGGATCATAAACTGCAGTCAATTATAAACAGTAGTGAGTGCCAATCTGGTGTGTAAAGAAATTTGACAGAAGAAAATCCTCCTGTTGCATGTCATTGTGTTACGAGTGATAAAGTGTGTTTGTTGAGTGAAATCTTTATAGAGTTCTGTAAGAATGTCTTGATTTGTGACACGAATTATGTATTTTACTGCAGTTATGATGTGAATGACCTGCGGTGAAGATCTTGGAGAACTGTGTGAGTTTTGAAAAAATTACCTAAATATTGAGAAATGTGTCCTAGCGACTTTTTTGTTGCAATAATACACATTTTCCATCTCAATGTCTATCGATAGAATAGCGCAACAGTTTGTGCAGAACCAGAGTGTGCTTTAGCGCCCGCTCGCAGGGTTTAGATGGACTTCGTTGGATTTAACGGTTTATGCAAAGCATAATCTCACCTGTGTATCGAGAACCGTTTGAATCGGAGCTCATCCAACAACTCAAGCCATCTCCTGTGGAGATTAATGATCATCGTAATGTGTGAGACGATCTCAGACCCTCCTGAACCCTCAGAACAGGAGACCAAACCCAAACCGTGACGCGCTCGCCCAATTTAACTAACACACACCGCAGGCGTTCTGCGGGACATGTGTGTGTACGACTGACAGCCGCTGGACGGGGCGAGGGCGAGTAAAGCGAGTAAAGCATGTACAGCACAAATGAGAGTAACAGGTGAAGAGGAGCCGCTGGGATTGCTTCAGAAACAGCTTGTTAGAACGACGGGCCCATTACAGACCCGCGGCTCATCTTACCCACGCCTCCACACCTTCACTCGCAAATTAGATGTAAAGCTGGAGCTGCACCTCTCATGTATATTTATCCCGGATCCCCGCGGGACAGTCAGGCTTGGCTCCGTCCGGATAACAAATGCAATTTGATATAACATTTGGCTTGTTTTCACCAATCTTTTATTGCTGTCAATCAAGAGAAAGACACTTGCTATTCTGCCGCTTCGAAAGGTGATTGAAATGAACATGTCAAACTTGTGTGGAATAAAAACATGTTGCTTTAGTGCAGGAGTATATCTAATATCTACAGCTCTCCGTTTGACACAATCGCGCATGCATGACTATATAAGCCGAGATGTCGACACATACAGCAGATCGAGAAGTTTGCTGTGTTCAGTTTGGCAAGTCAGCTCATAATTTAGTTGAAGTGCAAACGCAGGGATTATGGGCTTGAGCGCAGCACACACTCCACGGGAGGTCTGGCACTGAACTAGGTGCGGTCCGAGAGAAACACGGCAGTGTTTTCTTTTACACGTCTTAAAAGCGCATTCATCAGGCCTTTACTGTAAGCCAGATCACTCTTCCAGATCACTCCCTCTGCGGACACCCTTCATGACCCGATCTCAGGAGCGCACACATCATGTGTGGATGAGGAGGATAAACACTGGAAACCAGCAGAACACCAGCGGATTCAGACACCATGAGGAAGAGTGGTGTTAATGAGGAGGAAATATCCTGCAGCACTTCATACACACACACACACACTCAACCACACACACAACCACACACACACACACACACACACACACACACACACTCAACCACACACACAACCACACACACACACACACACACACACACTAACCCTACACCTAAACCTGCCCATCCCACTCAGACACACACACACACACACACACACACTAACCCTACCCCTAAACCTGCCCATCCCACTCACACACACACACACACACACACACACACACACAGACACAGACACACACACAGACACACCACTCACACTCACACACACTCACTAACCCTACCCCTAAACCTGCCCATCCCACTCAGACACACACACACGCACACACACACACACACACACACACACACACACACACACACAGACACACACACAGACACACTAACCCTACCCCTAATCCTGCCCATCCCACTCAGACACACACACACACACACACACTCACTAACCCTACCCCTAAACCTGCCCATCACACACAACTTTCTGCATTTTTACATTTTCAAAAAACATCACTTAGTGTGATTTATACGCTGTTTTCCTCATGGGGACCAAAAATGTCCCCACAAGGACAAGGATTTCAGATATTGCTATCTTTTGTGGGGACATTTGGTCCCCATAATGTAGGGTTTACCAGACGCAAACAAACAAGCACACGCACACACGCACACGTGTGTGTGTGTGTGTGTGTGTGTGTGTGTGTGTGTGATGGGTAGGGTTAGTGTAAGGGGACATAATATACAGTTTGTACAGTATAAAAACCATTAGGCCTATGGAGAGTCCCCACAAAGATAGTGAACCAGACGTGTGTGTGTGTGTGTGTGTGTGTGTCTCAGCGGTTCTGCAGGTCTGACCTGTCCTGTGTTCGCCTCAGGCCTGCTCTTGTTTTGACTGCGCTCCGGTGCGCCACTTCCGAGGATCTCTCATTCAGCTTCTCTCCGCCAACATGTCTGAGCCAGGTGTGTGTGTCGACAAGTGTTTGCTCGTCACAGAGAGAACAATGAGTGACCGCAGTGGGCGTCTCGCTCGTCTGAGAAAGCAGGAGACAGAAGGGAGAGTCTTTTAGCTGCAAATCAGATTCGTTTAAAAGTTCATGAAGTTCTTTCCTCAGGTCTGTCCAGCTTTAGATGTTCTGACTGTTGAGACGTCTCCTGAGTGATGCACACATTACTAAACTGTCCACTGAGTTATATGTAATGGTCAATATAATATTTAATTTGCCTTCCAACTGAAATAATTGACTAATGCTAATCGTAATATCTTCTGCATGCTGAAGTGCTTGAACAAGGGATTGAACAAACGGATGTTGTGCATTTCAGTTAACTTACGTGAAGCTCTGAAAGCTTCTGATACGCTGAACTACAGGACTGTGTTTTTAACGTATACATCTGCATTCTAGAGTCCCACATAACAAAAATATGTTAGGTTACATTTTAATTCAATGGTCCACTTCAGATGTAAACTACAAGTAACTACATGTCAACTCACTCTCATTAGAGTATTAGTAGACTATCTGCTTAATATCTGATAACTCTACTCTGATGCTCCTCAACAGACATTATACTGACTATAAGTAACTTTGTAACTACATATCAACTTATTCTACTAACCCTAACATAACAGTCTAATTATTCTCTAATGAGAGTAACTTGACATGTATTTGCAAAGTTACTTGTAGTTAGTAGAATGTCTAAAGTGGACTATCGAAATAAAGTGTAAAATATAAAAATTCACAGCTGTGGTATAATGAAAACAAGATTCTTATACAAAGATCCTTTAATCAGACTTCAATCATTGTTTTATGATTTGATTGACTGTATATGGGTCATTCCAACAGTGTTCTGGATTTTGCACTGAGCAGGTACAGAAAAAGTCTGTCTATCATGAAACACACACTGGTCAAGCTCAGGCTAGTATAGCCTATTAATCCTGAACACATATTTCATATGTGGAAATTTGTCCACCCTGTTACATGACATTTTTACAATGCAATGTGTAACAGGGCAGACGTTTTAAGAAGGAGGGAATAATTATACTGTATTAATAAAACATTTTCATGTCCAGTATAAATTTACACAACAGGATGGACATGTTATGTTTTACACTGGTAAATAAGTCTTGAGAGATGACAGATACTTTTATCTTGGAGTTGCTTTCCTTCCAAGGAAATGATGTCACTTCCAGCAGGTTTTGTGATTTAGGGCATACGCTTAAGACTTTAAAGGGCAAGTAGCACTAATTTAATGTAGTTTGTATTGACAAACTAATTTAAAGTTTGTTTTAACCATTATTTGTATAGCACTTTTGCTATGCAGATTGTTTCAAAGCAGCTTTACAGTGATGACAGGAAAATCATGCAACAAAGTTTGTTTTGGCCAGGGCCGGATTAAGAGTTCAGAGGCCCCTGGGCACAATGTCTTGTAGGCCCCCTCTTTTAGATAGGCCAAATGTATACTTTGTCCAAGAACATTTTAATATGAATAATATATTTAACATCATAATCCATAGGAATTTGTAAACCTATGTTGGGTGTACCTCTGTGCCTCTAGGGGGGTTCGGGGGCATGCTCCCCCGCAAGAAAATTTTGTACATTTTAAGGTTAAATGCATCAATCTGGTGCACTCTGAGAGATCAAAATTAAGAGCTTGAACCCATGAACTGCTCATTGAACAAAGAAAAAGCATTGCTTTGTACCAGGACAATGAAGAGGGCTCAAACATCTTTTTAGTTATGAGAGTCTCAGTCTACATTACATTATCAATGGTGTTTTAGGATACCAAACAATTATTATAATAATGTAATAATGATTTATATAATTATTCCTATGATGTAAAATCCATATAGCCTATACTGTAAATGTACTAGGCTATATAAATGAAATTATGAAAATGAATATTTCAAAAGTATATTTTAGCCTACATTACACTATAATATAGGAAAATTAAAATACTTTTGTCCTAATTTCTTCACTTGCAAGAAATAAACCCTTGATCTGGAGAAAACACCAGATAACCATGCTGATCGCGTGAGCAAAGAGCGCACTTTTCTTTAAATCACCCAGCACAAACAGGATGCTTAAAGTCTTGTGCTGTTTTATAAAGGCACAAAGCCATATCATGGTTTCGTTTTTAGTTTGTTGGCAAAATATAACGCTAGAGACCTTTATGTTAGGTAATACATTTTACATCTGTGTTGGGAAAAGGGAGAAGAGAGTTCGGCAAAAGGCGGATTCGAACTCGGTTCCAGCGCGTCAAAAGCTGATTTATAGCACTTCACGCCCTACGACCTACGCCACTGTAACGTTAGCTACAACATTACGGGCGTCTTTTTGCTAAAAAGACAGGCACTTAGTGCAAATATACGCTCCGTTATCTAATAATAAAATATTTTTTTCTTCCCCTCGCTTGGGCCCCAAGTGCGCATGGCAAATTTGCAATGAATACATTTTATCAGACCGGCCATCGCGGACTCGAAACACTACCGGCCCACCGGGGAAACTCCCGACTCTCCCGATTGCCACTCCGCCCCTGGTGCCCAGGGCCCCTTAGATGTCGTGGGCCCCTGGGCAAGTGCCCAGTTGCCCTAATGGTTAATCCGGCCCTGGTTTTGGCTGTACAGCAGCTAAACTGTTTGAACATTTTTTTTTTAAAGTATCACAATAAGTTGTATTTTATGCCAAAGAGAATAAGTAACTGTATATACTAATACTCAACTTTGCCATTTTAGAAATATATATGTGATCTTTATTTCAAAGTGAAGTTGAGAAAACATGACTGGGGACATTTGTCTGTCAAGTGCTTCAAAAACTTCTTAAATTCTCTAATCATTGTTGTCACAGTGTGATTGCAACAAAGAAAAAGACCAGGATCTAACCACAACATGTGTTTTATTAAACACTATCTTAAAGTATCAAACACAACACATAATGTGACATTTACCCCCCACCCCCCTTCCAAAAAGACAAAAATTGACATATCCCCAGTCCAAAAAGGTCTGTCCACGTACCTTAATCTTCCAAAAGAGGACGCCGGGAGGGGGCTTTGGATGAAGACGAGGAGCTGGAAAAGAGAATATCCAGGAGGAGGGAAGAGACGATGGAGGGATGAGCCACAGAGTGACCCCCAACAGAGCCACTAGGATGCAGGCCCTTGGAGGAACTGAAGGAGGGAGGATCCAGGGTGTAACCAGGAGTTAACACAGATGGACTGGAGGGCCGAGTCAAAACCACAGGCTCACAGGACCGAGGTGGAGATGGGGGCTTGGCAGACCGGGGCAGAACTGGAGGCACAACAGTGGAGCTGGAGGGAAGGAAGAGATCGGTGAAGGCAAAGGGGTGGAGGGATGAGGTGTGAACTGAGGTCCGGAACTCCATGGCACAACCAGGGTGATGACCGACCAAGGTGGAGCCAGAGGGATAAGGGAGCCCGGTGTAGTCTGAGGGATGACGGATCATGGTTGAGTCGAGGGAGCCTAGAGCCAAGGTGGAGCCAGAGGGATGAGGGAGCCCGGTGTAGTCTGTGGGATGACGGACCATGGTGGAGTCGAGGGAGCGTAGAGCCAAGGTGGAGCCAGAGGGATGAGGGAGCCTGGTGTAGTCTGAGGGATAACGGACCATGGTTGAGTCGAGGGAGCGTAGAGCCAAGGTGGAGCCAGAGGGATGAGGGAGCCTGGTGTAGTCTGGGGGAGACGGACCTCGGAGGAGTCGAGGGAGCGTAGAGCCAAGGTGGAGCCAGAGGGATGAGGGAGCCCGGTGAAGTCTGAGGGATGACGGACCACGGTGGAGTCGAGGGAGCTTAGAACCAAGGTGGAGCCAGAGGGATGAGGGAGCCCGGTGTAGTCTGAGGGATGACGGACCACGGTGGAGTCGAGGGAGCTTAGAACCAAGGTGGAGCCAGAGGGATGAGGGAGCCCGGTGTAGTCTGAGGGATGACGGACCATGGTTGAGTCGAGGGAGCGTAGAACCAAGGTGGAGCCAGAGGGATGAGGGAGCCCGGTGTAGTCTGAGGGAGCCCGGTGTAGTCTGAGGGATGTAGTCAAGTCAAGTCAAGTCAAGTATATTTATATAGCGCTTTTCACAATACAGATTGTATCAAAGCAGCTTCAAAGTATCAATCAAAACAACATAACAATGTTCGTTTCTTAGTGGAAAAACATCCACGTTTGGTAGAGCTGATCAATGGTATTAATGATTGGTTAATTAATTTGAATATCCCCAACTGAGCAAGCCAAAGGCAACAGTGGCAAGGAACCGAAAAACTCCATCAAGTGACCTAATGGAGAAAAAAAAAAAAAACTTTGGGAGAACCCAGGCTTAGTCGGGGGCCAGTTCTCCTCTGGCGTTTATAAACTAGAGGCCGGATTTACAGTAACTGTAAGATAAAAATGTATATGAATGTCTCTAAACAGACTTTAAACGCGAACCTGTGATAAACGCTGATGGCGTTCACATGCGCATTAAGAATTGATTCTATAGTTATGTGCGTTTGAATATATGTGCACAGGTTTGTAATTCCCTACAAAACCATGCCTGAACAAACTACTTGTCTTGTCTATAAATTTGATACAGAATTTTGTTTTATTTTATCACTTCGGGGTCGGTACGCGAAACGAAATTCACAACGCTTTATCTGTAGAGTGGGAAAGGGATTCTCCATAGGGAGAGGCTAGTTGGCACGTCAGCACTGCATTGTCATCGGGTCCAGGCGAAGCTCCTCGTCAGATCTGGATACGGCCTGGATCCGGCAGGCTGCGGAAAAACCTCGGGATAAACAAAGACACTCAAATTAGCGTAGATGCCATTCTTATGATGTAACGAGTACATCAGGATTTAAGGGAAGTGTTCTCAGTTCCGGCTGACCTAATCTATGCAGCCTAACATTGAGTTATAGAAGTCTATAATGTATTATGTGTATGCTAGGACAAAGAGATGTGTCTTTAATCGAGCTTTGAACTGACAGAGTGTATCTGCTTCCCGGACAATGGTAGGAAGACTGTTCCAAAGTTTTGGTGCTAGAGGGGAAAAGGATCTACCGCCAGCAGTCGATTTTGATATTCTAGGTATTATTAACTGGCCGGAATTTTGAGATCGCAATAGATGTGAAGGACTATAATGCGTTAAGAGCTCGTTCAAGTAATGCGGAGCTAAACCATTTAGTGCTTTATAAGTAATCAACAATATTTTAAAATTTATACGATGTTTAATAGGCAGCCAATGTAGTCTTGAGGTGGAGATAGGGGATCGACACACGAGAGACCTGAAAGCCAAAAGCGAATCCGAGCTGGTAGGCGGAGCCAGAAAGGAGGGTACGAAGGGCTGAAGGGAGCCAGCAGAGACAAGGGCCAAAGAACTAGATGGCATTGGCAGAGGAGGAGGGAGTGGGACATACAGTTACTGTAAATCCGGCCTCTAGTTCATAAACGCCAGAGGAGAACTGGCCCCCGACTGAGCCTGGGTTTTCCCAAGGTTTTTTTTTTCTCCATTGGGTCACCTGATGGAGTTTTAGGACACCATTAGGTCACTTGATGGAGTTTTTCGGTTCCTTGCCACTGTTGCCTTTGGCTTGCTCAGTTGGGGATATTCAAATTAATTAACCAATCATTAATACCATTGATCAGCTCTACCAAACGTGGATGTTTTTCCACTAAGAAACAAACATTGTTAGGTTGTTTTGATTGATACTTTGAAGCTGCTTTGATACAATCTGTATTGTGAAAAGCGCTATATAAATATACTTGACTTGACTTGACTTGACTGGGCAGGAGAATCAGCAACGAAGGAGACCTGGTGCAGCAGGCCTATGAAACAGCTGGGCCGATGAAGGAGACTTGGAAATGGCCACTGAATGTGCATACTCGTAAAACAGATCCTTTCCCATTCCTCAAAACTCACGCAAGGGATTGAGCCTAGCATATTCACATCTGCCCCGGAAGCTTCACTCCATTCCCTCATACTCCATTAATACTCCCGCTGTTGTGGACATCAATGCTCGTTCTCACACCTGGTCAGAATTCATTAACAGGTCAGGCTCTGGGACGAACATGGCCTAAGGGGTTTTGGCTCCATGAAGGATTTAAGGGCCGCTTCACACACCAGTCAGACTTGGCTTTCCGTGGCTCGGAGTCTGCAGTGGGCTCTTGTTCCTACTATTGTGGCGTGGCTAATTGGCAGCATGTGCTGGGTAGACTGTGGCAAGTCACGATCTTCCTCACTCTCACTGATTGTAAAGGGGGGATCCAGCATGAAAAAGCACCCAGTCCACAAACTCTCTAAACACTGACACACACACAGGCTGTCGTCATTGTAATGGATGACATAGACCAGATCTAATGTCCTGTGTGTGTTCCTCGAGGGAACAAACATCTCCCTGTGAGATGGGGAGGATCTGAACTGCTGCTAGATTTTTGTGAGTGTTATGATCTTCAGTCAATGTGTAGTTGCAGCAAAAAAGGGCAAGATCTAGTGCCCCTATTATGCTATTTTAGAGTTTCCTAATGTTCTTTGGAGTCTCCAACAACAGGTTTACATGCATCAAAGGTAAAAAAAAACTGTTTCATTTTCTCATAATATACATTTGCACATCACCAGATTTTCAATGATTCTCAAACGACTCATCAGATGAATCAATCTCTCTAAATCCCTCCTTTCCGATAGCTACTCTGCTCTGATTGGCCAGACAGCTCAGTCTGTTGTGATTGGTCTACTCTGCTCTGATTGGCCAGACAGCTCAGTCTGTTGTGATTGGTCTACTCTGCTCTGATTGGCCAGACAGCTCAGTCTGCTGTGATTGGTCTACTCTGCTCTGATTGGCCAGACAGCTCAGTCTGCTGTGATTGGTCTACTCTGCTCTGATTGGCCAGACAGCTCAGTCTGTTGTGATTGGTTTACCGCGTAATTCCCATAGCCATAACACCGACAGCTCTGCGTGTCCTGAGGCTTTCTACACCGTAAACTAAACACAGTAACGAACAATGACATTGATTTGACCATATCAATCCGAGCGCGAGTCCGATGATGAAACAGAAGAAGAAGAACCATTCATTCAACCCAAACCTCCATCGGGACGACTCGAGCAGGACGCTTCAGTGATCCACTACTCAGTTTGAGGGACATTATGAGATGTTGAGGTATATTAAGTGCATGTCCATCAACAAACCGATTATTTTACTTATTTGTTCACAGAGTATTTTTCTAATTTATTGCGGTGAACATAAGGAAACTGTATCAATAACAGTGCATACATTAGCCGAGCTCTAGCATGAATGACTGATGTAACATAAATCTAGTAAAACAAATCTTGCTCCATGCTCAATCTTTCCTCAAAGTAGTGAGAACGGCAGACAATCTGCATTAATAGACACAGTTTTAGGTAATAGTGGCCCACAGCTGATTAGCAGAAGTATTTCAGTAAGACAGTTATAATGTGAGTTAGCCAGTTACAGGAGACCTACAAAATATAAAACTCAAAATTAAGTATTTTGAACACCATCTTTCATCAGAGATGTGTTTTTAGTCTAGATTTAAACTGACAGACTGTATATGCTTCCCGGACTGTGTTAGGAAGATTGTTCCAAAGTTTTGGTGCTAAATAGGAAAAGGAT
Source organism: Semotilus atromaculatus (assembly GCA_031834385.1). Taxonomy (NCBI): domain Eukaryota; kingdom Metazoa; phylum Chordata; class Actinopteri; order Cypriniformes; family Leuciscidae; genus Semotilus; species Semotilus atromaculatus. The sequence continues at coordinate 35,939,047 of JAULUF010000001.1, forward strand.
CTACCGCTAGCAGTCGATTTTGATATTCTAGGTATTATCAACTGGCCAGAATTTTGAGATCGCAATAGACGTGAAGGACTATAATGCGTTAAGAGCTCGCTCAAGTACTGGGGAGCTAAACCATTTAGTGCTTTGTAAGTAATCAGCAATATTTTAAAATTTATACGATGTTTAATAGGCAGCCAATGCAGTGTTGACAGAACCGGGCTAATATGGTCATACTTCCTGGTTCTGGTAAGAACTCTAGCGGCTGCGTTTTGAACTAGCTGTAGTTTGTTTATTAAGCGTGCAGGGCAACCACCCAGTAGAGCATTACAATAATCTAGCCTTGATGTCATGAATGCATGAACTCATTTTTCCGCATTTGTCAGTGAGAGCATATGACGTAATTTAGATATATTTTTAAGATGGAAAAATGCGGTTTTACAGATACTAGACACGTGACTTTCAAATTAAAGATTGGTATCAAAGAGCACACCCAGGTTCCTAACTGACGACGAAGACTTAACAGAGCAGCCATCGATTGTTAGACAGTATTCTGGGTTATTACGTGTGGCAGTTTTTTGTCCAATGATTAGAATCTCTGTTTTTTCAGAATTTAGAAATAGGAAATTACTGGTCATCCAATTTTTAAATTTTTACTGAAGCGAGTTTAAATGCACTTTCTTTGCCATATGCGTTTATCGATAGATTTTTCACACAGCAAGCACCCAGATCCTGCATGAAAGCTTTGTCTACACTTAAATTATTTTCGTGTTTGCCTTCACACAGAAGGTGTTCTGGCAATTTCCCGGGATCAACGCGCTGTGTGAAGGGGGCTTACAAATTGCTACTCCCTCTTATGACGTCATCATCCAGCAACTGTAAAAAATGCTACCGTTGAAGAAACCCTAATAAATGTTATTTTAACGCATTTTAAGACAGAAATGTTTACATATATACATATTGAGCACTTTAATTTACACATTAATTGGTTGTGGTGGTTAACCTGCAATTTACACTTTAAGCCAGCAGTCGTCCGCGAGGGGCTGCTGGCAGTTTATTTTATGTTAATAAATGTTTAAATGTTCGCCGGTTCCCGCCTCCTTCTTCCCACAACATTGAACCTTGCTACACTGGTGCCGAAACCCGGGAGGAAGGAGGGACGCGCTATCAGACGGACCTCGCCGCTGTGGGGAATCCGCGGTGCCATCGAGTATTTTGGGCAGACTCCGCCGCCATGGACGCTCGAGGCGGGGCGCTGGAGTGAGTTTCCGGGGACGGCCGACCTCGCTGCCGGCCGCCCGTGTACTGGAGGGGCGGCTGCCATCCGGGAGGGAGCGGAGGAGTCGCCGCCGCTCACAGTGGGCCGGAGCCTGCTGCCATCTGCCTGAATGGGGAGGAGCAGGGAGTGGGGGACTCCTGCCGGCTGCCCGAAACCGGCGGAGCCGTCGCCATCCACCTGGCGGCGGAGGAGCGTCAAGCCGTCCACCGAGGGCCATCCAACGTCACCGCCAGGCACCGCGGAGAAGTTCCCCCAGCTGGTGGGGGACCTGATGACGGCGCGTTGTGGGAACCGGACTATTTTTTATTTTAATTTTCGTATCCGTTGTATTTCGTATTCTCTCTCGTATCCGTCGCTCCTCATGCTTCCGTCTCCGTTTCCCTCGGCTCGTCGGTCCATACCCCCCAGGGATCGCCGCCACCGGGGGGGGGGGGAGTAGGCACAGTCTCGGGTGTACCCCCCGGCCTGTGAGGGGCGATGGGGGTATGTGCCGAACAGGACGAGGCCGAGGGACGTGAGAGAACGGCGTGAGGCCGGTGGCGTGAGTGTAATGAACGTCACCTGTGAGACGCACCGGTCTCGCATCTCTCACGGAGGAGCGGAGGCATAAAGGAGGAGCGACTGTTCGCCCCTTGCGGACGACTGCTGGCTACCAACAAACACAAACAAAACACAGGCCTGTTCCTCTCTCGATCTTCAGCGTCGTCGCTCCTCCTTTATGCTTTTGCTCCTCCGTGAGAGATGCGAGACCGGTGCGTCTCACAGGTGACGTTCATTACACTCACGCCACCGGCCTCGCGCCGTTCTCTCACGTCCCTCGGCCTCGTCCTGTTCGCCACAGTGACTTTGGAATAATTGGGGTTCATTGTGGAAAACCATGTGGTATGAAAGTTGATCAACATTTGATGTAAAATAAGTATTATTGTTGAAATCCCCAAACTATAGGATTGACCCACATACTGTGAATAAGACAAAAGCATATATTTGTGTGTGGCGATGAGTAATTATTTGATTATTTTCCTCACATTTGCGGAAGCTTAAAAGGACAACGTTTCATGCTTTCCGTGTTCCAATGTTTCAGCTCCTTCTCCTGTTGATAATGCAGGGAAATCTTTCAGGATGGGCTCATCCGGAGTGCAGACGAACATGAAGGAGGCTTTAGCGTTCTGTCACACCCTCCATTAGGAGCAAGTCAGCTAGCACTAAACTGTTTGGGATGTCATTGTTGCAACTGAAGGCAAAAGGGCAAACAAGCCCATCTAATCACTCTTGAACAATTCAGAGGTGTGTTCAGCCTTCAGGCAGTCAATGAAAATATATACATGTCCATCAACACCGCAACATACATCCATATATCAAATTTAGTTAAATATGTACAATGCGCCCTTAAAGATTGACAGCACAAGAATGAGTTTCAAGCAAAATATTTGACAAAAAACAAAACGATAAAACACATGATGATGAAACCCATTGTGTGTGTTTGTGGTTAGTGGAGGCTGTTTCCAGTTAATGTGATTCTCTAAAGCGGCGTGATTGACTTCATTCACTTGATAAAGAAAAGTGACGTTAATGAAGAGAAAGATCCTGCAAACACGCAGATACAGACTACAGATCTAATGAATGACAGCGGCGCTTTAGTCATTCACTTACAGTCTAAGAACAGTGGACATAATTCAAGACAAGAGTGTAAATTCATGATCATTGAAGCAAGAAATATAAGCAACAATGTTGGTCTAATACTTTTAAAGGATAAGGATTGCTGAATGCAGCAGTGTGACGTTTTTGAACAGTAAAATGTTAACATTAAGCTGGTTAACTGGTAAACTCCTAATCGATCGGTTTGTCTGCTGTGTATATCTGTGATGAAGCTTGAGTTTCATGACAAATGGCCTTTTAAATTCTCTTCAGGAATGTCAGAGCATGATTTATTCCTGAAAGCCGGATCAGGGCACGGACGATTCATCTTGCAACCGAGAGAGATATTGGCCAAACTCTTCTTTACTAAACAAAACATTTTTACAACTTTAGATGTCTTGGTGAAGAAACAGAGCAGAACAAAACCAGTCCACCAAACAAAAGACCTTTCTCTTTTCAACAAAACTTTTCAGGTGTGATTTTTATATTGTCATCGGACATTCCAATCATGTCCTCAGACCCTCGACAAAGATTGCTGAACGGCGACGGGATGCTTTTAACATATGAAATCATATGCCACACACCGCTGTGCAACATCTCATTTGACTAAAAATACACCTTGAGACTCCTGGAAAGCCGAAACGTAAGCTCGTTTCTTTTGCATAACCCTGCCAATTTATTCAGCGTGTCTGTCAGCGGTGTCATCCATCTGTAACACGAAGACAATAATGAAGCTGTCTTCCAGTTCGCAGCTGTTTGGCCCTGTCAAGAGCGGATCACGTCTTTACATGCGATGCGAATGCGCCTTGTGTGAGCCTGTGGGATTTCATATTAAACAGGTCGCTGTGAAAATAAGCTGTGGCACTAGTGGAGAAAAATGAATTATTCTGCAAGTGCATCTGAACAAAAATGACATCTGCATACGACAATGCAATTAGCTTCTCCCGTCGTTCCCACCGACGGCAAGAGTAACACGAGAAGCGTATCGAAAACAATGCAAAGAGGCCGTGAACAGACACACAGCGTAACGCGAGTCACCAACGCACACATGCTATTCCTGATTTCTCATCCGACTTCATTTCCTGAAGCTGCAATATTTACATATAATAAAGTTTTACCTCAATCATAAATCATATACTGTAGATTGCATCATTCAAAGTATTGTTTGAAAAAAAGTTCTCCTAACAGTCTACTAATACTATAATAACTGCTAGTAGTTACTTATAGTCTAAAGTGCACCATCAAAACAAAGTGTAACCATGACTGATGACTGTTTTTTCTTATGCAAAAATGTACCAAGATGATTTTGATGATCTGAATGTAAGAATGTCCACCAAAGTACTTTGACCAGATGCTGATAATGCAGACCTTCAGATATGCTGCAGTTGATAAGGAGAAGCTCAAACAGTAAACGTGCACATAAAGGATCCACTGAAGAGCAGGGATTAAGACTGAAACACATCACAGACCCCGAAAGAGCTCGATCTGAGCCCAGATAAGCCAGGCTGTGAGTTCAGATGCACTGATTTATTGAAAACACAGTCGGGCGTATGGCCGTGTGTGCGCGGCCCCAGACACAGCTGTGTTTATGTGACCCCTGGACGGAGGCAGGGAATCTCTTTCATCATGATTAACACATGCACTATACGCTACTTCACACATGTGCCATTAAAACTGGCTGCAAACGGAAGATGTATGGATCCAACGTATTAGTCTGAAATCATCTTCCGACTTATAATCCGTTAATAGACAGAATTAATGCAGGTCAATGACAAATAAGACATGTCTGTGAGAATCAACTTTAAAATGCTTGTGCCGCATTTTTAGACATCTTTATATTTTTGTTGGTTTTAAAAAATGCAGTTGTAAAATGTATTTAGTTATAAAATTATCAGAAGTGCAACCATTGATCAACAATAACATGTGAGTGACAACCTCAACTAAACTTGGCTTATGTTAGGAATTTAAATAAAGTTAATAAGAAGACTATTGAGAATTATTAACTGACTATTAAGAAGTTAATAGTCAAGAATTCCAGGCTTTTAATGTGAGAATGTTTCTTTGTTGCTATCTAAGGATGACGACTTATAACACGTTTTACTTTAAACCCCACAAATATCACAATAAATAATTTTCAAATAAAATCTATAATTAAAAAATGTAAAGCATGTTCATCATAGAAGAGGCGTAGGTTACATTTTATTGCGTTAGTCCACTTTAGACCTTCTACTAACTATAAGTAACTACATGTCAACTAGTCATTAAAGTATTAGTAGACTGTGTGCTTAAAGGATTAGTTCACCCAAAAATTAAAATTCTGTCATTAATTACTCACCCTCATGTCATTCCAAACCCGTCAGACTTTCATTCATCTTTTTGATGAAATCTGTGAGATTTCTGTCCATCCATTTGCAGCTACGCAACTGATACTTTGACGCTTCAATAAGTTCATAAAGAGATCGTAAAACGAATGCATATGAATTGAGCTTTTAACCCAGTGTTTGACCCTCTGAGAATTGACTGGTTAAAATTTTCTAAAGAGACTCGATCGCTTTAAATGATGAAGAGATTAAATTGATGTTTTTATTCACATATAAACTTTGATCAGGGAACAAATACAGAAGCTCAACCAAACCTGTTTGACGCATGAGAATAAACCTCTCGCTGAAGCTCAAACGAGCTGCGTAACACGAGAATGAACCTCATTGGTTCTTGTTGAACCTCAAACGTGCTGCGTAACATGAGAATGAACCTCATTGGTTCTTGTTGAACCTCAAACGTGCTGCGTAACATGAGAATGAACCTCATTGGTTCTTGTTGAACCTCAAACGTGCTGCGTAACACGAGAATTAACCTCAATGGTTCTTGTTGAACCTCAAACGTGATGCGTAACATGAGAATGAACCTCATTGGTTCTTGTTGAACCTCAAACGTGATGAGTAACATGAGAATGAACCTCATTGGTTCTTGTTGAACCTCAAACGACATGAGTAACATGAGAATTAACCTCATTGGTTCTTGTTGAACCTCAAACGTGATGCGTAACATGAGAATGAACCTCATTGGTTCTTGTTGAACCTCAAACGTGATGCGTAACATGAGAATGAACCTCATTGGTTCTTGTTGAACCTCAAACGTGCTGCGTAACACGAGAATTAACCTCCTTGGTTCTTGTTGAACCTCAAACGTGATGCGTAACATGAGAATGAACCTCATTGGTTCTTGTTGAACCTCAAACGTGATGCGTAACATGAGAATGAACCTCACTGGTTCTTGTTGAACCTCAAACGTGATGCGTAACATGAGAATGAACCTCATTGGTTCTTGTTGAACCTCAAACGTGATGCGTAACATGAGAATGAACCTCATTGGTTCTTGTTGAACCTCAAACGTGATGCGTAACACGAGAATGAACCTCATTGGTTCTTGTTGAACCTCAAACGTGATGCGTAACATGAGAATGAACCTCATTGGTTCTTGTTGAACCTCAAACGTGATGCGTAACATGAGAATGAACCTCATTGGTTCTTGTTGAACCTCAAACGTCATGCGTAACACGAGAATGAACCTCATTGGTTCTTGTTGAACCTCAAACGTGATGCGTAACATGAGAATGAACCTCATTGGTTCTTGTTGAACCTCAAACGTGACGCGTAACACGAGAATGAACCTCATTGGTTCTTGTTAAACCTCAAACGAGCTGCGTAACACGAGAATGAACCTCATTGGTTCCTGCTGAAGCTCAAACGTGCTGCGTCACACGAGAATGAACCTCATTGGCTCTTGCTGAAGCTCAAACATGCTGCGTCACACTAGAATGAACCTCATTGGTTCTTGCTGAAGCTCAAACGTGCTGCGTAACACGAGAATGAACCTCATTGGTTCTTGCTGAAGCTCAAACGTGTTGCGTAACACGAGAATGAACCTCATTGGTTCTTGTTGAACCTCAAACGTAATGCGTAACATGAGAATGAACCTCAATGGTTCTTGTTGAACCTCAAACGTGCTGCGTCACACGAGAATGAACCTCATTGGTTCTTGTTGAACCTCAAACGTGATGCGTAACATGAGAATGAACCTCATTGGTTCTTGTTGAACCTCAAACGTGCAGCGTCACACGAGAATGAACCTCATTGGTTCTTGCTGAAGCTCAAACGTGCAGCGTAACATGAGAATGAACCTCATTGGTTCTTGCTGAAGCTCAAACGTGCAGCGTAACATGAGAATGAACCTCATTGGTTCTTGTTGAACCTCAAACGTGCAGCGTCACACGAGAATGAACCTCATTGGTTCTTGTTGAACCTCAAACGTGCTGCGTCACACGAGAATGAACCTCATTGGTTCTTGCTGAAGCTCAAACGTGCTGCGTCACACGAGAATGAACCTCATTGGTTCTTGCTGAAGCTCAAACGTGATGCGTAACATGAGAATGAACCTCATTGGTTCTTGTTGAACCTCAAACGTGCTGCGTAACACGAGAATTAACCTCAATGGTTCTTGTTGAACCTCAAACGTGATGCGTAACATGAGAATGAACCTCATTGGTTCTTGTTGAACCTCAAACGTGATGAGTAACATGAGAATGAACCTCATTGGTTCTTGTTGAACCTCAAACGACATGAGTAACATGAGAATTAACCTCATTGGTTCTTGTTGAACCTCAAACGTGATGCGTAACATGAGAATGAACCTCATTGGTTCTTGTTGAACCTCAAACGTGATGCGTAACATGAGAATGAACCTCATTGGTTCTTGTTGAACCTCAAACGTGCTGCGTAACACGAGAATTAACCTCCTTGGTTCTTGTTGAACCTCAAACGTGATGCGTAACATGAGAATGAACCTCATTGGTTCTTGTTGAACCTCAAACGTGATGCGTAACATGAGAATGAACCTCACTGGTTCTTGTTGAACCTCAAACGTGATGCGTAACATGAGAATGAACCTCATTGGTTCTTGTTGAACCTCAAACGTGATGCGTAACATGAGAATGAACCTCATTGGTTCTTGTTGAACCTCAAACGTGATGCGTAACACGAGAATGAACCTCATTGGTTCTTGTTGAACCTCAAACGTGATGCGTAACATGAGAATGAACCTCATTGGTTCTTGTTGAACCTCAAACGTGATGCGTAACATGAGAATGAACCTCATTGGTTCTTGTTGAACCTCAAACGTCATGCGTAACACGAGAATGAACCTCATTGGTTCTTGTTGAACCTCAAACGTGATGCGTAACATGAGAATGAACCTCATTGGTTCTTGTTGAACCTCAAACGTGACGCGTAACACGAGAATGAACCTCATTGGTTCTTGTTAAACCTCAAACGAGCTGCGTAACACGAGAATGAACCTCATTGGTTCCTGCTGAAGCTCAAACGTGCTGCGTCACACGAGAATGAACCTCATTGGCTCTTGCTGAAGCTCAAACATGCTGCGTCACACTAGAATGAACCTCATTGGTTCTTGCTGAAGCTCAAACGTGCTGCGTAACACGAGAATGAACCTCATTGGTTCTTGCTGAAGCTCAAACGTGTTGCGTAACACGAGAATGAACCTCATTGGTTCTTGTTGAACCTCAAACGTAATGCGTAACATGAGAATGAACCTCAATGGTTCTTGTTGAACCTCAAACGTGCTGCGTCACACGAGAATGAACCTCATTGGTTCTTGTTGAACCTCAAACGTGATGCGTAACATGAGAATGAACCTCATTGGTTCTTGTTGAACCTCAAACGTGCAGCGTCACACGAGAATGAACCTCATTGGTTCTTGCTGAAGCTCAAACGTGCAGCGTAACATGAGAATGAACCTCATTGGTTCTTGCTGAAGCTCAAACGTGCAGCGTAACATGAGAATGAACCTCATTGGTTCTTGTTGAACCTCAAACGTGCAGCGTCACACGAGAATGAACCTCATTGGTTCTTGTTGAACCTCAAACGTGCTGCGTCACACGAGAATGAACCTCATTGGTTCTTGCTGAAGCTCAAACGTGCTGCGTCACACGAGAATGAACCTCATTGGTTCTTGCTGAAGCTCAAACGTGCAGCGTAACACGAGAATGAACCTCATTGGTTCTTGTTGAACCTCAAACGTGCTGCGTAACATGAGAATGAACCTCATTGGTTCTTGCTGAAGCTCAAACGTGCAGCGTAACACGAGAATGAACCTCATTGGTTCTTGTTGAACCTCAAACGTGCTGCGTAACATGAGAATGAACCTCATTGGTTCTTGTTGAACCTCAAACGTGCAGCGTAACATGAGAATGAACCTCATTGGTTCTTGTTGAACCTCAAACGTGCTGCGTCACACGAGAATGAACCTCATTGGTTCTTGTTGAACCTCAAACGTGATGCATAACACGGGAATGAACCTCATTGGTTCTTGCTGAAGCTCAAACGTGATGCATAACATGAGAATGAACCTCATTGGTTCTTGTTGAACCTCAAACGTGATGCATAACATGAGAATGAACCTCATTGGTTCTTGTTGAACCTCAAACGTGATGCATAACACGAGAATGAACCTCATTGGTTCTTGTTGAACCTCAAACGTGCTGCGTCACACGAGAATGAACCTCATTGGTTCTTGCTGAAGCTCAAACGTGCAGCGTAACATGAGAATGAACCTCATTGGTTCTTGTTGAACCTCAAACGTGATGCATAACACGAGAATGAACCTCATTGGTTCTTGCTGAAGCTCAAACGTGATGCATAACACGAGAATGAACCTCATTGGTTCTTGTTGAACCTCAAACGTGATGCATAACACGAGAATTAACCTCATTGGTTCTTGTTGAACCTCAAACGTGCTGCGTCACACGAGAATGAACCTCATTGGTTCTTGTTGAACCTCAAACGTGATGCATAACACGAGAATGAACCTCATTGGTTCTTGCTGAAGCTCAAACGTGATGCATAACACGAGAATGAACCTCATTGGTTCTTGTTGAACCTCAAACGTGATGCATAACACGAGAATGAACCTCATTGGTTCTTGTTGAACCTCAAACGTGCTGCGTCACACGAGAATGAACCTCATTGGTTCTTGTTGAACCTCAAACGTGATGCATAACACGAGAATGAACCTCATTGGTTCTTGCTGAAGCTCAAACGTGATGCATAACACGAGAATGAACCTCATTGGTTCTTGTTGAACCTCAAACGTGATGCATAACACGAGAATGAACCTCATTGGTTCTTGCTGAAGCTCAAACGTGCAGCGTAAGATGAGAATGAACCTCATTGGTTCTTGTTGAACCTCAAACGTGATGCATAACACGAGAATGAACCTCATTGGTTCTTGTTGAACCTCAAACGTGCTGCGTCACACGAGAATGAACCTCATTGGTTCTTGTTGAACCTCAAACGTGATGCATAACACGAGAATGAACCTCATTGGTTCTTGCTGAAGCTCAAACGTGATGCATAACACGAGAATGAACCTCATTGGTTCTTGTTGAACCTCAAACGTGATGCATAACACGAGAATGAACCTCATTGGTTCTTGTTGAACCTCAAACGTGCTGCGTCACACGAGAATGAACCTCATTGGTTCTTGTTGAACCTCAAACGTGATGCATAACACGAGAATGAACCTCATTGGTTCTTGCTGAAGCTCAAACGTGATGCATAACACGAGAATGAACCTCATTGGTTCTTGTTGAACCTCAAACGTGATGCATAACACGAGAATGAACCTCATTGGTTCTTGTTGAACCTCAAACATGCTGCGTCACACGAGAATGAACCTCATTGGTTCTTGTTGAACCTCAAACGTCCTGCGTCACACGAGAATGAACCTCATTGGTTCTTACTGAAGCTCAAACGTGCAGCGTAACACGAGAATGAACCTCATTGGTTCTTGTTGAACCTCAAACGTCCTGCGTCACACGAGAATGAACCTCATTGGTTCTTACTGAAGCTCAAACGTGCAGCGTAACATGAGAATGAACCTCATTGGTTCTTGTTGAACCTCAAACGTGCTGCGTCACACGAGAATGAACCTCATTGGTTCTTGTTGAACCTCAAACGTGATGCATAACATGAGAATGAACCTCATTGGTTCTTGTTGAACCTCAAACGTGCTGCGTCACACGAGAATGAACCTCATTGGTTCTTGCTGAAGCTCAAACGTGTTGCGTAACACGAGAATGAACCTCATTGGTTCTTGCTGAAGCTCAAACGTGCTGCGTAACACGAGAATGAACCTCATTGGTTCTTGCTGAAGCTCAAACGTGCTGCGTAACACGAGAATGAACCTCATTGGTTCTTGCTGAAGCTCAAACGTGCTGCGTAACACGAGAATGAACCTCATTGGTTCTTGCTGAAGCTCAAACGTGTTGCGTAACACGAGAATGAACCTCATTGGTTCTTGCTGAAGCTCAAACGTGCTGCGTAACACGACAATGAACCTCATTGGTTCTTGCTGAAGCTCAAACGTGCTGCGTAACACAAGAATGAACCTCATTGGTTCTTGCTGAAGCTCAAACGTGCAGCGTAACATGAGAATGAACCTCATTGGTTCTTGCTGAAGCTCAAACGTGCTGCGTAACATGAGAATGAACCTCATTGGTTCTTGCTGAAGCTCAAACGTGCTGCGTAACACGAGAATGAACCTCATTGGTTCTTGCTGAAGCTCAAACGTGCAGCGTAACATGAGAATGAACCTCATTGGTTCTTGCTGAAGCTCAAACGTGCAGCGTAACATGAGAATGAACCTCATTGGTTCTTGCTGAAGCTCAAACGTGCAGCGTAACATGAGAATGAACCTCATTGGTTCTTGCTGAAGCTCAAACGTGCAGCGTAACATGAGAATGAACCTCATTGGTTCTTGCTGAAGCTCAAACGTGCTGCGTAACACGAGAATGAACCTCATTGGTTCTTGCTGAAGCTCAAACGTGCTGCGTAACACGAGAATGAACCTCATTGGTTCTTGCTGAAGCTCAAACGTGTTGCGTAACACGAGAATGAACCTCATTGGTTCTTGCTGAAGCTCAAACGTGCTGCGTAACACGACAATGAACCTCATTGGTTCTTGCTGAAGCTCAAACGTGCTGCGTAACACAAGAATGAACCTCATTGGTTCTTGCTGAAGCTCAAACGTGCAGCGTAACATGAGAATGAACCTCATTGGTTCTTGCTGAAGCTCAAACGTGCTGCGCAACACGAGAATGAACCTCATTGGTTCTTGCTGAAGCTCAAACGTGCAGCGTAACATGAGAATGAACCTCATTGGTTCTTGCTGAAGCTCAAACGTGCAGCGTAACATGAGAATGAACCTCATTGGTTCTTGCTGAAGCTCAAACGTGCAGCGTAACATGAGAATGAACCTCATTGGTTCTTGCTGAAGCTCAAACGTGCAGCGTAACATGAGAATGAACCTCATTGGTTCTTGCTGAAGCTCAAACGTGCTGCGTCACACGAGAATGAACCTCATTGGTTCTTGCTGAAGCTCAAACGTGCTGCGTAACACGAGAATGAACCTCATTGGTTCTTCTTGAACCTCAAACGTGATGCGTAACATGAGAATGAACCTCATTGGTTCTTGCTGAAGCTCAAAGTGTTGCGTAACACGAGAATGAACCTCATTGGTTCTTGTTGAACCTCAAACGTGTTGCGTAACACGAGAATGAACCTCATTGGTTCTTGTTGAACCTCAAACGTGTTGCGTAACACGAGAATGAACCTCATTGGTTCTTGCTGAACCTCAAACGTGCTGCGTAACACGAGAATGAACCTCATTGGTTCTTGCTGAAGCTCAAACGTGCTGCGTAACACGAGAATGAACCTCATTGGTTCTTGTTGAACCTCAAACGTGATGCATAACATGAGAATGAACCTCATTGGTTCTTGCTGAAGCTCAAACGTGTTGCGTAACACGAGAATGAACCTCATTGGTTCTTCTTGAACCTCAAACGTGATGCGTAACATGAGAATGAACCTCATTGGTTCTTGCTGAAGCTCAAACGTGTTGCGTAACACGAGAATGAACCTCATTGGTTCTTCTTGAACCTCAAACGTGATGCGTAACACGAGAATGAACCTCATTGGTTCTTGTTGAACCTCAAACGTGTTGCGTAACACGAGAATGAACCTCATTGGTTCTTGTTGAACCTCAAACGTGTTGCGTAACACGAGAATGAACCTCATTGGTTCTTGCTGAAGCTCAAACGTGCAGCGTCACACGAGAATGAACCTCATTGGTTCTTGCTGAAGCTCAAACGTGTTGCGTAACACGAGAATGAACCTCATTGGTTCTTGCTGAAGCTCAAACGTGCTGCGTAACACGAGAATGAACCTCATTGGTTCTTGTTGAACCTCAAACGTGATGCGTAACATGAGAATGAACCTCATTGGTTCTTGCTGAAGCTCAAACGTGCAGCGTAACATGAGAATGAACCTCATTGGTTCTTGTTGAACCTCAAACGTGATGCGTAACATGAGAATGAACCTCATTGGTTCTTGTTGAACCTCAAACGTGATGCGTAACATGAGAATGAACCTCATTGGTTCTTGCTGAACCTCAAACGTGCTGCGTCACACGAGAATGAACCTCATTGGTTCTTCTTGAACCTCAAACGTGATGCGTAACACGAGAATGAACCTCATTGGTTCATTCAAGAACACACACACTAATGCACACACTCAAACACAGACACACATACACACACACTGTTGATACTCTGGGTCAAGCAATTCAGCCAACAGAATGTGTAAAAGCGAGTGAAGTTTCGTAGTAGAGTGCAGTAATCGTTCAGCGATGAGTGTGTGTTTGTGTGTGTGTGTGTGCTGACCCCACCATCCCAGCGCCGTCTGCCTGGATCAAAGCCTGTCCGCTACTCCGGCCCTGAAATATGGCCCTTCAGTTCCGCGGCCCACAGCCCTTCTGCTGAACCTGTCTGCTGGAGGAAGAAGAGCAATAAGGGACAGACCTTAATAACAGCAAGACAGAGACCATCACCAACCAGCATAAAACAGCCTGGACCAGCATGGGGACAGAACATTATTTTTGTTCATTTTTATCATTTATTGGTGATAAAAAAAAATCGCTCTGAAATCGCTCTGAGGTGTGGACTCACTATACTATTAGAGTTAGGGCGATTATTATAGTTTTTTTTAAATTGCTTACACACTAAAAGTGGAACTTGAGGCACATGTACCGAATCTTCAGACCAAGTCTGCAAAACTGCACATACTCTTTGGACTCAGGTTGCCATTGTAAAACAAACTTTTTGCAAAACTCTAAACACAGTTTTCTATATTACACATTATTCAAAACTAACAGCTCTTTTGTTTCATTTTGGGAAACACTACCATTTAAATGCCACAATCATTTCCCGATTACCTACAGCCATGATCATGTGTGAAAACACTTATATAAACTGATCACTTAGAATTAAAAACTCATTTTTTGAGAAACAAATAAATTTTTCGTCCTTGCATTTCTGTTTATTTTGTAAATATATAGGCTACTGAGTATACATATACCGGCAAGTCATCACCTTTCTTTCTATATATGCTTTATACAATATAGATAGTTTCAAAGTGCTCCAACAAGCCCAAAGTGTCCATATTCAGCTGAAGTCACTGAATGTTGATTCAATAACTGTAAAATTCCTCAATTGTGTAAATATTCTGTATGTTTCTCTGCACATACACGTCGAGCCTTGAGGAAGCACTTTACACACAACTAGAAGCACATAATACAGAATGCATTACGTGATGGAAAAACGTGCATGTGGAGATATTTCTGCAAAAACGTTGTTTCTTACACGTTTTGTGACACAAAGTGAAATGCCCAGTAGGTGGCGCTGAAAATCGTTCAGTAGTAGGCTATCCGAAACAGATGAATGTGAATCCGGACGGACTCAACTGTTTGTTAATTAAGGTTAAAAACAAAACATTAAATTGAGTTACTTCTTGGTGTGAAAAATAGTAATACAGTCTCTATGTGAAGCTTTTTTGTTTAAATTAAAATCTTTCTTTCCTTTCTTTTTTATGTGTTTGTTTGTTTGTTGTATATCTGTTTAACAAAATCTTATACAAATATTATGATATGCAAGTGATTATTGTCATGTTTACTGGATATAATCTGACTGGAAATAATAATAATAAGTTTGGTTGTCGTGTATCGCGCCAGCTGGGGAATTAAATGTCTGGTGTGGGAGTTAATGCTAAGCTAATGCTAATGTTTGAAAGTAGCACTACACCAAACCTAACCTAGTGTTAACAAAAGCAAAGATGAGATAAAACACATTTGTTACAGTATTAATGCCCTTTTCTCTTGTTTCTACAAGTATTGTGCTGTTGTATCGGACTCGTTCAGCTCACGGTGATCTAACTTCATGCGCCAGGAAATCCGTACATATGGAGCTGGTTATGCAAACATCTACATGTATTTGTTTACACACCATGCACTATGGTAAAAGTGTTTTAATTCAAAAGATATAATGTGCAAAGGAATCCATAATCTGACCCTGTAATTATTATTTGTGTGAAAATGACTAGTGTTAATTTCAGCTAACACTGCAGTGAATTGTATGCCTAGTACGATGTTTAAGTTTGGCCAAAATGTATGATGAGGATCCTTTTTCCAGTCTATGTTGAATATTTTCCTTCGTTTTAAATGGGAGGCCTGAGCTGTGCCAGCTTCATATTACTCACATCAGAAACCCAAGTTCTTTTCTGCTGAGCTATTGTTTTTAGAGTTTCATGACGTTTATACAGCGGTTATTGGCCAGTGTCACGTTGCCCTTTAGTACATGAACTCCAACATCAAACCGGACCATGGGCTTTAATTCACAGCATCCATTATCCAGCAGTGGCGCATACAATGATATACAATTATTACCTGAGAATAGTTCATATGCACCACTAAGGCACTTTAAAGTTAAGGAGTGAACACTTGAAGGGTTCTGTAGCTCAGGAGTGCAGATGTTTGTGTCTCAGAAGGTCTTTAGAAACGAACGAGTCGGTTATTGAGTCCAGAGCTATGAAATGAGCAGAGCATAGCTCTGATCACTTATACTTATACAGAATAATTCATTACATTTAGGAAGAAATATTGTTACTGAGACTCAAGAGACAGAACCAGGAGTCTCCGTCTACTTAAAAAACACTGGGTTAAAAGCAACCCAAGGCCTGGGTAAATATAGGACAGAACACATGTTGGGTTCATTTTACCCAGTAAATTGAGTTGTTTATTTAACCCAGCATAATGGGTTGATTCATTTTTACTATACTACTATCTTATTTCTTTTTTTACTTCATACATGAATTAATGTTTACGGTTTAACTTAAATCCTCTCAATTAAAAAAAAAATAAAATACTCCACACAAGCACTGGTTTGCATGATAATACCTTTATTTTCGATAAAATTTTACAGTAAAGCATATTTGATATAGTTTTTAATACATATTGCCTTTAAGCTTGTTAAACAAATATTAAAAGTAAAAAGTGAGTGTCCCGTTTCCACTTTAACGCTGGATCTCATGTTCAGCGGGGAACTTCTGACTTCAGAGTTGTTATGTCTGACCCAGGATCAGTTAACACAAAAATTACCCAAACACTGGGTTGTTACGTCAGACCCAGGATCTGGGTAACAAAAAAACTACCCAAACACTGAAAAAGTAACCCAAAAAAATACCCAAAAAGCTCAACCCAGGATCTGGGTAGAAAAAATAACCCAATCTTTTTTAGAGTGATTTTTTACAGATTTTTCTGGACCTGTGACGTCACTCTCTGTTGTTCCGCTGGTTTATCCAGAGTAAATGTGCAGTTTAGGGTGACAGTGATCGAGTTACTTCACCTCCAAACTCACTGAATGATCCCATACAAAGTCCTGCTGCCAGAATTAGTCACACATGTTTGCATGTGTACACAAACACACCCAGCAACAAACACACAGCAAACGCGGCCCCACACACACACACACTCAACACTGGTGGTCCTGTAAGGAGCGCTCTTAACTCCCTCTCTCTCTCTCCTTTATCTTACCTGGGACGCCCAGACAAAGGCGTATTCTCCCGAATAAACAGGCCAATCATGTTTGGGCTTCTCTCCTAAGAAAACAGTGCCGATGGGAAGGAAATCAACTGCCAACATTGTGGTCCTTTTACTGCATGCCAGTCATATATGCCACTGTTAAAGAGTGGAAACGTACCCAGAATGCTCTGCTATTATAGAGCACGTGTGTTTGAGTATCTGATGCGAACCGTATATCAGAGCTCTTCTTCGCATGCGTGTCTTGCTCTGCTAAGAACCATCAGTTTCCATTCCCTGTGAGGATATCCAGAGTTCATGCGTTCCTCTCGGACAGAAACACAGGGAAGAGTTCGATCGTTCCCAGGTACCAGTCTTTTATGGGGCTCTAAATGAGCCTGTGTTTGGCCTGAGCGTTATCTGAGTCTCGGCCGCAGTGACATTGGAGTGCTCCTGCTAAAGACTGAAGACACTACGAGCAGTTTATGAGTGCAGATAGCGCTCTATCTGCAGATCGAGATAAAGAGGCAGGGTTGCTCCGCTGTGGCCCTTGAGAGGGCTTTCCCAGATCTGGAGCATGTTGAACTCCCAGAGCCGGCAGTAAATTGTGTTCCAGACAGATGTGCATTTCTGGACAGAAAGAGGCTGGAATGCTCAGTCTCTCGGTACATGCCAATAACCAGGTGACCGTTTCATTAATCCAACAGATCATACTGTTATTGACACTCAGTTCATGGCAGATTTACACTAGAGCCCAGTCTTCTTCATTATTGCCATTTTTATGCATATTGTTGCACAGATTAGCTCTCAGATGACTTTAGTTGATGCTCTGTGTACTTCCACAACAACCCCAAAATACAATATGAGATATAAAGTGGAAAGTGTTTTGATTTTTGTTTAATCACAAGGCTTTATAAATATATCCTGTGTTCTTCTTTTGCAGGTTATTAACAGGCATAATGCACCTCTCATACAGACACTTTGGTTTTGTCAATGACTGCCAGCTAACAGGGAATCTTCTCAGATTATGTTCTTCCAGTGTTAATGGGAAGATTAATTAAAGAGTAAGTAAACAAAAAGCCACTCAGATATCAATGCTTTATGTGCCTGAAAACATGATGACTGTGGGGTTTTTGTGAGAGATCAGCTTGGGGAAATTAAAGGTACATCTTCATGTGTTACGAACTGCTCCGATACACAAAGGTTGAGATATAAATGCAACTTTAATTAAGGGGCAATCCAGACACATAATCCAATAAACAGGCAATAGGTCAAAACACAGGTAGACAGTCCAAATAAACAAACAAACAAACAAACAAAACAGGGAGGGGTCAGAGGCAGAAGAGTAATCCACGGAACACGCAAGAAATCCAAAAACCAAGAGACATGAAACCAAGGAAAAACGTTCGGAAATGCAGTGCAACAACATACAAGACTTCGCAGTGAGTGAATGAGTGAACATGGTATAAATACCATGAGAGTAATGAGAGACAGGTGAATGCAGTCAGTGATAATGAGTCCAGGCAGTGAGTTATGGGAAATGTAGTTTGTGAGGGAGTGATATGATGTGGAGTGCCCTCTGGTGGCTCTCAAGGGCACTCCAGCTGGCCACTTTATGTCATGTCTGTGACAGTCAACTTATTTTCATCAGTCATCAAGCTCGGTAAACACTATTAAAAACAATACATCAGTTCACAAATAATATATATTGCTTAAAATGTTACTGACTTTGGGTATTATTTTGGAAAAAATGTAAAAATGCGTTTCAAAGCAGCTTTACAGAGATAACAGGAAAATAATGCAAAAAAGTTTGTTTCCAGAAGAAAATAGCGTCACAGTCCAGCTTAAGTAAGTTCAGTGATGGTTCATTTTTGCTGTAAAAAAGTTTTACCGTCCAGCTCAGTTCAGTTCTCATATAATGGTGCCAATGCCAGCAGATTATATATACAGGAAGGCAATATTATTGTTGAATATTAAATAAAATGTAACTAAGCAAGACAAAAGAAAATAGCGACAAAGGCGAAAGGCAACATGTTACTGGTGTTGCTTCTGAACAGTAGTAACACCGGCAACAACGACTATCGTAGCAAGCCTCTCTCTCACTTAGTCTCTTGCCCTTGAGGGCTAAATCATACTTATCTGACCGTTATCAGTTTGTAGCAGTAAATGAAGAGATGTCTTATCGATCACAAGTTCAGTATGGCATACCACAAGGCTCAGTACTAGGACCGCTGCTGTTCACTCTGTACATGCTACCATTAGGAGATATCATTAGCAAGCATGGAATTAGCTTTCACTGTTATGCCGATGATACTCAGCTCTATATTTCTTTACGCCCTGACGAAACTTACCAATTCACAAAATTAACGGAATGCATACTGATATAAAAAATTGGATGACTAGTAATTTCCTACTACTAAATTCTGAAAAAACAGAGTTTCTAATGATTGGACCAAAAATACTGTCTAACACTTGATGGCTGCTCTGTTAAGTGTTCGTCGTCGGTTAGGAACCTGGGTGTGTGTGTGTGTGTGTGTGTGTGTGTGTGTGTGTGTGTGTGTGTGTGTGTGTGTGTGTGTGTGTGTGTGTGTGTGTGTGTGTGTGTGTGTGTGCGTGTCTGTGCGTGTGCTCTTTGATAGCAATCTTTCATTTGAAAGTCACGTGTCTAGTATCTGTAAAATCGCATTCTTCCATCTTAAAAATATATCTAAATTACACCATATGCTCTCATTGACAAATGCGGAACAATTAGTTAATGCGTTCATGACATCAAGACTAGATTATTGTAATGCTCTACTGGGTGGTTGCCCTGCACGCTTAATGAACAAAGATATTAGAAAAAACAGTATCCTCACAACTGTGTTCCTTTCTTGACATAAATTATATCTGCAAGGATTTTCAGTCCGGATTTAGACCGTACCATAGTATCGAGACAGCTCTCGTTAGAGTCACAAATGATTTGCTCTTATCATCCGATCATGGTTGTATCTCTCTATTAGTGTTACTCGATCTTAGTGCTGCATTTGACACTATCGACCACAACATTCTTTTAAATAGACTAGAAAATGATCTTGGCATTAGTGGAATTGCACTAGCATGGTTTAAATCATACTTATCTGACCGTTGTCAGTTTGTAGCAGTTTGTAATGCTACAATTAGGAGATATCATTAGGAAGCATGGCATTAGTTTTCACTGTTATGCTGATGATACTCAGCTCTATATTTCTTCATGCCCTGACGAAACTTACCAATTCACAAAATTAACGGAATGCATAGCTGATATACACAAATTGGATGATAATTTCCTACTACTAAATTCTGAAAAAACAGAGATTCTAATTATTGGACAAAAAACGTCCACACGTAATAACCTAGAATACTGTCTAACACTTGATGGCTGCTCTGCTAAGTCTTCGTCGTCAGTTAGGAACCTGGGTGTGCTCTTTGATACCAATCTTTCATTTGAAAGTCACGTGTCTAGTATCTGTAAAACCAAAATTTTCCATCTTAAAAATATATCTAAATTACGTCATATGCTCTCACTGACAAATGCGGAACAATTAGTTCATGCATTCATGACATCAAGGCTAGATTATTGTAATGCTCTACTGGGTGGTTGCCCTGCACGCTTAATAAACAAACTACAGCTAGTTCAAAACGCAGCAGCTCGAGTTCTTACCAGAACCAGGAAGTATGACCATATTAGCCCGGTTCTGTCAACACTGCATTGGCTGCCTATTAAACATCGTATATATTTTAAAATATTGCTGATTATTTACAAAGCACTAAATGGTTTAGTTCCGCAGTACTTGAGCGAGCTCTTAACGCATTATAGTCCTTCACGTCTATTGTGATCACAAAATCCCAGCCAGTTAATAATACCTAGAATATCAAAATCGACTGCTGGCGGTAGATCCTTTTCCTATTTAGCACCAAAACTTTGGCATCTTCACTAATGTTAGTCTTTCTGTTTATTCCGAGGTTTACTGAAGTCAGCCGGACCCGGGCCATATCCAGATCAGATGGAGGACCGCTTTGACCACCTGGACACACTCTCACACACACACACACACACACACACACACACACACACACACACACACACACACTCACACACACTCACACACACTCACACACACTCACACACACACTCACACACTCACACACACACACACACACACTCACACACACTCACACACACTCACACACTCACACACACTCACACACACACTCACACACTCACACACACACACACACACACACACACACTCACACACACTCACACACACTCACACACACACACACACACACACACACACACACTCACACACACACTCACACACACACACACACACTCACACACACTCACACACACACACACACACACACACACACACACTCACACACACACTCACACACACACTCACACACTCACACACATTCACACACTCCAGATCAGATTGAGGACCTGCGCCTGGACACGTCCACAACGCATCCCTAAAGTGTCAGCAGAGATTGTGTCCAATAGACTCTCATCGACACGACAGCATCGGCTCTGATCCTCCACACACACGTCTCCATACACACGTGATGACTCCGGTCTTCAACCAGAGGAATGGGATAATATTCTGATTGTTCCAAACCAATCTGACCTCTGACCTGTAACACTGTTGGTTTGCTGGCCAGAGGAGAACTGAGACTGGTTTCTCACAAGGGTTTTCTCCATTCTGCCACTGTCGCCTTTTTCCACCTTTGTTGCCATTGGCTTGCTTAGTTAGGGACATTAAATTTTATATTTAATTTAATTTAATATTCAACAATAATATTGATCTGCCTGCATTGACACTGTTATACAAGAACTGAACTGACCTGGACGATGACATCACGGTTTACTCCAGAGCGGCTATATATATATGTATATATATATAGTAAATTAACTAAATGAATAACTTTTTTTTTAACAAAAATGAACCATCACTGAACTTACTTATGCTGGACTGTGACGCTATTTTCTTCTGGAAACAAACTTTGTTGCATTATTTTCCTGTTATCTCAGCTGCTTTGAAACTCTGTGTTGTATAAAGCGCTATACAGGTGAAACTCGAAAAAGTAGAATATCATGCAAAAGTTATTATTTTGATGATTATGGCTTACAGCTTATGAAAACCCCAAATTCAAAATCTCAGAAAATTAGAATATTACATGAAATCAATTTTAAAAAAAGGATTTTAAATACAGAAATGTTGGCCCTCTGAAAAGTATAATCATGCATATATATAGTTATTTATATACTAAATATATTAGTTTCACCATTTAATTTGAATTACTGAAATACATGAACTTTTGCACAATATTCAAATTTTTCAAGTTTCACCTGTAAATAAATGTGACTTGAGGGCTGAATCTGCAAAGTGCTAAAGAGCTGATTTATTTATTTAGATAATTGGTTCCTATCAGAGGTGGCAGAAGAGTCTGGCTACACTTCTCTAACTCCGGCCATATTGTGTGTTGTGTATTTGTTCAGTGGCAGTGCACGTCTCTGCGTCTCTGGCTGTCTTCGGCACACACCCTGACAGCTTTTTAATCATCTTTCCAGCGTTTGTGTGTGTCGACAGCGAGCTTTTCTTCTGAGGACTCGTGTGAAGACCTCACCTTCGTCCCTCATTCAGGAGCCCTGGAGCGAGACTACTGCACTCCTCCACGGGACACTCACCCCAACCCTGACGTCGCCCTGCTTTACTTTGTCTCTTTGTTTGTCCGAAAAAAAATTGTTTAAATATGTATTTTTCACAACGGTAATGTTTGCTCGATAAATCTTATTGTCAGGACACATAAAGAGCCCAGAATACTGGCGTAGAAATGCTCGGCTCCCACGAGTGAGTGTTTCCTCCCAGAAAAACACACTGAAGTTAAAGATACAACTACATTCAATTACTGTGTGAAATATCTTAAAGACACACGCATGCATACGCAAAGAATCATGAGAAGAATTGTGGAAGAAGCTTCAGCAAATAATTCAGAACTCAAGGTTTTAAAATAACTTGCATAGAACAAGCTAGATAAGTTGTTAAGTTAAGTTTATTGACATAAATAAATGTTTTCACTACCTTAAGTATAATAAATTGTCCAAAACAGTTTTGATAATAATAATAAATAAAAAATGTTACCCATTTTTTAAACTTAATGCAAATAAATGTACTGTATTTTTGCGTACTGGAATGCCACTAACATTAATAGAACGTTTGTTAAAGGTTAGCCTACATGGTTTCAAATATTGTTAGCATAAAAACATTATACATCGTTCAAGGAGGTTTTTTATGTTTCAGTTGTATGTTTATTTAGTTTAAATGTTTCAGAACGTTCAGAGAACATTCAAAAGTAACATTCTCATAATAAACCGATGAAATTATTAAATGGAATGTTCGCGTATCGGTTTGCATATCAAGAAAAACTGAATTTTCCAGAAACATTCAGAAATAATGTTTTCACTTAGTGGGACATGTTTTTGTTTGCTGGGTCTCATTCATGTCTGTAGCACAATATAGCCTATTTGTTGATTACCGTGCAAAAAGTAATAATGATGATTGACTTCTAATAAAGCAGGTTTCATTAGTTACTGAACATTAGGATTCACATATTGTTGATTGCTTAAAGTGCCCCTGTTATGGTTTTTAGAATATTCCTTTTCATGCAGTGTGTAATATAGATATTTGTGAATGTAAACTTTCTGCAAAGTTGTAAAGTCGAAAGTGCACGATAAATAAAGTTATTGTCTCCAAAAAGAAAGAATTAACACTGATCCGCCTTTACGAGTCGTTTGTGTTTTGAAACCCAATGCGTTACGGTTCTACATCACTAGAAAATACATTTGCATAAACGTCCCTAAACGTCATTTTACTGACGACTGCTTCTTAAATCTCTGAGTTCAACGTAGGATTCTCAAACTTCTAGCTCTAGAAAGATGGCCAGTGCTCAGTTTTATTTGGACCAACTTGCTCCTCAGAATCACAACCTGTGATATAAATAATAATTGACGAATATATTTTCTACCGGGAGTTCAAAATACAGTTTTGTGTTTTATATTGTGTAAGTTTCACAGTTTGTTGATGATAATAATCTTGTTAATGCTGATGGTGAGGTAACATCTCATAATTTTCCTCAAACTGAGCATCACTGAGAAACATGAGGAGTTTCAGGTGTTTCCTCGTCGACTCGCGCTCAGGTTGATATCGTAAAATCAACAGCATTGTTACTGTCTTAACCATGTAAAATCGCTGAGCTTTAGGAAGCCTCTGGAGGAGCTGAAGTTAACTTATGGTAATGGCCATTTAGGCTGACTTAGACCAATCACAACAGACTGGGCCGTCTGGCCAATCAGAGCAGAGTAGACCAATCACAACAGACTGAGCCTAGCCAATCAGAACAGAGTAGACCAATCACAACAGACTGAGCTGTGTGGCCAATCAGAGTAGAGTAGACCAATCACAACAGACTGGGCCGTCTGGCCAATCAGAGCAGAGTAGACCAATCACAACAGACTGAGCCTAGCCAATCAGAACAGAGTAGACCAATCACAACAGACTGAGCTGTGTGGCCAATCAGAGTAGAGTAGACCAATCACATCAGACTGACCCTGGCCAATCAGAGCAGAGCAGACCAATCACAACAGACTGAGCCTGGCCAATCAGAGCAGAATAGACCAATCACAACAGACTGAGCCTGGCCAATCAGAGCAGAGTAGACCAATCACAACAGACTGAGCCTGGCCAATCAGAGCAGAGTAGAACAACATTAAGAGTCTTTAAAGGAGCATAATATGGACACTTTAAATTTGAGCTAAATTTGTGTGTGAATTATACATATGATGTAGTTGGCAATATAGTGGCAAAAACTGTGATCATTTCTTATCCAATTACTTGACAACGTTTATACAGTAACAAACTGGCAAAACAATGAGAGAATTGGAAAATAAACAATTTTCTTTATGACAAATCAGTATTATAACTGGCCAATATTCTCTGATTATAACATTCAGAGAGACAGAAACCAACTCTATCACCAGATCCCAGACCTGTGGGAAACAGTCCTGCCTGACCAACCCCTCTCAACCAACTAAGAGAAACTGCATTTTAACTTTTTTAACATATTGGTTTTAAACTTTGATTACAGTGATTTTGAGACAACTATTTCTTTATCCAGTAAAGCTCTTTATTCAGACCAGCATTACCACTTTGTTTCATTTTCCAGTTTTTTAAATGATCTAAAATAACCTAGAGAGACATGACCAAACAAACACGCACACACAAACACACAAACACAAACACACACACACACACACACAAACAGCAGGACAGAAATCAGTGTCAGTGTTCTGTTAACACGACATTACTTCTTATCAAGCGCGCTCTGTTTTATTCATGCTCTCTCTCTCTCTCTCTCTCTCTCTCACACACACACACACACACACACACAAAATTGTTGTTCAGTTTCATTAGTCAATATCTGAGAGGCTGTTTTTTAAATATACTTACACTTCGCTATAGGCACTGGAGCCGAACTCTCTATTCCTCTTCATCTCTGAATCTCTTAGAGTTGTTGTGTAATTTAAGCATTATAAGTTAATGAATGACAGAATATTTTTTTAATAATGTTATAATAATAAGATCATATGTAGGTACTGTGGTTGAAGGAGAACTCTTTTCTTTCTTACTCACACACGCTTTCTTTCTCTTTGTCTGGAAATAGCGTGGGGAAATGTGTCTTGGTAGGCTACATGGAAACCGTTGTATACGCAGAATATTAATTAAGGCCTACTCCATTATTGTAAAATAATGCACGACCACTTCGCTTTATAATGTGCGTTTTCAATCATCCAGCGGCCCGTCGTGAATGATCCCTTTGCACTGTTCTTCAACTGCAGTGTTTTAAATGCATCAACAAATAGCAATAATAATTCAAACAGATCAGAGAATATTCGCTAATCGCGAGATGTTTGAGAGCGCTGATCTCACACAGAAGCATGAGTGTGTCAGACAGGAGATCTCAACAGTGGAGGTCAGACACTGTAATCTCAGCAGATAAACACACTCGCGGAGACTCTCGAACCTTCGGGAACTACAATAACACACTCAGAGCCGTGGCCGAGGCGATAGAGGACTTTGGTGGAAAAAATTACACCACTTCTATCAAATTGGTTTCCAATGACACATGACCTCTGTCGATGCAAACCTGTGCTGTCATAATTATGGTGAACATCATTTCAAACGAGTCGACTTTTAATAATCGCGTTTTTAAATGCAGAAGGAAATTACTGAGATGATAAAAACATGCAATAATCTGCATTTATCTCATATGCATAATAACAGCAAGTGTGCTGGTGCCACAACTCTCCTGAGATAGCTACATATTTAAAAATGTAGATGGAACCAGCATATAAGACTGAAGATCGTGTTATCGCGTTTATAATCAATGAGCTTCATGAAACTGTCAGAAATGTGTCAATGTTCGCTCATGGTTTTATTGATTTACTGATTGAATTTTTTTTTTTAATTAAGATACAATTTAATGGTGAACGTCAATTTATCGGTGGCATAGGCTAAATTATTCAAATAAAATAAGGATAATAAATCAAGGACTGAATTTTTATTTAACCTTTATTTAACCAGGAGAATCCCATTGAGATTAAAAACCTCTTTTACAGGGGTGACCTGGCCAAGACAGGCAGCAGTACAAACACATACAAATAACACAAAAGATTAATAACTAACATTTCATATAATATGTAAGGGGTTCGAGTCAGCTGTTTTACTCATTAAAGTTTTCTGAAATTATAAACAGTATAATCTATCTTGGGTAAATGTTTGTGTGATTAACTTATCTGTGTTTTAATATTTATAATTTCGGAACAATAAGAAATAGGCCTATAGCTCACGAACTGAACATGACAACAATGTCAAAGTAATCACAGACGGATTCATTGAATTAATTATAGCAGTGTATAATTCATCATATTAATATTTATTTATTTTTATTTAGCCTACTTTGTCTGTTTTTTTGTTGTTGTTGTTTTTCATTCGAAGCATCTTGTTTTTAGCGATTGTTTTTTACTCATTTAGCCTAGGCTACACATTCCGTTTAAGACAGTAGGCTATATAGGCTAGGCCTATAGGCAACTTATTTTAAAAACATATAGTAGGCTAAACCCATTCCTAAAATGTGATCTCTACTGAACTAACATTAAATATCTTAGATTTGAAGCATTCATTGTCTTCAAAAAATATTTACTACTAATAAAATAGCCTAGGCTACTTTAAAACGGCTATTCAAATAGCCTACTAAAATACAAACAAAGTAAATAACCAGCACAGTGCGAAATACAGCTATAGCAGAAATGAGTGACCACTGACCACAAACTGCCAGGGGTCTGAGATGTCACTCATGTCCGTCAGGCATGCGCGAGTGACGTCATGCGGACCGCGCGCGGGGGTGTGACGTCACGATCGCTCCGTGTACCGGATAGAGGCTCCGGCGCGCGTCTTCTCGCGCATAAACTTTAACGTCGCTTACAACAACCACACATTTGAGGAACTAGGCTATATTATAAATGCATGGAGACGATTTAACACACCAAACAGCCTTTCAGAGAACTGACAGGTGAGTCATTATTCCTCTCTTTTTAACAATGTTTGGAAATATGTAGTCCAGTATGTAATATTATTACTTATATATTGTCTTAGCGTAATAGTTTGTTTTATTTTCGCTCTGTATAATATGTTGTTATAACGCGATAAATATAGGCTAGATGTTGGTCAACATGTGGTTATGCAAATCAATGAATAGCCTATAAATAAATGAATATACAAACTATGAACAAATGTAGCAGTATAAGGCGCGTGCTTTGCATACAGTGTGCAGGTTAAACCGCGGGAGTCTGCAGCTCGTGCACTGCGGTTCGTGCACTGTCCTGCGGGTGCATGTGGCTGCTTGAACGAGAGAAAGACAGGATTCTGTTTCTTTAGGCCTTTCACGAGTGAGATGATCAACATTTAACAAAAGCGAGTTTTTAGAGTTAAATAGAGTTTTATTTTGGGACGCTGTCACGTTTTCAAAAGTTTGGAGAAAGTGTGTTTTCTTTTTTTTCTTCTTTTTTTTGCATGAGTGCGCGAGCTCGAGTGTTTTCAAAAAATAACATCTTACTAGACTATTTTAGTATAGTTCTGAAATGAATTAGGCTAGACTTAACCATGTGACGTATTTGCGCATTGCTAATAAATGCTTATTATTCAGTTGTCATTAAATTCACATACGGCGCAGTAATTCTTCCGCGACCGTTCTTCTTTTTATTCTTCTTCTTCTTAATAATAGCCTAATAATAATAATAGGCTATTAATAATAATAATAATAACAGACTTCCAGCCAAGTTGCGGTCACGACTAAGCCAAGTTGTTTGTTAGGCTACATATTGTCGTTACAAATATTATAATAATATCCTCCAGCGTTTATTTACAGGCTTCCTTAAAGTCTTCTAAATCCACTGGCCTCCTTAAAATATTAAATTATAGGCTATATATTTTTTCATATAGCCTATTATTAGGCTATTTATTTCTTTGTCGAATAATATCCGGGTTATTTTGTCAATCGGTTAGTAAACTGCAGTTTATTGTCTGAATTCACAAGGAAGGCCAAAACCTGAAAAGGCTTAACTGGTAATATGCGATATTCGTTTTAACTTTCATTAAGATAGAAAATTGAAATTATTGTTTTGTCTTTAATTTGCATGCATCTTCAGACATATTTGTTTTGCTTCAGGTCTGACACAGATGTTAAAGTGATGTTGTGAGCAAGAACAACCCGAAGATTACTAAAACATCTCTGAATGATAGTTTTATGTTGATCCACACTTTTCAAATGCACATATAGGCGATTCCACGCGTCTATCTTGTTCGTTATAAACATAAAACTATGTATTTATTTGGCATTTGTTTGCTTGAATTAAACTACAATTAAAATAATGGCAATTTCGTGAAATGAATCTCTATAAGATACCGAGGGCACCAATATTACTATTATTTTCAGTTTTTCAGTAGCCTACACGCATTACACATTACGTTCATACACGTCATGTTTTTGGTATTTTCATTGGGAAGATTGCGTGAATGAAGTGCTTGTGCAACACTTAAAGTTGCAGGGTAATTCCGACAAGAGTATAACCCTAGCTCATGTGTTAATATAACATAAACACGTGCATTCTGCTGTCAGATCAACTGGTATTATTAAGGTAAATGCCTGTGGAAGAAAATGCGACCTGATAGATCTGACTAAAGGTTTTCTCCGTAAATTACTATGATTATAATAATAATCCAACATTATAATAATGATGATAATAAAGTAGGTCAGATGAGTAGGCTTGTTTTTAAAATAAGAATATGAATTGTCTTCAGTGTATGAAGTGTGGCATTTTTTAATTAATTAGGCCTACTTTGAGAAAGTTGTGCCGTGAACATTTAGAAAAGGCGCTTTTCCTATTTTTCGCAGGTTAGGGATCATCATAATTATATTCTCACCAACTGCAGGCGCCACTAGCTTCAATAAACCTTCACAGAACAATCACACCTGGCAGAGATGTTCTCTGAGTGACAGGAAACTGTCACAATAAGCCCATATTATATTGCATTTATTTGGCAATTTTAGGTTGTGTTAGGTTACGTCATGGTTTGGGTGATAGTGCAGGCTAGCCTACTAATCTTTTTTTTTTTTTTTTTTTTTTTGAAATTAATATTGAATGCATTAATCCTATAATCCTAAACATTAATTCAACATATTCAACTTAAACATAACTTCAAAGTCTTTTTCTTCTGAACACAGTTTGGTTTCAAAATAACAAAAGCCCAACCAGAACAAATTGGAATGTTAGACTATTTTTATTATTAAAAAATAAAAACTGTCATTGCTTCAATGACTGATAATAAACAGCACGTCAATAACAGTAATTGCCACGTGCACATGAATCCTTTATGTAAAATAATAATCGGCTTATGTTAATTATAGCGGTGGCTGCAGTCTACATGCTAAAAAGCGCGGGAGAACTGATGGATTGGATGGATAATATGTTTTTTGTTTGTTTGAAAATGTCTGGACATTAGTATATCAGCTGTTTGTTGAAGTAACAGCCTCTTACTGTTCATGGCGCTGCAGACTGAGTCCAAAACTCTGTTTCTGATACACAATTATGCCAGAAGCTCGGCGGAGACGTTTTGAAGGAAAAACTTTACTCGTATGAAAAATGCTTTTCCTCTGTGGGTGGGACTGAGGTGAACAGAGGATGGGTGGGTCCTGCTGTTGGACACTTCACTCGTTCACTCCGAACATCTACTCTTCAGGAATATAGCCGATCTGCGGGAGTTTGGAGGACAATAGCCTCTTGCGGGAGATCGCGGCGGTTCACGGCTTATTCATTATATCGCGTAGCGAGTCCGTGGACGCTCGCTTCACACCGCTGAAGAGATTTAATAACACATGATTGTTTTAAAGGAGGACTGAATGTGGACATGGCCTCATCTTTCCATCTGCCGAGAAGCAACAGCACCAGAGAAACTGTCGAGAACACGAGCAGCGAGTCTTCAGATAATGAACCCGCAGGTAAACACATATCATAACCCTACAGAGAGCGAAAACACACGCAAGCCAGCCTTTTGACCAAACGCTACATTTACACGTGTTAGAAATATGTTTGCCTTCCATATACCTAACATGTGTAAAATGTCTTGTTTTAGTATGTCATTTGTTTAGCTATTTTTCCAGTCTAATTTTGCAGAAACCGTGCAGGGCTTGATGCACATTGGCCTCTTGCTACTTTGCAGACTTTAAAAACTAAATAGAAATTCACGTTTAGAATTATAGCCTACAGATATGGCGTCCTTAAAACTCTATGTAGGCCTGTCCGTTTAAATTATGTTGTAAACTTTACAATTAAATGCGTTTTTATGACAGTGTTGTATAAACTGCAAACATGAATGTAGTGCTGTAAACAACAATGAACTAAGCCTGATTTTAAAACATTTCCACGGATGCGTTGATTATCTTGGTATTTCAAATACAAAAAAAACTAAAAATATAAACTTAGCTGTACAGGCTACTGTATGCAAATAGTAGACGCATTTTAATAAGGCTTGTTCGCATATTTGTGCAACAGAATCATTACATTGATTATTCCCTTTTGTCCGATTCTCGTTTTGTCTCTGACTCCTTCCAAATCTCCGGCAAAAATACGCGCTACTGACTGAGCACTAGATTTCACCGGATTTCAAAATTATTCTCCCCAGAAAAGGAGAGGTCTGTCGAGCAGAAAAGCGACGATGGGAATTCGGATGAGTCCAAGAAAAAGAAGCAGAGACGGCAGAGGACTCACTTCACCAGCCAGCAGCTCCAGGAGCTCGAAGCCACTTTCCAGAGGAACCGCTACCCGGACATGAGCACCCGAGAGGAGATCGCGGTGTGGACCAACCTCACCGAGGCCCGGGTCCGGGTACGAGAACACACACACACACACACCACACTGTGCACATGCTCTCAATGCGTGAGAAGAACACTTCTGCTTACAGGATGAGCCTATGTTTCGAGACAAGTCTGAAGAATATCCTATACCTTGTTTCGACAGAACAATCACAAAACATTAAACGTAAAATTACATATTTTATTAGCTAAATAAATCGTTAATCAAATCTTATTAGTTCTAAAAAAAGTGTTTATTTTTGTCAATTGTATTCTCGGTCATTCAAATCCTGTTAAAATATATTTTTTAACAAACGCAGGCTAAGGGTTGTTTTTCATTAAAGGATTAAAATCTCTAAATCTCTCTTAAGGATAAACTTGGCTATATTCTTCCTGAGTTTTGTTCAGCAATATTTAGAAATATTTCTCAGCAGGTCTATGTTTTAGATAATCCCGCAGTATTCCAGAACCAGATTCTGACCCACATTTACAATTTTGATAGTGAGGGAATTTATAATTCAAACTTAATCAAATGTCAGACATTTCACGGTTGGTTTAATTTATCGACATTAATGTAGCCATACACTCTGACTTTTTACATGCCATTATTTTTAATGCTTATGAAAATATAATTTCGCTGATATTTAAAATGATCAATTAAGTAGGGCTATTACTATAGATTACTCACTATATAGCTAGCAAGAAGAGTTACTAGGCTATCTGCTTTGAGCAAACGTTTTGATCTGCTTAATAGCTTTGGCTGCGCTTGAGTAAATATAATGCGTTCCTCCTCTAGGTTTGGTTCAAGAATCGAAGGGCGAAATGGAGAAAGCGGGAACGGAACCAGCAGATGGACCTGTGTAAGAACACTTACCTGCCGCAGTTCAGCGGATTGATGCAACCCTATGATGACGTGTATCCGGCCTACACCTACAACAACTGGACCAACAAAGGACTGGCCCCAAACCCACTGTCCACGAAGAACTTTACCTTCTTTAATTCCATGAGTCCCCTCACATCCCAGTCCATGTTCTCCGCCCCGACCTCGATCTCAACCATGAGTATGGCGTCCGGGATGGGACACTCCGCCGTGCCTGGCATGCCGACCACCGGCCTCAACAACATCGGCCTGAATAACTCCGCGATCAGTCCCGCGATGAGCTCGTCCACATGCCCGTATGGACCCCCGGGCTCTCCGTACAGCGTGTACAGGGACACGTGCAACTCCAGCCTAGCGACTTTAAGACTCAAATCTAAGCAACACCCGTCGTTTGGATACAGCGGGCTTCAGAGTCCCGGCTCCAGTCTGAACGCGTGCCAGTACAACAGTTGACCAGTTAAACTGACCTAATTAACCCTAACAGTTGACTTGTTAAACTGACCTAACCCTAACAGTTGACCAGTTAAACTGCAATGAACGGATACCTGGAGAAACGACAACCATGCTGGATTAGATGCGTTCGGCATTTTGCAATGGAATATGCGGATTGTCTGTGTTTACCTAAACTTGCACAACAATTTAAATCCATTATTTGGATTGCAACGTTTTGAAGACAAGTTAAACTCATACATTGTACATATATATAAAACGTGGAACAAAACTGAAAATGATGGTATCTCCGAGTGGGAACAGTGAACACAGTTAGCGCGGGAAAGGCCGCAGTAGATTATAGTCTTAATTGTGTTTGAGTCCCGATCTCTTAATTGTATTAATTGTCTTGCAGAGGTGTTGTTGTCCCTGTGCTTCTCATCGACAGTCTGGATTCTGTCCTCGTAGTAGTTTCGTTGTGTCGATAGATTTACCGCATGCTTACTCCGAGAGGGAAAAATGTAAAAAAATATATGAATGTGTAGACAAAATAACAAAGCTATAACTTTATGTTGTACTCATGTTGATTGAAATTGTGCTTATGTTTATGGTAATGTTTGAATAAACCACAAAACAAAGAATTTCTAAAATAATTATAATGATCAATGTGGGCAATAGCTTGAATAAATGAAACAAACTTGACAGCGTTTACATGACCGAAAACCTGACCTTCGTTAACTTTGAATTTACACTTACAGTTGAATAATATTGTTTCTCTAATTAATATAATAAAACGAAATGAGCCGTGCTAAATATCCTATATCTTTTTTAAATTCACCAAGCTATTTTCCCGTGTTTCCCGCAAGTTCCATTCATCAATATATTAAGCTAGACTTCGTAATATGCTCATATATGATATTTGACAATATCTTCCATTTGCCTTGTTTTTATTCTCCATCACATTGCTTGACTAGTATAGGCTTCTAAATGATTTTCAATGATATCCAAATCTGCTTTTAGGATTAAAGAGAGAAAGACAAACTTGAAAATCAATTCCTTATCACGGTTTGCCACGTTAAGTGACTGTTTTATCGGTATGTGTGTGTTTAGGTGCATTTAGATGATATGATGGAGAAGGTCTGTCGTAACTGATGTTTTCCCTAATTCTACTGATCCTTTTCCACTGATAATAACGCCTTTAATTTCCCCAAAGGTCGAGGCCCGTGTTAATGGTCACTTCCTCAGGTTTAGACTAACAGAATGAGTTCACAATGCCGACATGCCTCTCAAGGACGCGTTAAACACATTCATCCCCACTTCAAACAAGAGACTGTCTGAAAGAAAGAGAACAAACCCGCCGAGGAGGACAACGACAGAACCGAGAATCTGCGAACGCAGCGAAACTCGTGTAATCGCGTGCAGTCTGTACGGAAACGTGTGAATATAATAATTCACATATTATAAAAAATCCCGAAAGAACTTCGGCAGAATAATTATTTATTTTACTATCCTAAACTCGAGAAACAATAAAATAACACTGCAAGATGTTTTTGAGCAGATTCTGACGAAAGTAAATTCTAGTTATTCATTCACATATGATTATTTCTCATAATAATTGTCGTGTAAATTCTAAATGATAATTGTCGTGTAAATTAGAGTTAAGATTTAAATAGAATAACGAATTCAATGTAATTACCGAAAAAATCGCGCATCGAACAAAATAGGAAATTTCCGTAATTGTTTCGAGGTTTATTGCCATTTTAATTATTTTTTGAAAGCATTTTATGCTGAAAAGGCTGCCGCTTTAATTATGATATGATGTGCAGTATTTGATTAGTTTATAGCTAATTTATCTCAACAGCTGATTAATCAATCACTGATATGAAGTCAAGCACAGACTGCTATTCTAATTGCTATGATAAGGAGACAATGCATGTCACTTCAACATGTTTAATTAATTATTCAAAAGCCATCTTCATCAGCTCTTAAGAATTCCACATTCTATATCTCCTTCAATTAAAGCTGAACTTCTCCTTAATGAACATGAATGGCCACACGGTCTCAATTAGGCATTCTTAAAATTCAGAGTGTAGCGGGGTAATATTAACCGAGTGGATCATGGTTATACTTAGTGGTATTACGCTCATTTATTGCCTTCACAGAACTATTCGAAATTAGTTATAATTAAAAAACAAACAAACAAACAAAACAAACAAACAACAAAAACGACTGGAAATGTGTTCTCTCAACTAGCCTATATTTTACATGACGTGGAACATCCGATTTTAACATTAACGTTAGCCTATTTGAAATATTTTTTTTTAGATTCAAATATGAAAAGAGCATTAACAAAACTGTCAGTCACTGTAAAAAAAAAGGCTATTTCATCGGCTAATCTAAAATGTAAAATCTAAATGATCTGTTTTTTAATCACTGAATCAACCTGACTGAATTGTGTTATACACTACACTAGGTTTGAAGGGTCCGCTCAGGTAGAAACAGCTCCTCATATGTTCTTTCTTTTACAATATAGCTAATGACAATAATGTGACATTTTCTTTGGCGCATATGTCCTACTCTTTACACGACATTCAGTTTGCATTTATAAATGCAATTTATTAAGAGATTTGGAAAATAGAAAAATGCTATTTTTTTTTTCGTTGTCTTATTTATTCAGTTCGTGCATCATTGAGCTGCAGCAAACCTAAGTTATGGCAACGAAAGACAATATTTTGCTTGAAATATTGCATTTAATATTTAAGCGACGTGTAGGCCTATGTTTAATCATAATCGGTGTAAACATCAAATGACTGTTATGAAGTACAGTCGCAACTGTACTTTGTAATGCGAGATATTATGCAATAATTCTGTCACAACAAACAAAGGTTTGGAAGAGGAAGATAGTAACGTTGATAAGACTTAAAACCTACAACATTAATTGAAAAGGTATGTAGTAAAAAAACAAAAAAAACATTAAAAACAGCAATGCGGAATACTTAAATCATATGAAATTTACAAGAAGCAATAATAAGTGAATACCCGATACTCGACAATATCCAATGTTTAAAAAAAAAAAAAAAAATCATCCTTTTAGATAACAGCATGAGATATTATACATAAAAACCCCATGTGTGAGACCAATATAAAACATATATTTGCTAAAGACATTAAAATAAAACCAAAGACATAAAAAACTAGCACAAATCAATTAAAACATACATCTGAGCAGTAAGATCATTATATCTGCAAAAAATAACATATAAACCACAATGAAGAACTTTAAGCAATGCATACGAATTTACACAACATAAAGACACAATTTAAAATAGTGGCATATCTAACTAACCCTGCAGAAATCAGTCTCGCCAAGAAGGCGTTTTATGGACTCACAAAACCCGCTATTATCATGTCTTGAGGGAATGATTAACCGAGCTCTGTGAAGGTGAACTGAAAGAGTTAGCTCTGGTTGAGTTTCATCCTGCGGAGTCAGTTCAGTTTTCCTTCTGTTGGCCAAGCTGATAAATCTGTAAGAGTTTGGAGAATTAATTACATTCCAAATGCAAACCTACATGCATTTCTAAAAAGTTGTATTTTAGTGCGATGAGGAAATCTGCAAATGGAGAACATTGAGTAGGCCTGTCCGACCATAATACAAACTACTGAAAGGACTGATATAAACATAAAATCACTTGCTTTATCATATACGAAACAAACACCAGCATCCTGTCTTCATATCTGCACGTCTATATGGGACACACGCTTTTGTTTGGTGGAAATAAAAACCCATAATTCAGGAGGTTTGGACCGATCGATAAAAAAAGAACATTTATGAAAAAGTAAGACAGGCAATTGAACGTTAAATAATAAAAAAGCAGGCTGCAATTACGAGGCGAAGCGCGGGAACTGCAAGTTCGTTAAACCGGCGTCACTCTGAAGAACTGGATCCGGATTGGATGCGGTTTGCAATGCGGAGTCAGTGAGGATAGTGACACACTGAAGGACTGGGATCATTGTTTCTCTCAGACTCACAGTTACTTAAATATACGGTTGTAATGAACTGAATTGTGATGTAGTTGATGGAATAATTTAATCTGTAATGCTAAAATCCGTTTTCTTCATGTAATAGTCCTTGCCGTTAATGTGTTAAAGACCGAACAGTGTGAAATATTAGTTTTTATCACCAGCGCAGATCTCTAACCGAATTAGGAAATGATCACTGTAAAGTCTTGTTTTTGTGTATTGTTGTTTGTATCAGCTAGAAACTTTAATTGATTTTCAACTTTTTTTTAAATAGCCTACTCAAATATATGAAAAGTGGTCATAAAATCACCTTAGAATAAAAAATTTAAAACTGGTGCATAACACCTGATTGGGCTGAACTGCAGGACAACTAAAGTCACACACGGTAACGTACATAAGTCCGCACACTGAAAATAGATGCTCCAAATGAATTTATAAATAGCACAACATTTCGACCCCTTAAAAATCACCTTTCCAAGTCAAGTCAATCTTTCATTCCAAGTCAAGTCAAGTATATTTATATAGCGCTTTTCACAATATAGATTGTATCAAAGCAGCTTCACAATATCAATCAAAACAACATAACAATGTTCGTTTCTTAGTGGAAAAACATTCACGTTTGGTAGAGCTGATCAATGGTATTAATGATTGGTTAGTTAATTTGAATATCCCCAACTGAGCAAGCCAAAGGCAACAGTGGCAAGGAACCGAAAAACTCCATCAGGTGACCCAATGGAGAAAATAAAAACCTTGGGAGAACCCAGGCTCATTCCATCACAGCCAAGGGTCAAAGGTCAGCTGGAGCAGGGTCAGTCTTTAACCTGGGCCAGGAATAAGAGAAGGACAGGAAGACTACACAACACAGGCTAAAGCTGGGAATAAGGCCAGTGTACACATCTGTCCAGTACACTGTAAAAAATAAACCGTGATTTTTACGGTAAAAAAACGGAAGCTGTGGTTACCAGAGCTTTACCGTCAAAAATACGGTAGCAATACGTAATTGGTTTTACAGACTTAATTAAAATGTTCATTACCTATTGATTTTCATTATTTCATTATCCGACCTATTGATGTATTAATATCTGTTTTGTACAATTGTAATACACTAATAACCAACACCCACAGTGGTGTGAGTCACATGATCATTCAAAGCTCATCACAAGCAGCTCTTCCACAGAAAAGTTAATTAAGTTGCAAAGTGTCCCACAAACATTAAACACCATTGTTGTGAATTCTCTCCCTTTAGATATTGAGTTGGTTACGTGGGTGATGTTTTAAGATGCGTTGTACGCAAATAACGTAGTGCAGTGTTCTCAGCACGGACTCAGTGTAATTGCCTATTCAGTAAGCCACTCCAGTAGAGCGATCATATCGCGTGCACGCGTTCATGTGCAGTGTTTATGTGCAAGAGAAAGTTTATGACAAAGTAAGTTTCCTTCTGTATATTGTTAATAACGCAGATTGTCACACTGTATCCCAACTGCGCCACAAGTTAGACCATGTTTGTGGTGTAGTTGATGTTTAGCGATCTTTCTTAGTGTAATTTGATCCTAGCCTGGTTCTACCAGACTCTCGTACATTTAATTTGAACAGAGAGTCTGGCACCGCTCCATTGACAATCGTTAACTTCCTTGTAGGCGGGTACTCTATTGAAGTCTAAAACTATTGGGTCCGCCCAGAGTCACTCTGGATCTGCCACCATTCGCTAACGTTTGCTTGTGACGAATGTCGAACCCCGTGGGGAGGAGGGCCACAACATCATGGCCAAAACAAAACTATGCAAAGATTGTTCTTGCTCCGGCTTTAACTTCTTGATATTCGGCAGCGTTGCTACAACGGACCGAATGGCTTCGCTCGCATCTTTCTCCGCTGCCATTACTGAACTACAACTCAAAATAACGCACAACGTCATCGTTCTCAGCCACTCCCTCTGTTCGCTGATTGGCCCTACAAAAAATTCATCTGAGAAAACCAAAGTCTAAAGCAGAATTACAGACGTAGTACTGAAGGAAAATGAAATTGAGCGGAAGTACGTAGGAGGGCGCAGCCAGGCTAATTTGATCCTGCTTAACGAGCGGATTATCCCGCTAGCATCACGGCTCATTGTTCATATTTACTAGTTATTACTTTTGAAGTGAATTTCTCTGTGGATAATACCTTTCACTGATTGTCATTTAGTACTGCCTGTAATAATGAAGACAGACAATTTCTATAATCTACATTTTGGTGTTTTGTCAATTTAATTGCATTATTACAGACTCATACTAATATATTTCTCGATATATATTTCATGTATCAGTGCACTTTACAGAGATGTTTATATTTGAGTTTGTGATCTCTTAAATTGTTGAATAATTCAGTGAGTGAATATTTATTTCTGTTATTTTATTTATTTCAGAAACTACCTCAAGTACACTATTATGTGTATGGTCATTCTTGTGCAATAAACGGCTAAACTCTATCTGATGACTCCGACTCCCTGACCAGAGGTCTGCAGCGGTCAATAATATTGTCCACCAGTTTTCAGTGGGGCAATCCCCAACATATGGTCCTTCAAGCCGGATCTATTGACTACTGCAGTGATGTCATTGGAAGAGCGATCAACCTCTCTCCCTCATGCTGAGACGTCAGAATGACCCTCACGGCATCGTCGCACACCCAAGCATCTGGAGGAGTATCTCCTTGATTACAGCTATCACCGACCTGCTCTTTCCTCCCCACCTACAGCAGAGGTGCCAGCGGAGCAGAGAGGAGCAGAAGCCTCCAGCCAGGGTGAGCATCCAGCCACAAGCTCCACAGACTTATTAAGCGTGAGTTCACTGAGGGAATTAATGAAGTCTATCTCCGAGAAGGAAAAAGATGAAGCTGCTGACATGGCTGCGCTTCAGAGCAAACTCAAGCAGTATGAAAAACGACAGCGTCGGCGTCAGGAGCTGATGAAACATATCACATCATTCCTGAGGGAAGAAGGGTATGAAGAGGTGCAAAGTGTAAAGCCTGCCACACCACAGACGAGATCACCTCCAGGAAACTCACCTCATCCGACCCCTTCAAGTCATTCTTCCTATTCATCGCAGTCACCTGACATTGAGTTACATACCAAAGAACAAGAACATGTGAGTGCCACACAAGTAAATGTTAGCACACCTACTGCAGAGGCAGAGCACTTTAACTCTGGTTTCGTGCCAATACAGCCAGTCACTTCACTCCCTTTGTACTCACCAATTTCGTCTGGTACAATACCTGCCGCCGTGCGCCAACACCAGCATGACACAAGAGCAGATACTGTGCCACTGCTGCTTAATACACAGTTTGCCCTTATGACGATGCTGGAACTGCCTTTCATTCTGAAAGTGGTGCCTGTGCTGCTGCACCACAAATCGAAGACAATAGAGACTTATGCTATATTAGATGATGGAGCACAGCGCACCATGATCCTACCTACTGCTGTCCAGCAGCTCCAGCTTAAAGGTAAACCCGAGACTCTAGCACTTCGTACAGTCCGTCCAGACACCACTCACCTCAATGGCTCAAAAGTCACCTTCGATATCTCTCCAAGAGGTAAACCAGAGAAACGCTATCAAGTGTTTGGACAATTCACAGCTTCTGGCATTGATCTGGTGGAACAGTCATACCCAGTTCAGACTCTTCAGAGACGGTATGCACATCTAAGAGGAGTTCCACTACAGCCATTTCACAAGGTACGTCCACTGGTGCTCATAGGTTCAGACCAAGTTCACCTTATTACTGCTAAAGAGCCTATTCATCAAGGGGGAGCCGTGGCAGTTTGTACAGCTCTCGGCTGGGCACTCCAAGGGGCAGAAATTAGTACTACTGGCCGAGAACCAGTGCAGCAGTGTTTCTTCATCTCCACTGACCAACCAGATGATCTTCTCTACAGAAATGTGGAGAGGTTATGGCAACTGGATGTGCTGCCCTTTCGCAATGAGAAACTGGTTGTCCGGTCTAGGCAAGACAAAGAGGCTATACAGTTGCTTGAGTCTCAAACTCAGCGCGTCAATGTCAAGGGAGTACAGCGTTACGCCACCCCTCTTCTGTGGAACCCAGGTGCTCCAGAACTTAAAGGCTCCATGCAATCCGTCCTTGCAAATCTGAGGAACACTGAAAGGACCCTGACAAGGCCTCAATCTATTCAGGAGAGATTGCCAAACCCATAGAGGCAGGTTACGTAGTCAAGCTCAACCAAACGGAAGTGACACAAACAGAGGCATGGTACCTGCCACATCATCTCATGAGTCATAACAATAAGCAACGACTAGTGTTCGACTGTTCTTTCAGATACCATGGTCTATCCTTGAATGATCAGCTCCTCCCAAGTCCCACACTTGGACCATCGCTGTTAGGAGTACTCCTGAGATTCAGACAGCATCCTGTGGCAGTGAGCGCAGATATCAAGGGCGTGTTCCATCAGGTCCGTCTATTGCCGAAGGACAGACCCTTTCTCCGTTTCATTTGGAGAGATCTGCAGAGTGGAAACCTTCCAGATGTATACGGGTGGCAGGTTCTGCCATTCGGTACGACAAGCAGTCCATGCTGTGCCATCTTTGCTCTGCAACACCATGCTAGCAATTCTGAAGCCAATTATCCAGGGCTACAACGGCTAGTCCACCAAAGCTTCTACGGGAATAACTGCCTGACAAGCTTCCCTACTGTCCCAGCAGCCAAGCAAACTGTGGATCAGTTGCGCAGCATGTTAGCAGAAGGAGGGTTCGAGCTAGCAGTCATCCAGCGGTGGTAGCTCATCTTCCGACGGAAGCCCAGTCAGCAGTCACAGAGCAGTGGCTAGTGCAAAACCGTGTTGACCTTATGGAGCCCACATTAGACCTCAGGTGGAATTGCGCAGCTGATACCCTCGGCTACCACTATCGGCTCATTGAGCATGCAGAACTGACTATGAGAGCTGCTTACCAGGTGTTGGCTTCGCAATATGATCCACTGGGGTTCATACTAGGGGTTGAACGACTTCAGATTTTTTTAAGTCGACTGTTATGACATCAAAGTCGAGTCAACGTCGACTAATCGATGACGTCATTAAAAAAAACTCAAGAGATGGGACTGCTTTGCAACATGCCACAATTTGCAATTAATTAACAGAAAATTATACAGATGTTGACAGCTAATGGGGCCGTTTACACCTGGACACTTCATGCGTTTTTACTGATCTGATTTATCAAAACGATTCCATTTACACCTGGTCACATAAATATGTTTTCGCAAAACGGATACAAATCTGATTTTCAAACATGACCATGTCCAAAATGACCTTTTTCACTTTTTTATTCTGTGTTTTCTATACTTTTCCAAAACGATAACATTTAAAATCTGTGTTTTTTTCTCTGTGCTGTTTTGGACCCCTTTCATTGTATGAACAAAAACAGCTAAAACATTCTTATACCTTCTCTTGTGTTCCACAAAATAAAAACAGGTTTGGAACGACATGAGGGTGAGAAAATGATGATAGAATGTCCATTTTTGGACGATTTATCACTTTAATATTTGGAGATTAGATCTAAGTTCGAATTGAGCCACGTGATAAAGTAGCATGACATTACCTTGTAAAAATGCCTATCGGCAGTACATGTATCCCGATCAGATGGGACGAGGACAGACCTTTGTCAACAACTTCATCATTTTCCTTATCATATTTGAACCATGCATAGCTGATGTTGACAGCTAATGGGGCTGTTTACACCTGGACACTTCATGCGTTTTTACTGATCTGATTTATCAAAACGATTCCATTTACACCTGGTCACATAAATATGTTTTCGCAAAACGGATACAAATCTGATCTTCAAACAACGCGCTATATGCAGATTCAACGGAGTTCACGTCACCGAAAGCAACAGTAATGAGCTGCATTTTATTGATTATCATGCAGCTCATTTCAAAATCAAAGACCGCAATAAGAGAGACAGCACTGGTAAGATCATTTTGTTTCTTTACTTTTAATGAAGATGATTGTGTGTTAAGCGTCTGCGACTTACTTTCACTTTGATTTGCTTGATGAATAGATGCTCAGCTGCACATCTGCGGTTATGCGTAGGCTACGCCATGGCTTCGTCATATAATGAATATAACATGACATATAGGCTAAGACACTCGCACACCTTTATTTTTAGCATTGTTGGGAGAAATCCAATGGTGGTTTTAACAACCAGATGCATTTACACTTGTCCAGTTTCGTCTGGAATGCGGCCCCGTCCTCCTCCTGAAGTGGTTTGAGCGATCGGATTTAAATCCGTCTCGAATGCGTTACGGATGGCATTTACACCTGGTCTTTTCACGATCGGATAGCTATCAGATCACAGAAACAAATGAAGTGGCCAGGTGTAAATAGCCCACTGTTTACATCATCATTCAGGATGAAGAGAAAAACGTAAAGGAAAAAAAACTATAAATTCATATCTGCATGTTAGTGATGCGCAGATCCAAGTAATACAAAATAATGTTCCAATTAATTGCGGGTGAATTAGAGATACATCATTAATATGTTTAAATAAATATAAGAAAAAATTTATATTTTAATGATTTTAATAAAGAGACTGAACTCTCATTTCCTGGTAAAACAGTGAGCGTGCGTCATGCTTTTACTTTTGTTTTCAACAATATCTAGTGTTAGGTTAGTAAAGTACCTCCAATGCTGC
This sequence comes from Semotilus atromaculatus, assembly GCA_031834385.1. Classification (NCBI taxonomy): domain Eukaryota; kingdom Metazoa; phylum Chordata; class Actinopteri; order Cypriniformes; family Leuciscidae; genus Semotilus; species Semotilus atromaculatus. The sequence continues at coordinate 35,982,416 of JAULUF010000001.1, forward strand.
TTTCTTGCTGCAATGACCCTCTGGGCTCTTCATCTGTTGTCGTCTGCAACATGTTAGTATCAAAATTAGCAATCATGTGTCAAATGATCAACGCGACTAGTCGACGTCAAGCTTAAAGCGTCACGGCACTGCATTAAGGTCGACTAGTCGACTAATCGACTAGTTGGTTCAACCCCTAGTTCATACTACCTTTTACCACCAGAGCAAAGGTGATCATTCAACAGTTGTGGGCTAAAAAGAGAGACTGGGATGACCCAGATCTACCTCCAAACCTTAAGGCCACCTGGACCGACTAGGAAAGCGAGCTTAAACAACTCAGTGCAGTTTCCATTACTCACTGTTACACGCCAGCCTTTACAACTGCAGCAGAACAGCACAGTTCCCTTCATGTGTTCTGCGACGCCTCTGAAAAAGCGTACGGGGCAGTGGCATATTTGGCCGTTCAAACCAGTGGTGACATTCATGTTTCCTTCATAATGGCCAGATCACGGGTTGCTCCTAAGAGGCAGCAGTCTATACCTCGCCTGGAGCTTTGTGCTGCCTTAGCTGGAGCTCAGCTGGCCAAACTGGTGAGGGATGAGCTGACACTCTCCATTAGTCAGACAATTCTGTGGACAGACTCCATGACTGTGCTAGAGTGTATTCAGTCAGACTCCTGCCGGTACAAGGTGTTCGTTGGGACAAGAGTCACCGAGATCCAAGAATTAACAGACTACAGCTCATGGAGGTATGTTAATACGCAGGATAATCCAGCTGATGACCTTACGAGAGGCAAAACCCTCCAAAGTTTTGTCTGAGCCCAGTCGGTGTAGTCAAGGGCCTCCATTCTTGAAACAAAGCCCAGAGCACTGGCCTAAAAGACCTGAAGTTGCACAGTCAGAAGTAGTTTCTGAATTGAAAGGCCTAACATGCTACTCCGTAATGGCAGTTGAAACAGAGTCCAACCTCCCCGATGTTACACAATTCAAGACCTGGCGAGAGTTAGTGGGGGCAACTCTAAGAGCCTGTCAAGGGGCGGCCGCATCAAACAGTGTAATATTGACTAACAGAGAGGCGGAAGCTGTCCTGTTGAGGACATGTCAAGCTCAGAGCTTCCCGGAAGAGGTAGCTGCCCTTAGAGCACAAAAATTGATTCCTGTGCACAGTCGATTAGTCAACCTCGCTCCAAAGTGGGACCCCCTGACCAACATGATACGAGTTGGGGGGCGTCTAAGAAGGCTTGCAAACTCAGACCCAGAACAAATCCATCCCATTGTACTGGACCCAAGACACGCAGTAACAAAGCTCCTTATTCAAGAATTTGACGAGCATCTGTTACATCCAGGAGCTGAGAGAGTCTACGCTGAGATACGGAGGCAGTACTGGATTCTCAGAGGACGCCAGGCTATCAAGCACCATCAACTCCATTGTCAGCCCTGTCAGCGCTGGAGAGTGCAGCCAAAGGTACCTCAAATGGCAGATTTGCCACCAGAACGCCTCCGTCTGCTCTGTCCACCCTTTTATTCAACGGGCGTTGACTGTTTTGGCCCATACCTGGTCAAAATAGGAAGGCGGAATGAGAAACGCTGGGGTCTTCAAATGTCTCACAACCAAGGCAGTTCACATCAAGCTTCTTAACTCAATAGATGTCGATGCCTTCCTTCTTGCACTCCGCCGGCTCATAGCCAGAAGAGGTCAACCCTGTGAGATCCGTTCCGATTGTGGGACCAACTTCCGCGGGGCAGAAAGAGAGCTACGGGAAGCCTTCTTTAGTATGGAGTCAGAACTCCAAATCCGTCTTGCAGACCACCCAATTGACTTCAAGCTTAACCCGCCCAGCGCTCATTTTGGCGGGATATGGGAGCGTGAGGTCCGCTCTATAAAAAAATTTTCTCCAGGTAGCCTTTGGTAGCCAAGCATTCACAGAGGATGTTTTGTCCACAATCCTAGTGGAAGTGGAGGGATTTCTCAATTCAAAACCTCTGGGATACGCCTCAACAGATGTCGCCGACATCGATCCGATTACTCCTAACCTTCTCCTTATGGGGCGGCGGGATGCTTCTCTCCCTCAGGTGGCGTACGCTCCAGGAGACATGGGGTGGCGGAGGTGGCGTCACTGTCAAAACATGGCGGACCAATTCTGTATACAGTTCACCAGAAACTACTTGCCTACGTTTCAGACCAGGCAGAAGTGGCATAAAGCTTCAGAAAACCTGGAGGTCAACTCTGTTGTACTGATTTTGGATCCGCAACTCCCAAGAGCTCAGTGGCCCATAGGCAGAGTTCAGAAGACATTGCCCAGCAGTGATGGCTGTGTGCGAACTGTGGAAGTTGTCATTGATGGTAAAGCTTACATTAGACCAGTTGCTCGCGTATTAGTGAGACCTGGGTGCGTAGATAAAGAGACAGGTGAGAGGTAGAAGAAATTATCATGGCTGACCTCTTTGTTCAAACAAAGTCCTGGTTGGGAAACTTTCTGTTTCATTCTCAACTGTAAGTACAGTGTATATGTTGAAGTTTTATTTTCTAGTGAAAGATTCTTTTTTTTTGCTTATTGAATATAGTGGCTTTAATGGAGACAATTAACAGGAGGCATTTTTTTGTGTTTTGTAGAAGGACTTTTTTGGTGTATGCTGAATCAATGTTTGTGCCAACTTTGTGGTCCTGCTTGGGATTGTTCCACATCTGAGGACTAATATGAGGTTCATGGCTGGAAATAGCTACATGTTTGATTACCATTATGGATTTCCTCTGACGGGAGAGCTATATGTTGGATTAAGGTCACGCTTCGTTGGATTTCAACAAACCTCCACATCCTTTTTTCCTCCTTAACAGCAGTTAGCCTAAGACTTGCATTTGACATTTACACTCGCACCTTAACTTTCTCCAACTGTGAATGTGATAAAGACTGAAAGATATATTGCTGGGACTTCAAGTCATCTACAGAACCATAGATGTCTTTGTGGGCTGGTTGTTTTTGTAACACTGTTTGAATATGGTTGCTTGGTTATGAGTCTATTTGGTGTTTATATAAAGTCAGAAAAGGGGTTTTCATTACTGTTTTTATTTATTCATTGGATTAAAAACGTATGTTTATGCTGATGACCCTCCCTACAAACAGATGATTAATTAGCATTTACTCAGTGTAGCATGTGTTGGTTATAACACCTCTACCGTAACGCGCCTGACATCACTGCAGTAAAACCTTTACCGTAACGCACCTGACATCACTGCAGTAACACCTCTACCGTAACGCACCTGACATCACTGCAGTAACACCTCTACCGTAACGCACCTGACATCACTGCAGTAACACCTCTACCGTAACGCACCTGACATCACTGCAGTAACACCTTTACCGTAACGCACCTGACATCACTGCAGTAACACCTCTACCGTAACGCACCTGACATCACTGCAGTAACACCTCTACCGTAACGCACCTGACATCACTGCAGTAACACCTTTACCGTAACGCACCTGACATCACTGCAGTAACACCTCTACCGTAACGCACCTGACATCACTGCAGTAACACCTCTACCGTAACGCACCTGACATCACTGCAGTAACACCTCTACCGTAACGCACCTGACATCACTGCAGTAACACCTTTACCGTAACGCACCTGACATCACTGCAGTAACACCTCTACCGTAACGCACCTGACATCACTGCAGTAACACCTCTACCGTAACGCACCTGACATCACTGCAGTAACACATCTACCGTAACGCACCTGACATCACTGGAGTAACACCTTTACCGTAACGCACCTGACATCACTGCAGTAACACCTCTACCGTAACGCACCTGACATCACTGCAGTAAAACCTTTACCGTAACGCACCTGACATCACTGCAGTAACACCTCTACTGTAACGCACCTGACATCACTGCAGTAACACCTTTACCGTAACGCACCTGACATCACTGGAGTAACACCTTTACCGTAAGGCATCTGACATCACTGGAGTAACACCTTTACCGTAACGCACCTGACATCACTGCAGTAACACCTCTACTGTAACGCACCTGACATCACTGCAGTAACACCTCTACTGTAACGCACCTGACATCACTGCAGTAACACCTCTACCGTAACGCACCTGACATCACTGCAGTAACACATCTACCGTAACGCACCTGACATCACTGGAGTAACACCTTTACCGTAACGCACCTGACATCACTGCAGCAACACCTTTACCGTAACGCACCTGACATCACTGCAGTAACACCTCTACCGTAACGCACCTGACATCACTGCAGTAAAACCTTTACCGTAACGCACCTGACATCACTGCAGTAACACCTCTACCATAACGCACCTGACATCACTGCAGTAACACCTTTACCGTAACGCACCTGACATCACTGGAGTAACACCTTTACCGTAAGGCATCTGACATCACTGGAGTAACACCTTTACCGTAACGCACCTGACATCACTGCAGTAACACCTCTACTGTAACGCACCTGACATCACTGCAGTAACACCTCTACCGTAACGCACCTGACATCACTGCAGTAACACCTTTACCGTAACGTACCTGACATCACTGCAGTAACACCTTTACCGTAACGCACCTGACATCACTGCAGTAACACCTCTACCGTAACGCACCTGACATCACTGGAGCAACACCTTTACTGTAACGTACCTGACATCACTGCAGTAACACCTTTACTGTAACGTACCTGACATCACTGCAGTAACACCTTTACCGTAACGCACCTGACATCACTGCAGTAACACCTTTACTGTAACGTACCTGACATCACTGCAGTAACACCTTTACCGTAACGCACCTGACATCACTGCAGTAACACCTCTACCGTAACGCACCTGACATCACTGCAGTAACACCTTTACTGTAACGTACCTGACATCACTGCAGTAACACCTTTACCGTAACACACCTGACATCACTGCAGTAACACCTTTACCGTAACACACCTGACATCACTGCAGTAACACCTTTACCGTAACGCACCTGACATCACTGCAGTAACACCTCTACCGTAACGCACCTGACATCACTGCAGTAACACCTCTACCGTAACGCACCTGACATCACTGCAGTAACACATCTACCGTAACGCACCTGACATCACTGGAGTAACACCTTTACCGTAACGCACCTGACATCACTGCAGTAACACCTCTACCGTAACGCACCTGACATCACTGCAGTAAAACATTTACCGTAACGCACCTGACATCACTGCAGTAACACCTCTACCATAACGCACCTGACATCACTGCAGTAACACCTTTACCGTAACGCACCTGACATCACTGGAGTAACACCTTTACCGTAAGGCATCTGACATCACTGGAGTAACACCTTTACCGTAACGCACCTGACATCACTGCAGTAACACCTCTACTGTAACGCACCTGACATCACTGCAGTAACACCTCTACTGTAACGCACCTGACATCACTGCAGTAACACCTCTACCGTAACGCACCTGACATCACTGCAGTAACACATCTACCGTAACGCACCTGACATCACTGGAGTAACACCTTTACCGTAACGCACCTGACATCACTGCAGCAACACCTTTACCGTAACGCACCTGACATCACTGCAGTAACACCTCTACCGTAACGCACCTGACATCACTGCAGTAAAACCTTTACCGTAACGCACCTGACATCACTGCAGTAACACCTCTACCATAACGCACCTGACATCACTGCAGTAACACCTTTACCGTAACGCACCTGACATCACTGGAGTAACACCTTTACCGTAAGGCATCTGACATCACTGGAGTAACACCTTTACCGTAACGCACCTGACATCACTGCAGTAACACCTCTACTGTAACGCACCTGACATCACTGCAGTAACACCTCTACCGTAACGCACCTGACATCACTGCAGTAACACCTTTACTGTAACGTACCTGACATCACTGCAGTAACACCTTTACCGTAACGCACCTGACATCACTGCAGTAACACCTCTACCGTAACGCACCTGACATCACTGGAGCAACACCTTTACTGTAACGTACCTGACATCACTGCAGTAACACCTTTACTGTAACGTACCTGACATCACTGCAGTAACACCTTTACCGTAACGCACCTGACATCACTGCAGTAACACCTTTACTGTAACGTACCTGACATCACTGCAGTAACACCTTTACCGTAACGCACCTGACATCACTGCAGTAACACCTCTACCGTAACGCACCTGACATCACTGCAGTAACACCTTTACTGTAACGTACCTGACATCACTGCAGTAACACCTTTACCGTAACACACCTGACATCACTGCAGTAACACCTTTACCGTAACACACCTGACATCACTGCAGTAACACCTTTTCCGTATCACACCTGACATCACTGCAGTAACACCTTTACCGTAATGCATCAACGCATCTCCATCAGGAAAATACATTTTTAACAAGTGCGGCATTTGAAGACAAACATGGAGGAATAAGGACTTGAATATCAGTGTGTTCCTCGAAGCAGGGTTGTGGATTCTGAAGATCTGCACATGTAAAATACCTTTATGATTATTTTTTGTGCTATTTTATGGTCAAAGCATATAAAATTCCTTATGTATCACACAGCAAACAAAATAAATGTTGAATAATGGACATTTTATTAATTTTATGATTGTAAAGTGTAGTCTTGTTTAAATAACGTAATCTTTGAAATTGGTAAGTCACACGAAACAGAATGAAATTTTACAATTACAAATTAATTGAAAAGTAAACTGTTAAATTGCACTTATTACCATATTTAATCATGAACTTGTTTATCCATTATTCTCAGTACATTTGCTAAAATGTCTAACAAGAAATAATCTTGAAATCCTTTAAAAATATATATTTATTAATTTCAAATAAATGTGGTCATAAGAATGATTTGACCCACGATCACGATTGATGAATATGGTAAATCTCGGATTGTGTGTTCATTACAACAGACATTTATTACTAATATTTATTTTTGTATGTATAATATATAATTATTCTAATAACATATTTTATATAAACACACATAAATGTGATAATTCTTCAAACCCCCTAATATGTGAATGTTAGCTTCTACAGATGTGCCCTAATGAGTGTGTAGGGAGCTCTGATCTGAATAGGGAACCACTCTTTTAATAGACAATATTCCGCAGATTATTGATTCGACTGAACTGACTCTATTGGATGAGATGCAAACATGATCTGAATAATGACACTTTCATATTTAATATTTGATAATTGTTACACAGATAATGAAGTGAACTGAACCAACACTGAACCGACTGAATAATGACACTGGAGAACTGAACGCTGTTGCATCAATGAACATCATTTCCATGTTTATCCCTACTTTGTAAAAAATTAAATGCACATTTTTCATATGTAAAATGCACCTAAACAAATTATTTAAACAGATATTAAATGAATATGAAATTAATCTACACTCTTTTTAATAGATATTTAGCAGAACCATGATTTTAAAAGCACAACTGTGTGAATTAACAAGCTCGCCTATTTCCCTATTCTCTGGAATACAATACAAAGCATTTGGAATATATTGTAAATAAGCGTGGCTTAGATCTGCTACAGGGACCGAGCGACCGTATCGATGAACTTGGCCAGTCGAATGTCCTTCTTCGACAGTCCTCCGCAGTCGTGTGTGGATAGCGTGATCTGGACCTGGAAGACAGAGACCCAGAAACAGCTTATAAACAGCCCTACTGTGAGCTACGAGGTTGTAAAGCCGTAGTATATGCCTCTGTTGAATTCAGCAGAATTCCTGGAGAAAAACTACATTACCCATGATGCTGTGCCAAACATTCCACCAATCAGTGTCGAAACAAGCAAAAAATATCTGGTTAGCTCCGCCCACTCCCATGAAGCTCATATCCCTACACTCTCAAAATACTTAAATGTTTGTATATATATATATACACTCACCGGCCACTTTATTAGGTACACCTGTCCAACTGCTCCTTAACACTTAATTTCTAAGCAGCCAATCACATGGCGGCAACTCAGTGCATTTAGGCATGTAGACATGGTCAAGACAATCTCCTGCAGTTCAAACAGAGCATCAGTATGGGGAAGAAAGGTGATTTGAGTGACTTTGAACGTGGCATGATTGTTGGTGCCAGAAGGGCTGGTCTGAGTATTTCAGAAACTGCTAATCTACTGGGATTTTCACGCACAACCATCTCTAGGGTTTACAGAGAATGGTCCGAAAAAGAAAAAACATCCAGTGAGCGGCAGTTCTGTGGGCGGAAATGCCTTGTTGATGCCAGAGGTCAGAGGAGAATGGCCAGACTGGTTCGAGCTGATAGAAGGGCAACAGTGACTCAAATAACCACCCGTTACAACCAAGGTGGGCAGAAGAGCATCTCTGAACGCACAGTACGTCGAACTTTGAGGCAGATGGGCTACAGCAGCAGAAGACCACACCGGGTGCCACTCCTTTCAGCTAAGAACAGGAAACTGAGGCTACAATTTGCACAAGCTCATCGAAATTGGACAATAGAAGATTGGAAAAACGTTGCCTGGTCTGATGAGTCTCGATTTCTGCTGCGACATTCGGATGGTAGGGTCAGAATTTGGCGTCTACAACATGAAAGCATGGATCCATCCTGCCTTGTATCAACGGTTCAGGCTGGTGGTGGTGGTGTCATGGTGTGGGGAATATTTTCTTGGCACTCTTTGGGCCCCTTGGTACCAATTGAGCATCGTTGCAACGCCACAGCCTACCTGAGTATTGTTGCTGACCATGTCCATCCCTTTATGACCACAATGTACCCAACTTCTGATGGCTACTTTCAGCAGGATAATGCGCCATGTCATAAAGCTGGAATCATCTCAGACTGGTTTCTTGAACATGACAATGAGTTCGCTGTACTCAAATGGCCTCCACAGTCACCAGATCTCAATCCAATAGAGCATCTTTGGGATGTGGTGGAACGGGAGATTCGCATCATGGATGTGCAGCCGACAAATCTGCGGCAACTGTGTGATGCCATCATGTCAATATGGACCAAACTCCCTGAGGAATGCTTCCAGCACCTTGTTGAATCTATGCCACGAAGAATTGAGGCAGTTCTGAAGGCAAAAGGGGGTCCAACCCGTTACTAGCATGGGGTACCTAATAAAGTGGCCGGTGAGTGTATATATAAATTTGTACTAAACTCCAAATATATTGTTTATAATCAACATTTATAAATGAGTAGTTTTATAATTCTCCAGTGTTTTTAACCCTCTGCTGCTTTTCTGTCATTTTTGATCGGAACAGGGTGCTGTGAACGATAGTCACGTGTGCTCCTCGTGGCCAACAACGAGCGCATTGGAAATTAATGGAGACGAGTTTCTCTAGTGGAAGTTTTTGGTACTGCAGCCGAACATCATCTCACTGAAAGATCATTTACTGAGATATTAACCTTAAATTTGGAACACAATTAGTTTAGAATTTATTGCTATGATTTTCTTGCTGTTTTAGAGTAAAACATGATTTTGAAAATATAATTTTTCTGCATTTTTTATAACAATAAACCTAAAATTCTGTAACTTTTTTTAAGTTCCCTTTTTTAAACTTTTTTCACGTCAACAATAATCTGCCAAGTGATGTCTTTGAATAGAGAGTCTGCTCTAAAACATTCAAGATTTCAAAATTTTATTTTCAGGTCCATGCTCAAAAAGTGAATAAATGGATTATAAATACAGCTTAAATATAATTTAGTGCCATAAAATACAAAATATTAAATAAAAAACATTATCAAACTAAAATATAGTACATTCATTTCATTGACAAAAATAAATTAATTTTACAACATTTTTGACTGACACGTGAAGAGCACCAGAGGGTTTATGTTGTTTGCAAAGCTTCATGGGATTGTAGTTTTTTGCCTCAGTAAAGTCAGTAAGTTCACAGTCTTGTTCTTGTCTGATTTTTTAACACTTTTTTTGCCTGAAATCCAAGTTTGTAGTGTTGTGATCCTCCTCGTAGCTGGTCGGTTTGGTTCATGGCTTTAACCAAGACTATTTCAAAATCCCTATGAGAGAAATGAATGGGATGATTCATAACCACTACACTTCTTTCACAGAGTCAGTCTCCACTACAGACCGTCAGCACTCTCTCTCTCTCTCTGACAGGACATGTGTGTGTGTGTGTGTGTGTGTGTGTGTGTGTGTGTGTGTGTGTGTGTGTGTGTGTGTGTGTGTGGCCTCTCCTGTCCTTCAAACACAGAGTATTAATGGCAGACACTGGAGGAAACATTATAAACCACTGCTGGAGGCTGAGGAATACCTTGTTATAAACATTGAACCACTCGGGATGATGGTTCATCTTCTCGGCCTGAAGAGCCACACGACTCATGAACCCGAAGGCCTGAGGAAGAGAAGCAGAGGAATAGAAGATCATCGAGGAGAAGGATAATGAACAGAAGATCATCGAGGAGACGGGTTATTAACAGAGATCATCGAGGAGAAGGGTTATGAACAGAGATCGTGGAGGAGAAGGGTTATGAACAGAGATCGTGGAGGAGAAGGGTTATGAACAGAGATCGTCGAGGAGAAGGGTTATGAACAGAGATCGTCGAGGAGAAGGGTTATGAAGAGAGATCACCGAGGAGAAGGGTTATGAACAGAAGATCATCGAGGAGAAGGGTTATGAAGAGAGATCATCGAGGAGAAGGGTTATGAACAGAGATCGTGGAGGAGAAGGGTTATGAAAAGAGATCGTCGAGGGGAAGGGTTATGAACAGAGATCGTCGAGGAGAAGGGTTATGAACAGAGATCGTCGAGGAGAAGGGTTATGAACAGAGATCGTCGAGGAGAAGGGTTATGAACAGAGATCATCGAGGAGAAGGGTTATGAACAGAGATTGTCGAGGAGAAGGGTTATGAACAGAGATCATCGAGGAGAAGGGTTATGAAGAGAGATCACCGAGGAGAAGGGTTATGAACAGAAGATCATCGAGGAGAAGGGTTATGAAGAGAGATCATCGAGGAGAAGGGTTATGAACAGAGATCGTGGAGGAGAAGGGTTATGAAAAGAGATCGTCGAGGGGAAGGGTTATGAACAGAGATCATCGAGGAGAAGGGTTATGAACAGAGATCGTCGAGGAGAAGGGTTATGAACAGGGATCATCGAGGAGAAGGGTTATGAAGAGAGATCACCGAGGAGAAGGGTTATGAACAGAAGATCATCGAGGGGAAGGGTTATGAACATCGAGGAGAAGGGTTATGAACAGAAGATCATCGAGGAGAAGGGTTATGAACAGAAGATCATCGAGGAGAAGGGTTATGAACATCGAGGAGAAGGGTTATGAACAGAAGATCATCGAGGAGAAGGGTTATGAACAGAAGATCATCGAGGAGAAGGGTCATGAACAGAGATCATCGAGGAGAAGGGTTATGAACAGAGATCGTGGAGGAGAAGGGTTATGAACAGAGATCGTCGAGGAGAAGTGTTATGAACAGAAGATCGTCGAGGGGAAGGGTCATGAACAGAAGATCGTCGAGGGGAAGGGTCATGAACAGAAGATCGTAGAGGGGAAGGGTCATGAACAGAAGATCGTCGAGGAGAAGGGTCATGAACAGAGATCGTCGAGGAGAAGGGTTATGAACAGAAGATCATTGAGGAGAAGGGTTATGAACAGAGATCGTTGAGGAGGGTTATAAACAGAAGATCATCGAGGAGAAGGGTTATGAACAGAAGATCGTCGAGGAGAAGGGTCATGAACAGAAGATCGTCGAGGAGAAGGGTCATGAACAGAAGATCGTAGAGGGGAAGGGTCATGAACAGAAGATCGTAGAGGGGAAGGGTCATGAACAGAAGATCATCGAGGGGAAGGGTTATGAACAGAGATCGTCGAGGAGAAGGGTTATGAACAGAAGATCATTGAGGAGAAGGGTTATGAACAGAGATCGTTGAGGAGGGTTATAAACAGAAGATCATCGAGGAGAAGGGTTATGAACAGAAGATCATTGAGGAGAAGGGTCATGAACAGAGATCGTTGAGGAGGGTTATGAACAGAAGATCATCGAGGAGAAGGGTCATGAACAGTAGATCGTTGAGGGGAAGGGTCATGAACAGAAGATCGTAGAGGGGAAGGGTCATGAACAGAAGATCGTCGAGGGGAAGGGTCATGAACAGAAGATCGTCGAGGGGAAGGGTCATGAACAGAAGATCGTCGAGGGGAAGGGTCATGAACAGAAGATCGTAGAGGGGAAGGGTCATGAACAGAAGATCGTCGAGGGGAAGGGTCATGAACAGAAGATCGTAGAGGGGAAGGGTCATGAACAGAAGATCGTTGAGGGGAAGGGTCATGAACAGAAGATCGTCGAGGAGAAGGGTTATGAACAGAAGATCATTGAGGAGAAGGGTCATGAACAGAGATCGTTGAGGAGGGTTATGAACAGAGATCGTCGAGGACAAGGGTTATGAACAGAAGATCATTGAGGAGAAGGGTTATGAACAGAAGATCATTGAGGAGAAGGGTCATGAACAGAGATCGTTGAGGAGGGTTATGAACAGAAGATCATCGAGGAGAAGGGTCATGAACAGTAGATCGTTGAGGGGAAGGGTCATGAACAGAAGATCGTAGAGGGGAAGGGTCATGAACAGAAGATCGTCGAGGGGAAGGGTCATGAACAGAAGATCGTCGAGGGGAAGGGTCATGAACAGAAGATTGTCGAGGGGAAGGGTCATGAACAGAAGATCGTAGAGGGGAAGGGTCATGAACAGAAGATCGTCGAGGGGAAGGGTCATGAACAGAGATCGTCGAGGAGAAGGGTTATGAACAGAAGATCATTGAGGAGAAGGGTTATGAACAGAAGATCATTGAGGAGAAGGGTTATGAACAGAGATCGTCGAGGAGAAGGGTCATGAACAGAAGATCGTCGAGGAGAAGGGTTATGAACAGAAGATCATTGAGGAGAAGGGTTATGAACAGAGATCGTCGAGGAGAAGGGTCATGAACAGAAGATCATCGAGGAGAAGGGTTATGAACAGAAGATCATTGAGGAGAAGGGTCATGAACAGAAGATCATCGAGGAGAAGGGTCATGAACAGAAGATCATCGAGGAGAAGGGTCATGAACAGAAGATCGTCGAGGGGAAGGGTCATGAACAGAAGATCATCGAGGAGAAGGGTTATGAACAGAAGATCATTGAGGAGAAGGGTCATGAACAGAGATCGTCGAGGGGAAGGGTCATGAACAGAAGATCATCGAGGAGAAGGGTTATGAACAGAAGATCATTGAGGAGAAGGGTTATGAACAGAGATCGTCGAGGAGAAGGGTCATGAACAGAAGATCGTCGAGGAGAAGGGTTATGAACAGAAGATCATTGAGGAGAAGGGTTATGAACAGAAGATCGTCGAGGAGAAGGGTTATGAACAGAGATCGTCGAGGAGAAGGGTCATGAACAGAAGATCATCGAGGAGAAGGGTTATGAACAGAAGATCATTGAGGAGAAGGGTCATGAACAGAAGATCGTCGAGGGGAAGGGTCATGAACAGAAGATCGTCGAGGGGAAGGGTCATGAACAGAAGATCGTAGAGGGGAAGGGTCATGAGCAGAAGATCGTCGAGGAGAAGGGTTATGAACAGAGATCATCGAGGAGAAGGGTTATGAACAGAGATCGTTGAGAAGGGTCATGAACAGAAGATCATCGAGGAGAAGGGTCATGAACAGAAGATCGTCGAGGAGAAGGGTTATGAACAGAGATCTTACTCTCAAAGATCAATAACACATAATGCTGGATATAATGATGAACAGAACTCGTTAACGCCTGGATTTACAGAGGAATACACACTACCAGTATAAAATTTTTAATCTTTTTAAAATAAGTCTCTTCTGCTTATCAAAGCTGCATTTATTTGATTAAAAATACAGTACAAACAAAACAAATATTATTATAATGCAGTGGCGGCTCCTGCAAAATCTCTCAGGGGGGGCAAATGTTTGGATGATTGATAAGGATAAGGTCCACCCATGCAATGGATAAATTAACAGCTTAACCCTCAGGTGCTCTTCGTTTCAGAGTCACACTTGTTATCTTCCCAGTCAGAAGTGACCGGACACCTAAAAATGAAACTTTCTCCATCCCAGTAAAACCAGTGCAATTTATTTTTGTTCAATAATATTTTTTCTTGTATTTTCTTTTGTATTTTGAGAGAATTTGATGTTACTTATTAATATTTATGCAATATTTATGGTCCATTTTTGCCATTGAAAATAATACAAAAAAATGTTTTCCTAAATTTTTTTAATATTTCTTCAATTATTGCAGTAGTTCAGATTAATATAGAGGCCAAGCCTTTTAAATCCAATTTTTGAAGTCAGATTAGCGCCATCTGTTGAGAGAAAATAAAATAAAACATGTAATTTCATGGTGTAACAACTAGATGCCTGTACAGCTCTCTATGGAGAGGCTTGTGAATTCTCTAGTTGTTTTTGGACAAGAACTGAGTTAAGCATGTAAAGGCAACTTCACTACTTTAATATTAATAATAAATCTCCTTGTTTGTTTCTATACTCACTGTAATATTACACTGCTTATATCACATTACTTGCTTAATACACTGCTTACTTATACTGAATGGTATTTTTTTTAATGATACGATAGAATTAACTGCGTTCGCCGTGACTTTGTTCAAGTTCAACTGGCCTCAACTCACGAGATGTGTCTCTCAGTCTCTCTCGCTCTCGTTCTCTTTTTTTATTAAAATTTTTTTAATCACATTTGATAAAGATATTAAAGTAGGGTTTCATTTTTTCTTGTTGTTCAAATTCTAAGTTGGTTTCAAATATTATTTGTCACTTAATCTTAAAGATTTTTAATAGTGTATGTTTGTTCCCACCAATCGCTGCACAAGTTAAGGACACGTATGATGGCGTAAGCACGTTAGTGCGAGCCTTCCCGGAACCCATAGAGAATGCATTGCAGTGCCTGCAGTTCGAAAAAAAACATCTTTGAATGTAAGTCTATGGGAACACTCTGAGTGATTCTCAGCCAGAGTGAAATCGCCCAAAAAGAGGCGGTACTCCACAGAACGTGACATGACGCTGATTGGACTATATCCAGAGGGAATGACGGCTAGCGTAACTCTGTGGTGAATGAGATTGTGAATGTGATTGAAAAAGTCCCTTTCACACACACTTTGGTGGTGCGTCGCCCAATCGCCCTAATGAAGAAACTGCCCCTGTTCTAATGTAAATCAGCTGTTTTCTATGTGAATATATAGTAAAGTGAAGACACCAGCCACCAGTCACATGTTTGCCGGGAGCCAGAGTGCATGACATCAAAGCAAATTTAAAAGTGCTGGCTAATGCTAATTGTAATTTCTCTAAGATCATTATTCACATCGGCACTAATGATGTTCGACTCCGCCAGTCGGAGATCACCAAAACTAATATTAAAGAGGTGTTTGAACTCGCAAGTACGATGTCAGGCACTGTAATTTGCTCTGGCCCCCTTCCTGTTTGCAGGAGTGATGAGATAGTTAGTAGATTGTGTTCACTCAATGGCTGGCTGTCGAAGTGGTGTCCGCATAATAATGTAGAATTTATAGACAATTGGAAAAGTGTTTGGGGCAAGCCTGACCTGTTGAAAAGAGATGGTATTCATCCCTCCTGGGCTGGTGCTGCTCTTCTCTCTAGTAATTTGGCTCATAGTCTTAGAGATAAAACATGACAATCTGGGGCTCAGATCAGGAAGCAGACAGACTGGCTAAACCGACCGTCTGCTAGCGGCCTCACGTCACCAAGGTCAGATAAATCCCATCACATAGAGCCTTTTTCACCTAGATATCATCATATAGAGACTGTGTCTGTTCCCCGAATTAGGACATACAAAAAACTCCCAAACCCATTTAAGGGTAACAATTTGATTGATGGTCAATAAATAAAAAACAAATATAATGCAGATGAACAAATGATAAAGCTTGGGTTGCTGAATATTCGATCCCTTACTTCAAAATCGCTCATAGTTAATGATATGATCTCAGATTATAATCTAGATGTGTTGTGTTTGACAGAAACCTGGCTAAAACCAAACGATTAAATTACTTTAAATGAGTCCACCCCACAAGATTACAGTTATAAACATGAACCTCGTCTGAAAGGGAAAGGGGGAGGTGTTGCTGTAATTTATAGTAACATCTTCAGAACTACTGAGAAATCTAGTTTTAAATATATTTCTTTTGAAGTGTTGGTGCTTAATGTAAAAATATATAGTGTAACGATAAATCAAGTTTGAGAATTATGCTGGCTACTGTACACAGTCACCCAGGGCACCCAGGGCACCATAAAGACTTTATCAAAGAATTTGAAGACTTTCTATCAGAATTAGTATTGGCTGCCGATAAAGTACTAATAGTTGGTGATTTTAATATACATGTAGATAATGAAAAAGATGCATTGGGATTGGCATTTAAAGACATTATAAACTCAATTGGAGTGAGACAACACGTGTCAGGACCTACTCATTGTCGTAACCATACTCTAGATCTAATATTATCTCATGGAATAGATGTTGATGCCGTTGAAATTCAGCATTAGAGCGATGACATCTCAGATCATTATCTAGACTCATGTAAATTACATTTAGACAAGGCTGCAAAGCCGACTCCGTGTTATAAATATGTTAGACCTATAACTTCTGCCACTAAAGATTGCTTTATCAATAATCTTCCTAATCAGTTTCATCGTCTCAGCATCCTGGATATCTTAGAAGAACTTGATATTGCAACAGAAACTTTTAACTCTCTCTTTTCCAGCACTTTAGACACAGTTGCTCCGTTGTGCTTAAAGAAGATTAAAGAAAATACTCCAACGCCGTGGTACAACGAGCACACCCGGGTCCTTAAGAGAGCAGCCAGAAAAATGGAGCGCAACTGGAAGAAAACAAAACTAGAGGTATTTCGGATTTCATGGAAGGAGAGCTCGATTGTTTACAGAGAGGCCTTAAAAGCTGCTAGATCTGCTTATTTTTCAACCCTATTAGAAGAAAATAAACATAATCCTAGGTATTTATTTGAAACAGTGGCTAAACTAACGAAAAAGAAAGCTTCAAGCCCAGAATTGTCCAAGCAACACAGCAGTAATGACTTTATGAACTTCTTCACTTATAAGATTGATAATATCAGGGACAAAATTATAACTATGCAATCGTCTACTACAGTATTGGATCAGGGAGTGCATTGTAGGCTCCATGAGGGAAAAAATTTATTCATTCATTGCTGTAGGAGAGGAAGAATTTTCTAAACTCGTTAATTAATCTAAATCGACAACTTGTATGTTAGACCCTAAACCGACTAAGCTACTGAAGGAGATGCTTCCAGAGGTCATAGATCCTCTTCTTAATATCATTAATTCGTCTTTGTCTCTAGGATACGTACCAAAAACCTTTAAGCTGGCTATGATAAAACCGCTTGTTAAAAAAACACAACTTGATCATACAAAATTCGTCAATTACAGGCCGATCTCGAATCTACCTTTTCTGTCAAAGATATTAGAAAAAACAGTATCCTCATCACTGTGTTCCTTTCTCGAAAGAAATTATATCTGCGAGGATTTTCAGTCCGGATTTAGACCGTACCATAGTACCGAGACAGCTCTCGTTAGAGTCACAAATGATTTGCTTTTATCATCCGATCGTGGCTGTATCTCCCTATTAGGTGTTACTCGATCCTAGTGCTGCATTTGACACAATTGACCACAACATTCTTTTAAATAGACTAGAAAACTATGTTGGCATCAGTGGCGATTTCTTTAAGACTGCAAGGGAAGCTCAGCTTCCCCTATAATGTAAAAAATGAATGGTCAAATGTGTACTATTGTGTTAACATTTTATTGACTAAAAATGCGTTAGAACACGACACGTTCATCTCGAAGACGAGTTCGTTCAGAATCAGCTTCATATAGCAGTTCGGCTGACTCGATTTCCTTCTCATACATTCCCGTACATTCACAGTGCATTTCCCCGTTGAAGCCGAGCGTCCATTGACTTCAATGGGGCTGCTTTGAACAGTTTTTTTCAGTGCTTCGAAACTAGACGGTCATTGGATAAATGCTGCGACTATGTCCCGCCCACGGACGCTCAGCGTCTCTGGGGTGAATAGAGAAGTGGGCTGGCCTGGAGTCCGGGCGTCTGCGTGATGATTGGAGGACTACATCTCCTTTTGATTGACAGCGATTTCGTACAATAAAAAGTTAGGAAGCTATTCGAGATTTCGAGCTCACACTGTGTCATCGCGGATTTTGAAAGTGTACTTGTAAGACAAACTGCTGTAACATATTTCTTGGTATTTGCAATTTTCATCATACATTTCACAGTTTAAAGCTGCCGTCGGCAACTTTTTTTTGATCATATTCAGCGAATTCGACACTATATTCCGACAGAACAACATAAATAAAGTGGTTATAGAAAAAAACCCGAGCTTCTAACTCCACCTGGAGCGTGTTATTTGTTTTGCAAAAATCCACCGCTCCCGGTTCATTGTGTCCAATCAGCGCAGGGGGGTGTGAGATATGACTGTCAATCACAAGTCGTGCATGCACACGTCAATCACATGCACACGCATGAAGTTCGCGCAGTAGCGAAGAGTGATGGCGCACTGACGAGCACGAACTCGGTGGGAGGGTATTCGTTGATAGTGGGGAGGGGCATGAGAGTTGTAAACATTCAAAATTTTGCCTAAGTCCACTCAATCAGCCAGAGTTGCCGACGGCAGCTTTAACCTAATTCCCACATTTCCTCCGTCGATGTCAGGTACCTTACATGTGCGGGGCGAGGTGGTGTTTGAATCACGGCACATCTGTTTAACTGTTAGTTTGGTTTCGGTTTTGTGTCGGGATTCGGACATTAATGCTCCTCGTGTTTGTTTTCTGTTGTGAGCGCACAGGATGAGCTTTCACTCGTTCGTGCATAACGTTCTGTCTTGTCGTGTGAGCCGGTTTCGTGTTCGCTCTGTCCACGTGTGTTGTGTTTTGTTCGTGTTTACATCAGCCGCGTGCTTTGTCTTGTGCTGTGTAGCACACAGCTTGTGTTTTAAACTCGCTGTGTGCTTTCATGTTGTCATGTTCTGTGTGAACACGTGGCTTATGAGTGTTCTTCATGTCTAGTGTTGTGTGAGCACATTGCTTGTAATTTGCTTGTGTTTTTTGTCATGTTTGGTGTGAGCACATGGCTTGTCATATGTTTTCCTTGTGCCATGTGCTCTCCTGTCGATTGTGTCGACTCCCATCTTGTTTCCTGATTATTAGTTATTTTGCCCCACCTGTCCTCCCTTGTTACCTGTCTTGTTTGCTCCCTATTTATTCTCCTTGTGTTTGCAGTCCTGTGCTGGTTCATAGTTTTTGTTTGTATTTTTTATTTTATTTTATTATTAAAATAAACCCCATCAACTCTGCACCTGAGTCTTCGCTCTTTTCACCATCCCCACACGACCACACCTGACAGTCGAGTTTAAAAAAAAAGAGCTTCCCCTCTTTGAAAGACCAGCAGCCGCCACTGGTTGGCATTAGTGGAATTGTACTAGCATGGTTTAAATCATACTTATCTGACCGTTATCAGTTTGTAGCAGTAAATGAAGAGATGTCTTATCGATCACAAGTTCAGTATGGCGTACCACAAGGCTCAGTACTAGGACCGCTGCTGTTCACTCTGTACATTCTACCATTAGGAGATATCATTAGGAAACATGGAATTAGCTTTCACTGTTATGCCGATGATACTCAGCTGTATATTTCTTCACGCCCTGACAAAACATACCAATTCACATAGTTACGTCATATGCTCTCAATGACAAATGCAGAACAATTAGTTCATGCGTTCATGACATCAAGACTAGATTATTGTAATGCTCTACTGGGTGGTTGCCCTGCACGCTTAATAAACAAACTACAGCTAGTTCAAAACACAGCAGCTCGAGTTCTTACCAGAACCAGGAAGTATGACCATATTAGCCCAGTAATGTCAACACTGCATTGGCTGCCTATTAAACATCATATAAATTTTAAAATATTGTTGATTACTTACTAGGGCTGTCACTTTACGTTCGAAAATCGATTGCACAATCGATCGGACCAACCAACACAAGTTTCGAAAACGAAAATAGGGAATCGATTTTAACGTCCTTTTTTCTTTTCTTTCTTTTTTTAAACCAAAAATGTGTTTTAGGTGGACAGATCAATACAGTACACAGAACATGTAAGTTAGGATATTGGAAAATAAGAATGTATTTTCTGGTAACCAAATGGTTTTTAATATCCGCAATACTTCAATGCAAGTGAACAAGCGCGCAGTTATTTGTTGCTTAGTGACGTGTGTGTTCAAGCAAGCCAGAAATGCACAGGTTCTGCGCAATACGCTGTATTTAATATATCAAGAGGACTCACGAGTTGCGTATTTGCGCTAAATCCGCGCAGCTTTGGCTACACGAACTTCCCCAGCAAAGTGAATAAACATATTGAATAAACATATAAACACTCGTGATTTGACAGCGTTATGAACTTTGGCGGGTGTTAATTTCAATCCCTGACGGTTGCACTCCTGTTTGTCATTCTGCACGAAAGTTCACGCCAATAAATCATCAGAAATATTTCTGACTTGTGCGCGTCTCAAGCGCCCTCTTTACGCTCGTTCTAATAATGCCTGTTAGTTGTCCGTGGATTTGCCTATATTTAGTGTTGAAAATGGAAACGTCTTTAGACATGGAAAATCGATTTTACAATCGATTCAGTCAACACTTATGTCTCAAAAATCGAACAGGATTTTTTCACAAAAGTGACAGCCCTATTACTTACATAGCACTAAATGGTTTAGCTCTGCAGTACTTGAGTGAGCTCATAACGCATTATAGTCCTTCACGTCTATTGCGATCTCAAAATTCCGGCCAGTTAATAATACCTATAATATCAACATCGACTGCTGGCGGTAGATCCTTTTCCTATTTAGCACCAAAACTCTGGAATAGTCTTCCTACCATTGTCCGGGAAGCAGACACACTCTGTCAGTTCAAAGCTTGATTAAAGACACATCTCTTTGCCCTAGCATACACATAATACATTATAGACTTCTATAACTCAATGTTAGGCTGCATAGATTAGGTCAACCGGAACTGGGAACACTTAAACCATGATGTACTCATTACATCATAAGAAGGATGGCATCTACGCTAATTTGAGTGTCTTTGTTTATCTTGAGGTTTTCCCGCAGCCTGCCGGATCCAGGCCGTATCCAGATCTGACGAGGAGCTTCGCCTGGACACACACACACAGACACACACACACACACACACACACTCTCACACACACTCCAGATCTGACGAGGAGCTTCGCCTGGACACACACACACACACACACACACACACACACACACTCTCACACACACTCCAGATCTGACAAGGAGCTTCGCCTGGACCCGATGACAATGCAGTGCTGACGTGCCAACTAGCCTCTCCCTATGGAGGATCCCTTTCCCACTCTACAGATAAAGCGTTGTGAATTTCGTTTCGCGTACCTACCCGAAGTGATAAATAAAACAAAGTTCTGTATCAAATTTATAGGCAAGACAAGTAGTTTGTTCAGGCATGGTTTGTAGGGAATTACAAACCTGTGCACATATATTCAAACGCACATAACTATAGAATCAGTTCTTAATGCGCATGTGAACGCCATCAGCGTTTATCACAGGTTCAGTTTAAAGTCTGTTTGGAGACATTCATTATACATTTTTATCTTACAGTGACTGTAAATCCGGCCTCTAGTTCATAAACGCCAGAGGAGAACTGGCCCCCGACTGAGCCTGGGTTCTCCCAAGGTTTTTTTTCCTCCATTGGGTCACCTGATGGAGTTTTAGGACACCATTGGGTCACCTGATGGAGTTTTAGGACACCATTGGGTCACTTGATGGAGTTTTAGGACACCATTGGGTCACTTGATGGAGTTTTAGGACACCATTGGGTCACCTGATGGAGTTTTAGGACACCATTGGGTCACCTGATGGAGTTTTAGGACACCATTGGGTCACCTGATGGAGTTTTAGGACACCATTGGGTCACTTGATGGAGTTTTAGGACACCATTGGGTCACTTGATGGAGTTTTAGGACACCATTGGGTCACTTGATGGAGTTTTAGGACACCATTGGGTCACTTGATGGAGTTTTAGGACACCATTGGGTCACTTGATGGAGTTTTAGGACACCATTTGGTCACCTGATGGAGTTTTAGGACACCATTGGGTCACCTGATGGAGTTTTAGGACACCATTGGGTCACCTGATGGAGTTTTAGGACACCATTGGGTCACCTGATGCAGTTTTAGGACACCATTGGGTCACCTGATGCAGTTTTAGGACACCATTGGGTCACCTGATGGAGTTTTAGGACACCATTGGGTCACTTGATGGAGTTTTAGGACACCATTGGGTCACTTGATGGAGTTTTAGGACACCATTGGGTCACTTGATGGAGTTTTAGGACACAATTGGGTCACCTGATGGAGTTTTAGGACACCATTGGGTCACCTGATGGAGTTTTAGGACACCATTGGGTCACCTGATGGAGTTTTAGGACACCATTGGGTCACCTGATGGAGTTTTAGGACACCATTGGGTCATTTGATGGAGTTTTTGGACACCATTGGGTCACCTGATGGAGTTTTAGGACACCATTGGGTCACCTGATGGAGTTTTAGGACACCATTAGGTCACCTGATGGAGTTTTAGGACACCATTGGGTCACCTGATGGAGTTTTAGGACACCATTGGGTCACCTGATGCAGTTTTAGGACACCATTGGGTCACCTGATGCAGTTTTAGGACACCATTGGGTCACTTGATGGAGTTTTAGGACACCATTGGGTCACCTGATGCAGTTTTAGGACACCATTGGGTCACCTGATGCAGTTTTAGGACACCATTGGGTCACCTGATGCAGTTTTAGGACACCATTGGGTCACCTGATGGAGTTTTTCGGTTCCTTGCCACTGTTGCCTTTGGCTTTCTCAGTCGGGGATATTCAAATTAATTAACCAATCATTAATACCATTGATCAGCCCTACCAAACATGAATGTTTTTCCACTAAGAAACGAACATTGTTATGTTGTTTTGATTGATACTGTGAAGCTGCTTTGTTGCAATCTATATTGTGAAAAGCGCTATATAAATATACTTGACTTGACTTTCAAATAAATGCTGTTCTTTTGAACTCTCTATTCATCAAAGAATCCTGAAAAATAATAACTATTTTCAACACGATATATTGACATAGAAAACCTTTTTTGGTAACACTTGAGCACACGCATTACTCTGAGCAATGCCTGAACTTTGTATTTTGAACACTTCTTGTGTTGTTCTTTGCGTCTTCCCGATGACTTGCTTGCTTTAGTCCTCAGTTGTAAGTTGCTTTGGATAAAAGCGTCTGCTAAATGACTAAATGTAAATGTAAAACACTTTACTTGAAGGGGTGTGCATAAGACTGACATGACACCTTCATAATCATGACATGGCAGATGTCATAAATATGAAGGAGGTCTTATGCATGTTTATGACAACTGTCATTAAGTGTCATTCGCTCAATTATGACATTTTTAATGCAAACATGACATTGTTTGAGATGTCTTTGTTATGACAACTTGACATAAACCAATACATTATAACCTGTCAGTGTCTTTGTCATGACAACTTGACATTACCAAGACAACATGAATTGTCATAAACATGACATAGCAGATTAATTATCAAACTTAAGAAACCACTTAGCTTTATGGGTTAACATTTCATTAAACTGTCAGGTTGTTGGTTTTGACATTGGCTGTCATGAGGCCATTATAACTGTGTCATGAATGTTTTTCTTGACCTCAACTACAGTGGTACAAATGTAATTGGTCATTAAAATGTCATAATGGCTTCATGACAGCCAATGTCAAAACCAACCGCATGACAGTTTAATGACATGTTAACCCATAAAGCTAAGTGGTTTCTTAAGTTTGATAATTAATCTGCTACGTCATGTTTATGACATATTTATGACAGGTTGTGTTGTCTTGGTAATGTCAAAGTTGTCATAACAAAGACATCTCACACAATGTCATATTTGCATTAAAAATGTCATAGTTGAGCGAATAACACTTAATGACAGTTGTCATAAACATGCATAAAACCTCCTTCATATTCATGACATGTGTCAGGTCAGTCTTATGCACACCCCTTCAAGTAAAGTGTTACCCATATTTTTTTACATTGGAATAATATTTCACAATATTACTGGGGTTTTATTTATTTTTATTTTTTAACGAAATAAATGCAGCCTTGGTGAGCAGAAGAGACTTCTTTTAAAAACATTAACAATCTTACCGATCCAAAACTTTTGACTGGTAGTGTATATTTTCAATAGCTTGTTTATAAGGCACACACGGTTCAGTGAGTGTAATCTGTACATATTTAACAGAGGAATGGACTACGGTTTGGGAAAAATTAGTTTTCTCCAGTGTAAAGTTAAAGGAAGTATAAACGGTGTTGAGCCGGCCTGTGATTGGAGGATGACAACGTTTCTGCCTCCTCCAATCAGAAGCAAGATAAACCCCTGTGGAAAAAACACACTGGCTATTTCAGAGCAATTTCCCAATGCAATCTCAATTAAGCCTTTAAATACTTCCTTTAGCTAATTAAGTCAACTGAACCACCATTGTGTACAAGTCTTCAGTGGGCCAAAACCTCTCGTAATCAAACGAGAGAGAGAGAGAGAGAGAGAGAGAGAGAGGGAGAGAGAGAGAGAGAGAGGGAGAGAGAGAGAGAGAGAGGGAGAGAGAGGGAGAGAGAGGGAGAGAGAGAGAGAGAGAGGGAGAGAGAGGGAGAGAGAGAGAGAGAGAGGGAGAGAGAGAGAGAGAGAGAGAGGGAGAGAGAGGGGGAGAGAGGGGGAGAGAGGGGGAGAGAGAGAGAGAGGGATGAGAGAGAGAGAGAGAGAGAGAGAGAGAGAGAGGGAGGGAGAGAGGGGGAGAGAGGGGAGAGAGGGGGAGAGAGAGAGAGAGAGGGAGAGGAGGGAGAGAGAGGAGAGAGGGGGAGAGAGGGGGAGAGAGAGAGAGAGAGGGAGAGGGAGAGGGAGGGAGAGAGAGAGAGAGAGGGGGAGAGAGGGAGGGAGAGAGAGAGAGGGAGAGGGAGGGAGAGAGAGGGAGAGAGGGGAGAGAGGGGGAGAGAGGGAGAGAGGGAGAGAGGGGGAGAGAGGAGAGAGGGAGAGGGAGGGAGAGAGAGAGAGAGGGGAGAGAGAGAGAGAGGGGAGAGAGAGGGAGAGAGAGAGAGAGAGAGAGAGAGGGAGGGAGAGAGGGGGAGAGAGGGGAGAGAGGGGGAGAGAGGGGGAGAGAGGGGGAGAGAGAGAGAGAGAGGAGAGAGGGGGAGAGAGGGGGAGAGAGAGAGAGAGGGGGAGAGAGGGAGAGAGAGAGGAGAGAGAGAGAGGGAGGAGAGAGGGGGAGAGAGGGGGAGAGAGGGGAGAGAGAGAGAGAGAGGAGAGGAGGGAGAGAGAGGGAGAGAGGGGAGAGAGGGGGAGAGAGAGAGAGAGAGGGAGAGGGAGGGAGAGAGAGAGAGAGAGGGGGAGAGAGGGAGGGAGAGAGAGAGAGGGAGAGGGAGGAGAGAGAGAGAGAGAGGGGGAGAGAGGGAGGGAGAGAGAGAGGGAGGGAGAGAGAGAGGAAATTACGAGTATATTCTACATAATTTGGGGAGCCGGTTCTCCAGCTCGTGATGTCCACACGACTGGCTGTTTTAGGGAAGCGTCCTGTTATCCATTTAAAGTGATTGACAAATCCTGCAACTCGACTCCGTCAGCAGTGTAATCACGCCGTCTGCTTTTGCTCAACTTTCATCTGCAATATTGGCAATTATTCAACAGCATGATAATAATCTCCGCAACATTTCCGTTCTGACATTCATTCTGTCAGACAAAATACAAGTCAATATATATATTATATGACAACAAAATAATCTTTCAGACTCTGATTCAGCCCTCCACATCTGAAGCGAATCACACACACAGAGCGCTGTGTTGTTGAGCGTCACACACACACACGGCGAGAGGTCAGAGGTCAAGGTCAGGTCTTTTGTCAGTGTGTATTGTGTGCTCACGCCTCCTCTGTCAGTAATCAGACTTGACATGTTACAGGCCTCAGATAATCAGACGCTTCACACACACCACTTTAGTGTTATTACGCCGTGATTGTCATCTAACGCTGGAGTGTGTGTGTGGTGGCAAACACATGTTTCACGCTTCATACCTGTAATGGTAATAATGAGAGAGATTACAGACTCTCCTGATGGAGAGCGGTCTCGATACACTCTTACGCTGAGGAAAACCCTGACCAACACACTCATACACACATCTCTCCTTTATTCCACATCGGCTGGTTCTGGTTGAGGAACAGGATTTAACGGTGACCCCGAAAACACACGAGAGTCAGGAGGTTTTCTCCTCTCTTTTAAAGTTGATGAGCTTATTTTGTGTCAGCATTGAGTTAATGCTGGGCGGGTCTGGCCTCAGTTCTGCATCACTGCAGCCGTTTCACAGGGAGATTCAATGAAATAAAGAAAGGCCATGTTTCACAGACGGGGCTTAAAGGGATAGTTCCCCCAACAGTGAAAATGACCCCAGAACTGACTCGCCCTCATCCATCCTAGGTGTCTATGACTTTCTTCTTTCAGACACAATCAGAGTTATATTTCCTAAATAGAAATTATATATCAGAGTAACTTCCCAGCTTTATAAACGGCAGTGAATGGAGGATGACATTTTGAAGCCCTTAAAAGTGCAACAGTAAATCCATATGTGTTACCATGAGGTTAATAAAGGCCTTCTGAAGCCAAGCAATACATTAGTTTATTTATAATTTTTAATAATTGTTTATAATTTGATTATAGTTTATTTATAACTTTATAAACTATAATCACTGGTCCGGTAACGGCTATATGCGAGTCTAGTTCCGGCGGAAGAGTGACCTCTGACCCCCGACGCATGACGAGTGACCTCTGACCCGACGCATGACGAGTGACCTCTGACCCGACGCATGACCTCTGACCCAACACATGACGTCTGACCTGACACATGACCTCTGACACGACGCATGACCTCTGACCCAACGCATGACTTCTGAACCGACACATGACGAGTGACCTCTGACCCGACACATGACCTCTGAACCGACACATGACAGTGACCTCTGACACGACGCATGACGTGTGACCTCTGACCCAACACATGACGTCTGACCTCTGACCTGACACATGACCTCTGACACGACGCAAGACCTCTGACCCAACGCATGACTTCTGAACCGACACATGACGAGTGACCTCTGACCCGACACATGACCTCTGAACCGACACATGACGGTGACCTCTGACCCGACGCATGACGAGTGACCTCTGACCCGACACATGACCTCTGACACGACGCATGACCTCTGACCCAACACATGACGTCTGACCCGACACATGACCTCTGACACGACGCATGACCTCTGACCCAACGCATGACTTCTGAACCGACACATGACGAGTGACCTCTGACCCGACACATGACCTCTGAACCGACACATGACGGTGACCTCTGACCCGACGCATGACGAGTGACCTCTGACCCGACACATGACCTCTGACACGACGCATGACGTGTGACCTCTGACCCAACACATGACGTCTGACCTCTGACCTGACACATGACCTCTGACACGACGCAAGACCTCTGACCCAAAGCATGACTTCTGAACCGACACATGACGAGTGACCTCTGACCCGACACATGACCTCTGAACCGACACATGACGGTGACCTCTGACCCGACGCATGACGAGTGACCTCTGACCCGACACATGACCTCTGACACGACGCATGACGTGTGACCTCTGACCCAACACATGACGTCTGACCTCTGACCTGATACATGACCTCTGACACGACGCATGACCTCTGACCCAACGCATGACTTCTGAACCGACACATGACGAGTGACCTCTGACCCGACACATGACCTCTGACACGACGCATGACGTGTGACCTCTGACCCAACGCATGACTTCTGAACCAACACATGACGAGTGACCTCTGACCTGACACATGACCTCTGACACGACGCATGACCAGTAGGGGCACCAGAGATTTTCGGTTGCAGGTGCTATGGGGATGCTTAATACTTAAGAGAAGGTGCTTTGAATTTTGGGGCGTTTCATTATGGAGATCGCATCGGACCACCCTTGGTATAGCTTACACACGCGCCGTGACGCACGTACATGCCCGCATTAACTATACTCGCTCCGCGACTATAAGCAAGCATTATATATATGTAAAAGTTTTCAACACAAGGGCTATAGATACAACATACATAAGCCTGCCAATGTAAACCTCTGGAAATAATATTTCACACAATTCTGTCACAGTCAAGCCCTGAATACAACGGAGCAGCAACAGGAGAAGACAATAGATGTGCACACTTCAGCCTTAAATGCTCAGATCACGACATAAGAATGCTCAGCACAAACCGTAACGTTATAAGATATCATGGAAGCCGCCGGCGATTCTCCTTCGTCTTCATCCCCATGATGTTCTTGTTCCTGGGGCTCTGTGACGACGAGCGGTGTGTCTGCACCTTCAGTCTCGTTTTCCTTTAGGTTGTGACTCAGAACGTGGACGTTTAGGGGGCAAAGAACGATCCATTGTGGTGCATTTTTTACTTTGCTAAATTTCCAAACTAAAACAAGCTGCAATCACAAACGTTAAGGTCAAATGTTCAGCGGGCGCTGCGCCCATTGGCCAAAGAAGATCACAGGCCGCGGCGCACATTATTTTAAACTAAATATCTATTTTTTTATTATTATTTATTCCCATTTTTAACAACATGAAAAAGACTATTCAAACATGACATTACAATATAAAAAATTACAAACATTTCTTGGGGGTGCTGGGCGGGTGCTATGGCTATTATAGGGGGAGCTACAGCACCACCTAGCTCCCCCCTGGCGCCGCCACTGCGCATGACGTGTGACCTCTGACCCGACACATGACCTCTGACACGACGCATGACGTGTGACCTCTGACCCGACACATGACCTCTGACACGACGCATGACGTGTGACCACTGACCCGACACATGACCTCTGACACGACGCATGACGTGTGACCTCTGACCCGACACATGACCTCTGACACGACGCATGACGTGTGACCACTGACCCGACACATGACCTCTGACACGATGCATGACCTCTGACCCAACGCATGACTTCTGAACCGACACATGACGAGTGACCTCTGACCAGATGCATGACAAGTGACCTCTGACCCAATGCATGCACGACCTCTGACCCGAGTAGTGTATAGAGCTTAGATCGGGCCCAAAAAAATCAAGCCCGACCCGACCCGAGCCTGTGCACGTTGTGTCCGAGCCCGGCCCGGCCCGACACATTAACTCTAATTATGAGCCCGAGCCCGATTTAAACCCGACCATTTTTAATACGTGGGCCGTTCTAACCGCGGGCGACGCCAGATCATTTGTTTTAACGCAGGTGCTGAAAGGGTGCTAGACCATATACAGGGGGAGCTGCGCAATTTTATATATTCGATTAAATTCGGTGACAAGCGTCCCGAGAATTGATTTAATTTATGATGAGATGCTGCAGTTCACGTGGTGACCGCGGCTCGCCGGCCATGATACTGTCTGCTATACTTGCTTCTTATTGATTAAATCCAGGCAATTGGTTGATGATAAACTTACTAAAATTAAGATACAATTTATACAAAACGAAATTTACTTTAAAGAAAGGCTTTCTACAAAACAAAACGTAATGAAGTGGTCAAAATCATGCCTGCCCTGAACCACTCCATGTCTCCCGATATTGCGCATCCTCCTATACTGTGTTATCTTCACAGAGTACTTTTGAAGTACTGTGAGTACTTCACAGAGTCTGTTACTTTCATTATCAACATGGAAAAAAATAACATTATAATATTTTAATAAATATGAAACTAAAAGCGCTTATTTAATGGCTACAACACGACGTAGGCTAGGCTACTCTTTGTACAAATTGCTGCACAGTGCACATTCATTTAATTCAGAATTTTGCACATAAGTTGAAAGGCATATTGCCTTTATTGCGTGCATTTAATTAGTATCTTTATGAATGATGTAACAAGGACGAAGCATAAACTGCGTTGTTTATTTATTCAGAATCGAATGGATCGCGAATGGATCAGAATGAAGAAACGTAAAAAAAATATAAAATAGGTTCCATACCTCC
Organism: Semotilus atromaculatus; assembly: GCA_031834385.1. Lineage (NCBI taxonomy): Eukaryota > Metazoa > Chordata > Actinopteri > Cypriniformes > Leuciscidae > Semotilus > Semotilus atromaculatus. The sequence continues at coordinate 36,012,673 of JAULUF010000001.1, forward strand.
GACTTTCCTTCATACTTTCTCAGTTAATTATCCTGTTTTCAAGCTCCATTTTGCACTTAACTTAAGATACACAATACAGCACAGCGTGCGAGAGTGGAGGAGATGCTGCGCGTGACACGTGACGTGCTTGATCAAGGGCCCGACCCGAGCATAGTGGCGGGAAATATCGGCCCGGCCCGCGGGTCGGATCGGGCTCGGGCAGAGAATCTAAGCTCTAGTAGTGTAAGCTCACGCAACAACAAACAACAAACTCAAGCTCCTCCCACATTTCTCTTTAATAATTCCCTAATTCATGACCGGTGTTTTGTTTAGCTTGATCCTCTGTGCTTCAGCATTCATCATGTGTCGGGTCATAGGTCACTCGTCATTGCGTCGGGTCAGAGGTCACTCGTCATGCGTCGGGTCAGAGGTCACTCATCATTGCGTCGGGTCAGAGGTCACTCGTCATGCGTCCGGTCAGACGTAATGTATCGGGTCAGAGGTCACTCGTCATGCGTCGGGTTAGAGGTCACTTGTCATGCGTCGGGTCAGGTGTCACTCGTCATGCGTCAGGTCAGAGGTCATCCGTCGGGTCAGAGGTCACTCGTCATGCATCAGGTCAGAGGTCATGCGTCGGGTCAGAGGTCACTCGTCATGCGTCGGGTCAGAGGTCACTCGTCATGCGTCTGGTCAGAGGTCATGCGTCGTGTCAGAGGTCACTCGTCATGCGTCAGGTCAGAGGTCATAAGTGGGTTCAGGTCACTCGAGAGGTCACTCATCATGCGTCGGGTCAGAGGTCACTCGTCATGCATCAGGTCAGAGATCACTCGTCATGCATCAGGTCAGAGGTCACTCATCATGCGTCGGGTCAGAGGTCACTCGTCATGCATCAGGTCAGAGATCACTCGTCATGCATCAGGTCAGAGGTCACTCGTCATACATCAAGTCAGAGGTCATTCGTCATGCGTCGGGTCAGAGGTCCCTCGTCATGCGTCAGGTCAGAGGTCACTCGTCATGCGTCGGGTCAGAGGTCACTCGTCATGCATCATGTCAGAAGTCACTCGTCATGCATCATGTCAGAGGTCACTCGTCATGCATCAGGTCAGAGGTCACTCGTCATGCGTCAGGTCAGAGGTCACTCGTCATGCATCAGGTCAGAGGTCACTCGTCATACGTCGGGTCAGAGGTCACTCGTCATGCATCAGGTCAGAGGTCACTCGTCATGCGTCGGGTCAGAGGTCACTCGTCATGCGTCAGGTCAGAGGTCATAAGTGGGTTCAGGTCACTCGTCATGCGTCGGGTCAGAGGTCACTCGTCATGCATCATGTCAGAGGTCACTCGTCATGTGTCGGGTCAGAGGTCACTCATCATACGTCGGGTCAGAGGTCATAAGTGGGTTCATGTCACTCGTCATGCGTCGGGTCAGAGGTCACTCGTCATGCATCAGGTCAGAGGTCACTCGTCATGCATCATGTCAGAGGTCACTCGTCATGCGTCGGGTCAGAGGTCACTCGTCATGCATCATGTCAGAGGTCACTCGTCATGTGTCGGGTCAGAGGTCACTCGTCATGCATCATGTGAGAGGTCACTCGTCATGTGTCATGTCCGAGGTCACTCGTCATACGTCGGGTCAGAGGTCACTCGTCATGTGTCGGGTCAGAGGTCACTCGTCATGCATCATGTCCAAGGTCACTCGTCATACGTCGGGTCAGAGGTCACTCGTCATGTGTCGGGTCAGAGGTCACTCGTCATGTGTCATGTCAGAGGTCACTCGTCATGCGTCGGGTCAGAGGTCACTCGTCATGTGTCGGGTCAGAGGTCACTCGTCATGTGTCGGGTCAGAGGTCATTCTTCTGCCAGAACTAGACTCTCGTTCGGCCGTTACCGGACGCTAGTGATTATAGTTTATAAAGTTATAAATATGTATATTTCTCTTCAGAAGGCCTCTATTAACTTCATGGTAACCCGAATGGATTTACTGTTATCATGATGGATGAGCTTTTTGAGCTTCAGAATCCCATCCTCCATTCACTGCCATTATAAAGCTTGGGAGAGCCAGGATATTTTTTGATATAACTCTGATTGTGAAGAAGAAACTCATATACACCTAGGAAGGCTTGAGAGAGAGAGTAAATCATGGGGTTTTTTGGTGAATAACTCTTTAGGTGACTGGATTAGACCTTAGTTCAATTAGGACATCTATAAGTGTGCCTTAGAAAACATTACTGGTGCATCTGGAGACGAAACAATGGCTCTGACTTATTTTAAGATCTGCCAGTGCAAGTTGCTTTCAGCTCAAACATGTGTTTTACTCTGGGATTAGCTTAACCCTTTGTAGTGTAGCGAGTCTGATCGCTTCAACAACCATTCTTCTGTATTCCATCAAAACATCATCGTCCACAGACTGGTACCAGTAATGCTGCCAGCAGATGGACTCAGAGAACCAGCTCTCTCACTGGACCCAGATATCTGTAAATATGTGGCTTCATATCACCATCACCTTCACTGGACTAACTCCAGGGAAAACCAGCTACGTGCAAAACAGAGAACGAGTAAGATGGAAAAATGTGAGGTCACTATTACAAGGAGAGGCAAACAAAGTGGAGAAAAGAGGAAACAGAGACCGATGGGATAGTTAGTGGTTTTCTGAGGCACATGAAACATTTTAGCCAATCTGATTGTTTGTGAAAGAAATGATTTTGATCAGAAGTTGAGTTTCAGCATAGAGCGGCTCTGCTCTCTCTCAGGGTAATGAGGACTGACACGAGCGAGAGACACAGCGTTCACAGGGGAAGGGAGAGAGAGAGGGAGGGAGAGAGAGAGAGAGAGAGAGAGAGAGAGAGCGTTTGCAGGGGGAAGAGAGAGAGAGAGAGAGAGAGAGAGCGTTTGCAGGGGGAAGAGAGAGAGAGAGAGAGAGAGAGAGAGAGAAAGACAGCGTTTGCAGGGGGAAGAGAGAGAGAGAGAGAGAGAGAGAGAGAGAGAGAGCGTTTGCAGGGGGAAGAGAGAGAGAGAGAGAGAGAGAGAGAGAGAGAGAGAGCGTTTGCAGGGGGAAGAGAGAGAGAGAGAGAGAGAGAGAGAGAGAGAGAGAGAGAGCGTTTGCAGGGGGAAGAGAGAGAGAGAGAGAGCGTTTGCAGGGGGAAGAGAGAGAGAGAGAGAGAGAGACAGCGTACACACGCCTGTTCATACGCCAGAAGAGTGAGTTACTAGAGGAAGCTAATGTTTTTACTCATCAAGGACGCAAACAAATCCATTTCAGATAAATGCTGAACTTTCTATTCATCAAAGAATCCTGAGAAAACAAATCTGTTTTCAACACTGATAATAATCATAAATGTTTCTTAAGCATCAAATTCATCATATTAGAATGATTTCTGAAGGATCATGTGACACTGAAGACTGGAGTAATGATGATGAACATTCAGCTTTGATCTCAGGAATAAATTACACTTAACTATATATTTCAAAATAAGCGTGAAGTCGCACACTGAACATAGCTGCTCCAAATTAATTAATTAATAGCACAATGTTTCGACCCTCAGGTCTTTATCAGACACAACATTACTATATATTCATAAAAGAAAACAACTGTTTTACATTAGAATGATATTTCACTGTTTCACTGTATTTTTATCAAATGAATGCAGCTTTGATGAACAGAAGAGACTTCTATTAAATTCCATATATTGAAAACTGGCAAAAGAACAACATCTACTTGGCCATCAAACACACACTCCTCAACAAGGGTTTGAGGGAAAGGGTTTGTTTTACACCTGCGACTGATAAAAGGAGAAAGAACCGCAGAACCAGCTCATAAGAAAACAAACTCTGGAAGATCCTGGGTCTTTACGCACTCATCTGGAGCTGACGGAGGAACTGAGGGAGGAAATGACGGAGGAACTGAGGAAGGAACTGAGGGAGGAACTGATGGAGGAACTGATGGAGGAACTGATGGAGGAACTGACGGAGGAACTGACGGAGGAACTGAGGGAGGAACTGAGGGAGGAACTGACGGAGGAACTGAGGAAGGAACTGAGGGAGGAACTGAGGGAGGAACTGACGGAGGAACTGACGGAGGAACTGAGGGAGGAACTGACGGAGGAACTGATGGAGGAACTGAGGGAGGAACTGATGGAGGAACTGACGGAGGAACTGAGGGAGGAACTGACTGAAGAACTGAGGGAGGAACTGACGGAGGAACTGAGGGAGGAACTGAGGGAGGAACTGACGGAGGAACTGACGGAGGAACTGAGGGAGGAACTGACGGAGGAACTGAGGGAGGAACTGAGGGAGGAACTGATGGAGGAACTGATGGAGGAACTGAGGGAGGAACTGATGGAGGAACTGAGGGAGGAACTGACGGAAGAACTGAGGGAGGAACTGACGGAGGAACTGAGGGAGGAACTGAGGGAGGAACTGACGGAGGAACTGAGGGAGGAACTGAGGGAGGAACTGAGGGAGGAACTGAGGGAGGAACTGACGGAGGAACTGACGGAGGAACTGACAGAGGAACTGAGGGAGGAACTGAGGGAGGAACTGAGGGAGGAACTGACGGAGGAACTGAGGGAGGAACTGAGGGAGGAACTGACGGAGGAACTGAGGGAGGAACTGACGGAGGAACTGAGGGAGGAACTGGCTGAGGAACTGGGGGAGGAACTGAGGGAGGAACTGGCTGAGGAACTGACGGAGGAACTGAGGAAGGAACTGATGGAGGAACTGATGGAGGAACTGAGGGAGGAACTGAGGGAGGAACTGAGGGAGGAACTGAGGGAGGAACTGAGGGAGGAACTGGCGGAGGAACTGGCAGAGGAACTGGCAGAGGAACTGACGGAGGAACTGAGGGAGGAACTGAGGGAGGAACTGAGGAAGGAACTAAGGGAAGAACCGAGGGAGGAACTGGTGGAGGAACTGACGGAGGAAGTGACGGAGGAAGTGAGGGAGGAAATGGCGGAGGAACTGAGGGAGGAACTGACGGAGGAACTGAGGGAGGAACTGAGGGAAGAACCGAGGGAGGAACTGATGGAGAAACTGACGGAGAAACTGACGGAGGAACTGGCGGAGGAACTGACGGAGGAACTGACGGAGGAACTGGAGGAGGAACTGGCGGAGGAACTGACGGAGGAATTGGTGGAGGAACCGAGGGAGGAACTGATGGAGGAACTGACGGAGGAACCGGCAGAGGAACTGACGGAGGTACTGACGGAGGAACTGATGGAGGAACTGTGGGAGGAACCGGCAGAGGAACTGACAGAGGAACTGATGGAGGAATTGGTGGAGGAACCAGCAGAGGAACTGACGGAGGAACTGGCGGAGGAACTGAGGGAGGAACTGAGGGAGGAAGTGAGGGAGGAACCGGCAGAGAACTGACGGAGGAACTGACGGAGAAATTGGTGGAGGAATTGGCGGAGGAACTGAGGGAGGAACTTTGGGAGGAACTGATGGAGGAATTGGCGGAGGAACTGAGGGAGGAACTGAGGGTGGAACTGAGGGAGGAACTGATGGAGGAACCGGCAGAGAACTGACGGAGGAACTGACGGAGGAATTGGCGGAGGAATTGGCGGAGGAACTGACGGAGGAACTGACGGAGGAACTGACGGAGGAACCGGAGGAGGAACTGACGGAGGAATTGTCGGAGGAACTGACTGAGAAATTGGCGGAGGAACTGAGGGAGGAACTGACGGAGAAATTGGCGGAGGAACTGAGGGAGGAACTGAGGGAGGAACTGACGGAGAAACTGACGGAGGAACTGAGGGAGGAACTGAGGGAGGAACTGACGGAGGAACTGAGGGAGGAACTGACGGAGGAACTGAGGGAGGAACTGAGGGAGGAACTGACGGAGGAACTGACGGAGGAACTGGGGGAGGAACTGAGGGAGGAACTGAGGGAGGAACTGACGGAGGAACTGAGGGAGGAACTGAGGGAGGAACTGGCGGAGGAACTGGCAGAGGAAATGGCGGAGGAACTGAGGGAGGAACTGAGGGAGGAACTGAGGGAGGAACTAAGGGAAGAACCGAGGGAGGAACTGGTGGAGGAAGTGACGGAGGAAGTGACGGAGGAAGTGAGGGAGGAACTGAGGGAGGAAATGACGGAGGAACTGAGGGAGGAACTGAGGGAGGAACTGAGGGAGGAACTGAGGGAAGAACCGAGGGAGGAACTGATGGAGAAACTGACTGAGAAACTGACGGAGGAACTGGCGGAGGAACTGACGGAGGAACTGGAGGAGGAACTGGCGGAGGAACTGACGGAGGAATTGGTGGAGGAACCGAGGGAGGAACTGATGGAGGAACTGACGGAGGAACCGGCAGAGGAACTGACGGAGGAACCGGCAGAGGAACTGACGGAGGTACTGACGGAGGAACTGATGGAGGAACTGTGGGAGGAACCGGCAGAGGAACTGACAGAGGAACTGATGGAGGAATTGGTGGAGGAACCAGCAGAGGAACTGACAGAGGAACTGGCGGAGGAACTGAGGGAGGAACTGAGGGAGGAAGTGAGGGAGGAACCGGCAGAGAACTGACGGAGGAACTGACGGAGGAATTGGCGGAGGAACTGAGGGAGGAACTTTGGGAGGAACTGATGGAGGAATTGGCGGAGGAACTGAGGGAGGAACCGGCAGAGAACTGACGGAGGAACTGACGGAGGAATTGGCGGAGGAATTGGCGGAGGAACTGACGGAGGAACTGACGGAGGAACCGGAGGAGGAACTGACGGAGGAATTGTCGGAGGAACTGACTGAGAAATTGGCGGAGGAACTGAGGGAGGAACTGACGGAGAAATTGGCGGAGGAACTGAGGGAGGAACTGACGGAGGAACTGAGGGAGGAACTGACGGAGGAACTGACGGAGGAACTGGGGGAGGAACTGAGGGAGGAACTGAGGGAGGAACTGACGGAGGAACTGAGGGAGGAACTGACGGAGGAACTGGCCGAGGAACTGACGGAGGAAATGGCGGAGGAACTGAGGGAGAAACTGACGGAGGAACTGGCGGAGGAACTGAGGGAGGAACTGACGGAGGAATTGGCGGAGGTATTGGCGGAGGAACTGGCGGAGGAACTGAGGGAGGAACTGACGGAGGAACTGGCGGAGGAACTGAGGGAGGAACTGACGGAAGAATTGGCGGAGGAACTGAGGGAGGAACTGATGGAGGAACTGATGGAGGAACTGATGGAGGAACTGATGGAGGAACTGACGGAGGAACTGAGGGAGGAAGTGAGGGAGGAAGTGAGGGAGGAACTGACGGAGGAACTGAGGGAGGAAGTGAGGGAGGAAGTGAGGGAGGAAGTGAGGGAGGAACTGGCCGAGGAACTGGCAGAGGAAATGGCGGAGGAACTGAGGGAGGAACTGAGAGAGGAACTGACGGAGGAACTGACGGAGGAACTGACGGAGGAACTGAGGGAGGAACTGACGGAGGAACTGAGGGAGGAACTGAGGGAGGAACTGAGGGAGATCAAGCGTTCTCAGACCTGGTTGAATGTTTTGAAGTGCAGCTCCTTGTAAAGCGCGTCCCGCTCGTCCAGCTCCACCCATCCAGTGGCCTTCAGCTCCAGCAGAAGCTGCTCACGCTCCGCCGGGGAGAGCCAGTCTGAGGCCTGAGGAACACACAACTGTTCATCACACACACACACACTCACAGTCACAGTCACTCACACACACTCACTAACTTACACACACACACACACACACACACAGTCACTCACACACACTCACTAACTTACACACACACACACACACACCAGGCTTGTGCAAAATTCAGAATTTTAGAATTGGCCTGCATTCAATTCATGAATTGGAATTTGAATTGAATTGACTCCGCCACCACAGGAAGTTGAATTTGAATTGGAATGACAGGAAGTGGAATTAAATTCATGGCAATTCAAAGAAATTCCACACAGTCACACAACAGAAGGAATGTGATGAATCTCATTAAGGTTTTGTAAAGTTACTTTAAAAATGTAATTGCTTACTGTTATTAGTTACCCATTATAAATGTGGTTTGGGTTATTTTATTTGGATTACTTTATCAATGCAAAGCAATTTCATATCATATCTGACATATACTGTAAAGCTTAGTGTTAAACACTTCATTTAAAATATGTATTTGAATTTCTTTGAATTTTTATTGAATTGCAATTCTGCTTCCTTTAATTCAAATTCGAATTGTAATTCTAGATCCTGTTTTTGACATCAATTAAATTCTGAATTGTGTACAAGCCTGACACACACACACACACACACACTTCATCTGCAGAAATGGAGGTTCTTGCACAGATTGATACTGGTTTATACATTTATATGGTTGGCATAAATATGGTGTGATAAAGCATCACATTAAACTCTCCATCAGCGTCACAATCATTACAGTTCTGAACATATTACTTGGACATCAAACCAAACTATTGAGTTCGCAATTTTCTGAGCATTTTAGTTATTTTTGTTTAATGTAAATGTAATAGTAATTGATTTATAAGCGTAAAAATTAAGTCTACCATTTCTTAGAAAAGTTAATAAAGTTCTAAGTTAATAAAACCATCTATAGTGCACTGAGTTCATAAAGGCACTGATTGAGTGAAAACATCTCTTCTAAAGTGAATTAACCCTCGTTTCCATAATGTGTTAAAGCAAAACAGAATATTTAGGCTCCAAATTCTACAAAAAGAGCGTCACATAATCATATCTGTGTAGATGAACAGATGTGAGATGATGAAGGACAGATCAGTGATTGATTCAGGCTTCAATATTGTCTTTTGTTCGTCAGTTTAAAGGGTGTTTGCGCCACCTGTCGGTCAGAGTAATGACACTGCAGAACAATATAGATGGCGCTGTGATCCAGTGGCTGTAGTTACGGTGGCCGAGAGGTGCAAAACCATCACAATAATGAAAACACAATAACAAACGACATTTGCTGTTGGATTGACTGTCGGTATTATTTTGAGAATGGGGTATTATTAATGATGTCTGTCTGTCTGACACACACACACACACCCGTCACACGCTGAATGCGTCGATTCGTGTCTCCCTTTCTGGGAACCAGATGTAGCATTTATTTGATTAGCTGCCAATTACTAGAACTAGAAACGTTACAAACCATAGACTAAAAAAAATACAAACGCGACTCACACACTGGAAGCTCGTGCTTGTTTTAGTCTACAGCCTTTGATTGGTCGACGCGCTGCGACGTCACTGCAGTGAAACCGCGCTCGTGCTCGTCGCGTTCCTAGTTATTGGTCAAAATGAACACTTCTTACCATTCTCCCTGTACGGCTCTCCGCAGACAGAGAACAGCGGGCTAGTTTAGTGAACACACTCGGCCATCGGCGGCTGGAGGTCAGAGTAAACATTAACCAGCTCATGGCCGCTCTGTGACAGCAGCAGCCGCGCGGGAAACACCGGAGAGAGCTGCCCCGACACCGCCTGAGCAGAATACCACTGAGCCGATGATGATGATGATGATGATGGCTGTGTTCAGTTCACTGTACCCCTCAGTATAACACCAGATGAGGCGTGTATAGGTTAGGTTCCCTCAGTATAACGCCAGATGAGGCGTGTATAGGTTAGGTTCCCTCAGTATAACGCCAGATGAGGCGTGTATAGGTTAGGTTCCCTCAGTATAACGCCAGATGAGGCGTGTATAGGTTAGGTTCCCTCAGTATAACACCAGATGAGGCGTGTATAGGTTAGGTTCCCTCAGTATAACGCCAGATGAGGCGTGTATAGGTTAGGTTCCCTCAGTATAACGCCAGATGAGGCGTGTATAGGTTAGGTTCCCTCAGTATAACACCAGATGAGGCGTGTATAGGTTAGGTTCCCTCAGTATAACACTAGATGAGGCGTGTATAGGTTAGGTTCCCTCAGTATAACGCCAGATGAGGCGTGTATAGGTTAGGTTCCCTCAGTATAACACTAGATGAGGCGTGTATAGGTTAGGTTCCCTCAGTATAACGCCAGATGAGGCGTGTATAGGTTAGGTTCCCTCAGTATAACACCAGATGAGGCGTGTATAGGTTAGGTTCCCTCAGTATAACACCAGATGAGGCGTGTATAGGTTAGGTTCCCTCAGTATAACACTAGATTAGGCGTGTATAGGTTAGGTTCCCTCAGTATAACACCAGATGAGGCGTGTATAGGTTAGGTTCCCTCAGTATAACGCCAGATGAGGCGTGTATAGGTTAGGTTCCCTCAGTATAACACTAGATTAGGCGTGTATAGGTTAGGTTCCCTCAGTATAACACCAGATGAGGCGTGTATAGGTTAGGTTCCCTCAGTATAACGCCAGATGAGGCGTGTATAGGTTAGGTTCCCTCAGTATAACGCCAGATGAGGCGTGTATAGGTTAGGTTCCCTCAGTATAACACCAGATGAGGCGTGTATAGGTTAGGTTCCCTCAGTATAACACCAGATGAGGCGTGTATAGGTTAGGTTCCCTCAGTATAACACCAGATGAGGCGTGTATAGGTTAGGTTCCCTCAGTATAACACTAGATGAGGCGTGTATAGGTTAGGTTCCCTCAGTATAACACCAGATTAGGCGTGTATAGGTTAGGTTCCCTCAGTATAACACTAGATGAGGCGTGTATAGGTTAGGTTCCCTCAGTATAACACTAGATTAGGCGTGTATAGGTTAGGTTCCCTCAGTATAACACTAGATGAGGCGTGTATAGGTTAGGTTCCCTCAGTATAACACCAGATGAGGCGTGTATAGGTTAGGTTCCCTCAGTATAACGCCAGATGAGGCGTGTATAGGTTAGGTTCCCTCAGTATAACACCAGATTAGGCGTGTATAGGTTAGGTTCCCTCAGTATAACACCAGATTAGGCGTGTATAGGTTAGGTTCCCTCAGTATAACACCAGATTAGGCGTGTATAGGTTAGGTTCCCTCAGTATAACACTAGATGAGGCGTGTATAGGTTAGGTTCCCTCAGTATAACACCAGATTAGGCGTGTATAGGTTAGGTTCCCTCAGTATAACACTAGATGAGGCGTGTATAGGTTAGGTTCCCTCAGTATAACACTAGATTAGGCGTGTATAGGTTAGGTTCCCTCAGTATAACACTAGATTAGGCGTGTATAGGTTAGGTTCCCTCAGTATAACACTAGATTAGGCGTGTATAGGTTAGGTTCCCTCAGTATAACACTAGATGAGGCGTGTATAGGTTAGGTTCCCTCAGTATAACACCAGATGAGGCGTGTATAGGTTAGGTTCCCTCAGTATAACACCAGATGAGGCGTGTATAGGTTAGGTTCCCTCAGTATAACGCCAGATGAGGCGTGTATAGGTTAGGTTCCCTCAGTATAACGCCAGATGAGGCGCTCTAGTAAGTGAACCTGTTTCTGCGGCTCCGGGTCCTGCCTCGACATCGGGTCTCCTCAATCATCATTTACTGTCCCTCAAGCGGTTCCAAACCTGTGAATTACTTTCTTCTGCTGAACACAGGAAGATATTTTGAAGTTCATGATCTTTGCAACGGAAGTGAATAAATCAAAACTAAGTTTATCTGGACACTAACTTTATTCTAGAGCAGCAGTAAAGCCTAAACAATCTGTTACTGTAATCTCCTGTAATCACTGTAAAGCTGCTGTGAAACACTCTATATTGTTAAAGCGCTGTATAAATGAAGGAGACTTGAATGTTTGTAATCAAACAGACTTCCATTGCATTGTAGAAAAAAATTATATGGATATTAATTTACAATATTTACAATTTTTTTATAGTTCAAAATAAAACAAATTGAACAATTTCTTTCACTTGATAAACTTAATTGATCAATAATAGCCTAATAATAATAGCTATTAAGTTGAACATTATTATAACAGAAATATTTGGACATTAAACACTTAAATGACTTTTAATAACATTAAAGATGATTATGTACAGTGCAAATGTGTGTATAAGATAGTCAGGTATCTGTATATATGAGCTAATACAGACATTAATGGTCATTATAACGAAGCTCTAACAGCATGATTTAGTAGGAATTGTTATATGAACTAAAGAGAGTACCTGTTAAAACACGAGATCTGAGCCAATGCGGGAAAATACAATTCATAATCAATGTAAACTAGAGTAAGGTTTGTGTTGCCACTCGAACCACTGCTGCTTTTAGGCAGGTCTAGGATCAGTTACTGGTATAACAGTATCTTGGTGGATTTGATATTGATAAATGGCAGATTTGGTGTTTGCGCTCCTGAGAGCATCTAATGTGTCTATTTACACCGTGATTTGCAGTGGTGAGCGATGTAGCCCATCATTAACGTATCTGTTGATCTCTTGAACGCAGTGGCCAATCAGACGCGAGGAAGCCAGAGCTGTTGCCCAGTGCGCTCTGTGGATGTTTATTGTGTGGTGTTCTGATGCCA
>JAULUF010000001.1:36027500-36042500 GCA_031834385.1 Semotilus atromaculatus
CACAGCCAATCAGAGCCAATCAGAGCCAATCAGAGCCAATCACGTGTGGCGCTTCAAACAGGCGGAGCTACATCTGCATACACTAGGGTTGGGGAACGCTTACATTTGAACGATTCAGATTCTTATCGATTCCTAATTTCGATTCCAATAAGGAAATAAAATATAAAAAAATCATACATATCATTTGCATTTATTTTTTCAAAACATTTAATTGTAGCTGAATATCATGAACTAAAATCAACAGGCTAAAAAACACTTACACAAGGAGTGTTTGCCTGTGGTTTAAAAACACCATAGAAGCACGGCGCTGCAGTAAAGCCTGATTACGCAGGAGTGAGAGTATAGTTCCTGCCGTATCGGCCTAGAACATCACAACTTTTTCCGTCGGTCTTAGTTCACGCTGTAACTACAGAAGAGGCATGTTTTAAATAGGGAAAATATCTAAACTCTTTGGTCATTTTTGAGAGAGATGCTAACGGTCTAATCAGACTCAATGATCTATGCTAAGCTATGCTAACAGTGCTCCCGCCAGAGCCGGAGATCGGCTGATGGACTCGAACACGGTAAAACTGTGTAACTCTAGAGGAGCTGGACAATGAGCCTATTTCCAAAAAAAACGTCAGTGTTCCTTTAAAGTCATATTGAAATGCTCACAGGAATCGAAACAAGGGATGTTAACGATCAATCGACGATTGATTAATTGTCGATAATACATTTAATCAACAAAAGGCATCGATGGTGGATTGAGCGGGGTCATGCGCTGCTCTACCACGGGACACGTCATAACACCGGAGTTATGTTGGGCCATCTTACACCATCATGACCATCAGTTTGCGTGTGCATCCGCAGCCTTTTGTTTTGTGCAAATGTAAGTTGTAATATTGTGTTTATTTAGTGTAGGTGTATCTATATCTGGTTTATCTCGATAGGTCCAGCGTGGCTGCAGGAAGAGTCCACAACTCGAGTCATTCGGAGCGGCTCGTAACGTGGTTCACGTTCACTTGTGCATTCACGTCATTTTGTGCAGATATAATTTGTAATATTTTCTCAAACAGCAATGCATGACTAATGATGACTATTGGGACTGTCATATTACATAACATGAGAACACAATTTTATTGAATGGGTTTAGTTGCCGTTTACAGTTACACGTCTGAATAGCACACATCTGAGTACTTTAACTAATTACTTTAAGTAATTTAGTTAAATGATCAAGCACATTGAAGCATTTTACAATCCTACTAGCCCTTTATTTAGATTATAAACTCCTTCATTGGTGAGGAACATGTGGTTGAGCAGCGCAGCATTAAGGCTAACGATTAACCCATTCATCGATCGTTAATTCAAACGATGATCAATCATGGGAGTTTGTGAACATTTACATCCCTAATCGAAACTTTAATTTGATAACATCCGATTCCCGGCCCCAGCCAGCAGCGCATGTGGCGGACGCTCGCGACACACACCTGTCTGGTTGGCGATGAAGGACGCCAGCGTCTCCAGCGTTCGCTCCGTCTGGTTGAACCGCGCCATCGGCTTGGCACCCTGGAACAGGAGAATATTGGGGACGGCCACGGTCCCGAAGCGCGTGGAGAGACTGTGGAGAGACACATGGGTCACATGACTGGGCGCACTCATGGGTCACATGACTGCTGTGAGAGTGAGCGCACTCAGACCTGCTGTGCTGGGAGGCGTCGAGCGCGAGGAAGTGCATGCTGGGAAACACTCGAGGCAAGGCGTTGAAGTGCGGCGCGAGGCTGGCGGAGAACTGACACCACGGCGTGTAGAAGAGCACCAGCGAACACTCAGAGCTGTTGGCATTCAGGTGCTCCATCAGGTCCTGTAGGAGGAACACACGTTACTGAGATAGTCATCTGTGTGTGTGTGTGTGTGTGTGTGTGTGTGTGTGTGTGTGTGACTGAGCTAGTGCTATCTGTGTGTGTGTGTGTGTGCGTGTAGGTTTAGGGATAGGGTTAGTGCAAGGGGAGAGAATATACAGTTTGTACAGTATAAATACCATTATGCCTATGGAGAGTCCTCATAATGTATGTGTGTGTGTGTGTGTGTGTGTGTGTGTGTGTGTGTGTTTCTTCCAGTGAAGTGTCATTCAGTCATGTGTAGACTCCGCCCCTCTACACATTAGAGAGACACACCCACATATCAACATCCAATCAACATCCATTGCACAGAAACAAGCTCCGCCCTACACTGATGATGTAGTTAGCCCTTGCTTACACTAGTGTAGGCGGTGTGACCAAACATGTATATCACCGTATTTTTCGACATTATACTGGTTTCATATCCGCCTTATTCCTGACGAGTTTTGAATTATGGGACACTTCAGGTTTGGGGAACTTCCATTCAAAAACACTGAAACGAATCATTTCAAATCATATCGTTGCCCTATAAATAAAGCTGATCCGCCAGTGACTCGGAGCCATCAGTTCTCTTTACTGTTTTATTGAAGAATAACATGAGAATAACGTAACGCTTGGTATTTTAATGTGACGTGTCAACAAGAATATCTATGGCAAGAACTCTTCAGTCGCTGCTTTCTTTTCCTCATGATTATTTTCTTTTCTCCTTTTGCGTTCCGCTAAAAAGGTCCGACTGACCATTTGGGTTCTGCTCTCCCGATCTAATTTACCATATATCCCATTAATAATTCACGGAATACACAAAGAATCTTTTTTTTCCTCCCCAAATCCTCACGTCTCTTTCCAGGTTCATACAATTTATTGTTTGTCAAAATGACGGAAATCACCTTGAAATAAGGACAATGTTTACAAAAATATATAAAGACAAGGTGTGTTACATAATACAGATTATCACAGCGCTATTTAACCGTCCGAGTGCTGTGGAAAGATTCACGCTTTTGGGGTTATTATGGTCTGTTGAAAGTACCTTGTTGATGCTTTTACACTTTTAAATGTCCAGATAATGTTCAATGGTTGAAGGGTGAGTAGAATAATGGAATGTCATTGTACACAGTTTAAAAATATATATATTATTGCGTCCAAAGAGCTAGACTTTCACTGATTGTTTACAGCTTAAAGGATTAGTTCACTTTTAAAAAAAAATTTGCTGATAATTTCCTCCCCCCATGTCATCCAAGATGTCCATGTCTTTCTTTCTTCAGTCGAAAAGAAATGAAGGTTTTTGATGAAAACATTCCAGGATTTTTCTCCATATAATGGACTTCAACAGGACCCAAACGGTTCAAGGTCCAAATGACAGTTTCAGTGCAGCTTCAAAGGGCTTTAAACGACACCAGACGATGAATAAGGGTCTTATCTAGACAAACCATCGCCATTTCACAAATAAAACAGTTTCAGTTTTATAAGCACAAATGCTGGCCTTGCTCTGTTCTGTGATGCGCGTTCGTGACTCACGTAATACACAATTACGTTGAAAAGGTCACGCGTCGGCGGAAGTACCGAGTCAGTGTTTACGAATGTGAGGAAGGAGGACCATATACACATATTCAAATGTCTTTGTGTCAGTTTATCGTTTAAAATGCCCCTTTCGTGTGCGTATCCTGGGTGTTTTAATATTAAAAAGGCTAAAAGAACATTTTCGTCAGGACAGAAGCGAAATTTGACCATGTCAACACGCACTGTACGTTAATGCGTCAAAAAGCACAGTAGCCAATGAAATTGCTGTATTTGAGACTATATTTGCATATGTTACGCGATGGTATGTATGTCTCTGATTGGTACATAGGTATACAAACATCAGAAGTCATGTTTATTCATGAAGGATGTCGTAGTGGTACACCGTACACGTATGCAAACATCAGACGTTATAATTGTTCATGAGGGATAATGCATTGGTACGTTGTGTGTGATGTCAGCCTTATGTCATGATTTGTAATGCCCTACATTCTTTCTCAGTATGAAACGCGATCAGAGGTTGGGTGATCCGCACCCAGAGACGCGTGTGTGACGCACCTGAGACGCGTTGAGCACCAGCACCGCGAAGCGCTGGATCCCGCTGGTGTTCCTCAGGTCGCAGGTCACCTTATAGGTCTTGGCGGCCTCGGTGAAGGTCTGGTTCTGGGTGTGTGTGTGCGCTTCTCCGGTGTCTCGGGCCTCCTCCGGCCGGTCCTCCTCCGCACACGGCTCTGCCAGCACGGACTCCTGCAGTTCTCTGGGGATCAGCTGCTGTATCGCGGCGGGAGAGAGGGCCGTCTCCATCAGCGCGTCCGCCATCTCTGCCGTGTTAAAGCGCCTCGGAGGCGGCTCGGGGTCCTCCGCCACATCTGCGGGAGAACACACCTCAATAACCGCATTACCTCACCTCACACGGGCTAACCTGACCGCAGCTCATCAGACACGCGTTATAAGCGGTATTAGTGTGTTCATACCTGCGCAGGAGAGCTGCACGAGCCCGAAGATGAAGAGCGACAGCGCGAACCGCATCTCGAGTCCAGCGCGCGACTGACGCTTCTGTTGATGTTGTGTTTCCGTGAACTCGAAGGGAAACATTTGACTTCCGGTTCACCACACGTCTACTCGCTTTTTAATAAAACTTTATTATCATAGATGTATTACAAGAAATATTCGTGATAGTGAAACAATACATCAATCACAAGAAAATGCTGTCTATTGATACTTTTTTTATATACGATAAACAAGCAGTCTATTCCTAAAGCCGCACTCAGGAAGATTTTGTGTTATTGTTGAAACTATATACAAAACGTAGAATTGTTTAATTTTCTTAATTCCTTCCTGACATGTTAAAAAAAAAAACTGCACCTGTTGTTGAAATGTATCTATAAATTAAATGTATTATCCGGTCAACATAAAGGACTGTGATTGGTTCATCCTCAGAAGCGCGGGGGAAAGTAGCAGGAAACACGTGACCGCTTCAGTAGCGGATGCAGGACGATAATATTTTACTTTAATAGTCACTTTAGTGAACATACACAGAGAAGCAGTATTATTTAGACACATGTTAGAGACCTCTAAGCTTATTTTTCTTCTGTGTCATATTAATCTAAATATTGGTCAATGCAAAATAATATCAGTTTATGTCAGTTTGTACAGTATTTATCTTCGACGTTATTAGCCTATTTTATAATTTGCTTATATTTTTCTTAACATTTGCACTGTTTTTGTATATTTTTTCACTAGGCTACTTCAATAAAATAAAATTCCATTGTTTTACTTGTATCGAAATAAAAATCAAGATTTCCTCAATTGTAGTTACATTTTAATAAAACATACACAAACATTCGTATTCTAACTGTATCACAAAGTATGGAAAATGAAAGAAAAATTAAGAAAAGCCCACGTCACTGATTGTGTGAATGTAACAAATACTGAACCAATGAGAACATGTTTACATCACTGCATTCCCACACACCAATATACGACCCATCAGAGCCAGAATCATAAACACAATTCAAAAGTAACTATTACAAGACGTGTAATGATTGACATGTGTGATTAAAGAGTGCATGTTTCATGTGTGAATCTGGAGTCATGCTGAAGGTCTTTGGTGGAGCGCTGGAATGATGGAAATATTGCACTCTTCATTATCGTCTAACTAAGTAACTCAAGCTTACTAACAACCCCACATGACATGCGATGACGTTCAGCGTGCCCACAGCGCGGCGGAGATGATCTGGTCGGGGCCGGGGGGGGCGTCCCCGTGCGGCAGGAGCGGCGCTGGCGGAGGCGTCTTTGGGCTGCGGACGGGGAAGCTGCCGAGCAGGAACGGGGGGGCCTGGAGCAACACTTTTGGGGTTCTAGACCACAAGAACAAACAGAAAAACACAATCAGAGGCTTAGCATACAAAGGTTTTTATAAAGAAACTTACACTGAAGTCCCTGATAAACTCACGGCGAATTTCTGTTTGGTTCTTCATATGGGGGTAAAAGTGAGCTGAATGTGCGAGATCAGTGATTATTCTGTTAGTGAACATCCTGACGCCGGTGTTTAGAGGAATATGTAAATATGTGCTGCTGCGCTTTGCTTTCAATAACAAAAACAAAACAAAAATGAGAAAACATCAGTTCAGAAAGCATCTGATCATAATCATGTTTGTCATATTTATTAACACAGCACTTTATACAGTAGATTGCTTTAAAGAAGCAGCTTTACAGTATTAAACATGAAAACGCTGTTCATGTTTTTACTCGCGTCTGACCTCGACTGACTGAACAGAAGAAATTAACCAGAGAGGTTTTACACCTCATAGAAGGCGGAGCCTCGGAGACACACCCACATATTACATCATCACCTCGGGCCAATGGGAGTTCAGAGGCGTTTACCAGCCGTTACAAACTTTATACGAACACCAAATGAAGTTTGTTTTGGCCTGATTGTGTCTGAAAGGACGTCGCACCTGTTCGATTTCGCTTGAAGTAAATCAGGGCCTTTTACAAAAAACAGATGGACTGCAGTTGCAGACACACTGACAGAAACACATTAGCAAACCTTTAATTAGCATTAAAGGGTTCATTCAAAGAAATTAACATTATGTCACAATTTTGTTTTAAACTTTCTTCAATGTCACAGATGTTTGGCAGAAAGCAGAAGTTCCTGATCAAGCTCACGTTAATCGTTGCTCAATCCACTCATTCCACCTTAACACGAGATCCCCCCCCCCCCCCCCCAAACCAGCCCAAACTCCGCCCGCAGCCGATTCTGGAGACTTCATTGGTCATGTCCATCACAGTGCTACAGCAACCCTTCTCTACACCCTCATCTTAACCAGTGGGACTGGTTTGCACTGAACTGGTTTGGGTGGGAAAATCACATTCTTAACACACTGCGCACCGCTCCACGACCTCCTGAAGCCGCCCTGCACTGCACACCGCAGACGCCGGCGAATAGATCGGAAGACATCCATCTCCTATGGAGAGTCTGCATCAGATCATTTTTAGATCCCAATTGAGTTTAGGATTAACTCGATTTAAAAAATTTACTCGAGAGAATACACAGTATGTGACACGCCGACCGGATGTGATGTATTCCAATCAAATCAGTGTGTGCGAGCTTTAACTTTATCAGAAACGCTTGATACCTTTGAATATGCATTGTTATTGATAAGTATTGACAAGATAATGAACTCTATTGTCACTCTCTGAACTCTATTATTTGTGTTCATGTGAAAGTTATGACTCAAGTCTTCTGAACTCAGTGTGAGGAACAGACTCAATTGTAAGTTGATATTCACTGTTGCTCTCAAATCTATCTGCTCCTTCAGTCGGATGTTACACAATACCATTTCCGGGTCCAAGCTCTCTTTCAGATGCAACAAAAGGTACTGATATACACTCACAAACTATACGGAAAATCCCCATCCTGACCTTTATCTCTCTCATTGGAAACCCAGATGACAGACAGTGAGAGCATCTCAGGAACCGCACTCCAACGGTTCAGGTCTGACCACTGTTATCATCTAGCTACTGGAGTGCCTCAGGGCTCAGTGCTGGGACCACTTCTCTTCTCCATCTACATGACATCACTAGATCTGTCACTCAGAAACATGGTTTATCCCATCACTGTTATCATCTAGCTACTGGAGTGCCTCAGGGCTCAGTGCTGGGACCGCTTCTCTTCTCCATCTACATGACATCACTAGATCTGTCATTCAGAAACATGGTTTATCCCATCACTGTTATCATCTAGGTACTGGAGTGCCTCAGGGCTCAGTGCTGGGACCGCTTCTCTTCTCCATCTACATGTCATCACTAGATCTGTCATTCAGGAACATGGTTTATCGCATCACTGTTATCATCTAGCTACTGGAGTGCCTCAGGGCTCAGTGCTGGGACCGCTTCTCTTCTCCATCTACATGACATCACTAGATCTGTCATTCAGAAACATGGTTTCTCCCATCACTGTTATCATCTAGCTACTGGAGTGCCTCAGGGCTCAGTGCTGGGACTGCTTCTCTTCTCCATCTACATGACATCACTAGATCTGTCATTCAGAAACATGGTTTATCGCATCACTGTTATCATCTAGCTACTGGAGTGCCTCAGGGCTCAGTGCTGGGACTGCTTCTCTTCTCCATCTACATGACATCACTAGATCTGTCATTCAGAAACATGGTTTCTCCCATCACTGTTATCATCTAGCTACTGGAGTGCCTCAGGACTTGAGATAGTATTCTCACATGAATCGAGTCGAGGCTTGGACCCGGAAACAGTATTCCTTACATCACAACTTAACCAGCGGATCGCACTGTGACGCTCAATACTCTCACTACAGACTTCTGCGATCTGAATACTGCTATGATACTCTCTTTAGGCTTATTACTTATTACATTTTGCGTTACACAGAAGGCAGATCCGATTCTTGTTTGTGTGTGGGATGAGGAAGTGTTACAGTAAAGAAGGAAATGTTGACTTACTCTTTAGCCGCTTCCTCCTTCAGCGTAGCGTCGGGTCTGTGCATGATGCTGTAGGGGAACGCGGCTCCACTGCAGGAACCGTAGCTTAGCTTTCCCAGCCGAGACGGGCTCTTGATGCTGCCGGGCGGCCGGCCGGGACTCACCTTATAGCCCGCAGCCTTGGTGGTGCCCAGGGGCCGGCCCGGACTGGTCTTAAACCCGGCGGCTTTAGTGGTGCCCAGTGGTCTGCCCGTGCTGGTTCTGTAACCGGCGGATTTGGTGGTTCCCGCCGGCCGTCCGCGTTTCCCAGACCTCCCAGACGCTCCCTTCTTTTTAGAGTCCCCGCTTCTGTGGTTTCCCTGAGGCCCGGCGGGCCCCTGCGGCAGACGTGGCTCCTCGCGGCACGAGGGGGATTTGAGGACCGGCGGCGGCGGCAGGTACGCGAAGCACATCTGCCGAGAGCGCTGAGGGGGGGAAGACTGGTAAAACTTGGTGGGACACAAATCAAAGTGGCTCGGCGAGAGCCTCCCGTCCTCCGCTAAACACGAGGGCCGTCCGTCGACACAGTATTCGCTGCTGCTGGACACCTGACGCATCATCTTCTGTTGACAGACGGGACATATGTGTGTGACAGAGGCTTTGAGTCTTATTTTGTGTGGCTACAAAGACTCCATGAAAAAGGAAGCTAGGGGGCGTATTGAAGGAGTGGGACGGACCCTCTCATTTGATTGGACTGAACTTTACAGAGTGCGAGATGAGTCGTCAATGTTTCTTCCCATTCACACCAAGATCTTTAACATTAACGGATGCTATCGTTCTGTTTATTCTGTGTGTGTTTTGTCGTCTATCGCTTTAAAGGTGACGTATTATGCCCCTTTTCACAAGATGTAATATTTTATATGGTGTCCCCAGAATGTGTCTGTGAGACTTCAGCTCAAAATCCCCCAATTGTCAAATTTGCCCCTTTTTGGGTGTGAGCTAAAATGCACCTTTGTCCCTTTAAATGCAAATGAGCTTTAGCTCCGCCTCCGTCCAGAAGAGGGCGGAGTCTTCACACGAGCTTCAGAAACTCCGGCAATACCAACACAGGCCGATCTCACTCATCCAGAGTTTTAGAGTTCAACAGAATGATTGGCTGTCAATGACTGTATCGTTTATCAGCTGGAAGAAAAATGATTTAAAATGTGACTCCAACGATATTATTATTCTGTGCCATTATTGTTATAGTTGTGGTGTGGACGATTATGAAAATGTAATAGGTGTTGTTATCATTCTTGGTGTGAACCGACCTTTATAATCTATTTTCCTAGAAGGTACATTTGATAATATGTTTTTTTCTGATTGACATAAATGCATACATATCTGCTTAAAGTAAATGGTTAAAGCTCACAGACTCTCATATTGATTTCAAGTGTTTGCTTTAAACTCTTTACAACAACAGAACTAAAACATCTTCATGTGTGTATGAACGAATGCATAGCTTCTGTTTTATAATAGTTAATAAAGACAGATCATGCATCAGTCAGGGCTATATTAGCATGCATAGCTTTAAATGTGACATATTACATTATAAATGCACACAGCTGTCATCTGCACATGACAAAGCCTCTATTGTCCTCTATAAAACTGATAACAATGATGAAGTCAAAGATACATTAGATTTAATGAAATACAAATTTCAGTTCATGCAAACTTACAGAAACATCATTTATTTGTAAAGAGATGATGAATGACTGTACCTCGCTTTAATGTCGACAGCGGAACGGAAAGGGTTAAATGTGACATTTCTGTCCCATTTTGGGTGAAATTGTGTGAATTTTGACTGATTAGGATCGAAGCCCAGCGAATAAAATCAAAGAGATTGACGTTCGCCTTGGTGTTCAGAAAACGTGTCAAAGCTTTCCTCCTAATTCTAAGAGATGCTTTAGAAACGAGCGTCAGCCATTGATATTAAATATTAAGAAATCAAAAGGGAAACGCGCATGCGCGCTGAGAGCTGCGCGCAGTGGATGAGCTGGAGTTTAATTCTTCTGCGAGATCATGAAATAATGCTGAATCTGTTTGAACTCTTCAGTGTGTTTTCACTTCAGCGCGTAATAAGTGTCTGTCATTATTCAGATGCGTAACAGGAGCGAGTCACGTGGTACACGGTACTGTCCTCAACGCTGATCAGGATTGACCAATCACAGTCGCTCATGACTTACTGGACTAGCAATGTTACGAGCATTGAATAGAGCATTCGTTTTGATTGACAAGTGTCAATCATTGAACAACCAATCAAACCGTGCACATCATTATTGTGTTAATAATGTTGAGTCAGAATAAGTTCCTCTTGCAGCATCTCTTCTGATGACGAGGGCGGGGCTATAACCTGTCACTCACATGAGCTCAGCCAATAGCAAACCACACCCGTCCTCGCTAACGTAGAAGTATCATGGTAAACCCATCTATCATTACAGTCTGATCATTAATTTCTAGTATGGTAATACTTCTTTTGGAGATTACAACCATGTATTCAGTCTAAATAGCTATTTTCCCTGAAACTGTTCATTTTTATGGTTTTCTTACTATCGTCTAACACTAAATTTTTTGCAACGAAATGACAGTATTGGGAGAGATGCATGAGATTAACCATAGAATCGTGATCCTTACACACATCTAAAAAAATAACTTTCTTTCTTGCTGCAAATGACAAATGGAAAAGTACAATCCTGACAGAACAAACAAGGAAATACACAAGAAAAAAAAAACACTTTATTTCCAAATTAAGTTCACAATTACATGGGAGTTTCCTAAAATATTCAACATGAGCGATGCAAACAATGGGTAAAAACGTCCAGAGGTCCACACCTGGTGTTCGATCAGCTGACAAAACTAAAGCATTGTGGGAGTAAGAGCGGCCCGCTCTACAGAACCTTGTAGCGGCCTTTGCTGGTCGGCTGGTACGAGTTTTGCTGAAAGACACACACAAACACACAGTCAAGGAACGCTCACACACACACTCCTCAGTTATTGATATGACTGTACATGAGAGCACAGACAGGGGCGTGTCTACGTGGTGGCCAGGGGGGGCACCGGCCCCCCCCTGAAATTCGATTGGCCACCCCAGGTGCCCCCCCTATAAGATGTCTTGTGATTGGTTCAGTTATAGACTCTACTGAAGTTCGTGATTCAAAGAAGTGCAGCGCCAGAGAAACAACGGTCGTCGCGGACGAGGACTTTTACTTTATCAAGTGTGGGAAGTCAAGACACCAAACAAAGAGCTGGTAACCTTTATGTAGGCCTATGGTTTAATTGGTTTTCTCAGATCAATGTTTTTACCCCGTCAGGCTCTGCTCGTGTCGGTCGTGGTTGATTTCAATCCAATGTTCAGTCAAAGTTTAATAAAACACAATAAAAGTAAAATACGCTGGGCGCTATCAAACAAAAAACACTGTCATGGTGATTTGCATAGACGTGCGGCGCGGGACTAGATTTGATGGCCGAGCGCGGGCGCGGGCGGTAATGCACTCACTCTGTGAGGGCTGCGGGAGAATAAAACGATTTGCGGGACTCCCGCAAAATATAAATATCAATGAATAAAACACATAAAAACAAATAAACTGTCATTCATCTGTTGCAGAAAAAGAACAACTAAACCAAAACAGAAACGATTTACAGGCCAGTTTCTTTTTATAACATCATGTTTGCAGCGTTGAGCGATGTAGCCAATCACAGACACATGTGTTGATTTCTTAAACACAATGGCCAATCAGAAGCATTTAACTCTGTGTTACTCAGCTTTTTTGTAAATTTATCTGAAAGAAATGTTGAATGAAACACTATGATGTTTTGGCCAAACATTTGAATTATTACAGTGGGGGGATTTTTTTATTTTAATTATTATTATTTGAAAGAGATTGTGAATAAAACTACTGTATATTGTAATGGCCAAACTAATTAAAAGAAAATAGTTGACATCGTTTCTGCTTCTGGGTTTTTAAAATTGCTCATTATTAAAATTGCTTTTATTTTATAAACTTGTTAGTTTTATGAAAACACTAAAAATAATAAACACTGGCTCTCAAACTTAATGGATATATACAGGGATGACAAATTTAATTAATCAAAAATGTGCTTTATTACTAAATTTGTTTACAAGTAACTTTATTCAAGTTAATAAAATAATAAAATCAATAGGATTTAAGTAATATACTGTAGAATTTAGCTTTTTTTTTGGTCACTGGCGGCCACCCCGTTTGGAGGCAGTGCCCCAGCATGGCCCCCCCACTGAAAATGTTCTGGACACGCCCCTGAGCACAGACACAGCACATCAGCGGAGACAGGGATGATGCAGATCTCAGTCGGTCAGAGGGACACGCTACACAGATGAGATGTGTGTGAGAGAGAGTGTGTGTGTGTGTGAGAGAGAGAGTGTGTGTGCGTGTGTGAGTGTGTGTGCAATGTGATGTTATGTCTTTAACTACTGAGATTTATCCTTGTGCATCCTTATGGACATGTGTGTTTTTAGTTTTGTTTTTGTGATAATTGTGTGTGTGTGTGTTAATGCCTACTGCATAAATATTGGCACAGGTGTGTATTTTTACTATTTTGCCTTTTCCTTTAATAAATCTATTTTACACCAGTAACTCAAAACAATTCCTCTCAGAGAGAGGAACAGACATGTCCTCTCTGGCCCTGTGTGCGTAACTCTGTGTGTGTGTGTGTGTGTGTGTGTGTGTGTAACCTGTGTGTGGTAACCTGTGTGTAACTTTAGTTTAACCTGTGTGTAGCCTGTGTGTAACTTGTGCTTAACTTGTGTGTAACCTGAATGTAGCATGTGTGTAACCTGTGTGTGTAAAACCTGTGTGTGTAGCCTGTGTGTGTAGCCTGTGTGTGTAGCCTGTGTGTGTAGCCTGTGTGTAACTTGTGCTTAACCTGTGTGTAACCTGAATGTAGCATGTGTGTAACCTGTGTGTGTAAAACCTGTGTGTGTAACCTGTGTGTGTAACCTGTGTGTGTAGCCTGTGTGTGTGTAACCTGTGTGTGTAACCTGTGTGTGTAACCTGTGTGTGTAGCCTGTGTGTGTAGCCTGTGTGTAACTTGTGCTTAACTTGTGTGTAACCTGAATGTAGCATGTGTGTAACCTGTGTGTAACCTGAATGTAGCATGTGTGTAACCTGTGTGTAACCTGAATGTAGCATGTGTGTAACCTGTGTGTGTAACCTGTGTGTGTAAAACCTGTGTGTGTAACCTGTGTGTGTAACCTGTGTGTGTAACCTGTGTGTGTAACCTGTGTGTGTAGCCTGTGTGTAACATGTAGCATGTGTGTAACCTGTGTGTGTAGCCTGTGTGTAACATGTAGCATGTGTGTAACCTGTGTGTGTAACCTGTGTGTGTAACCTGTGTGTGTAACCTGTGTGTGTAACCTGTGTGTGTAACCTGTGTGTGTAACCTGTGTGTGTAACCTGTGTGTGTAACTTTAGTTTAACCTGTGTGTAACATGTGTGTAGCCTGAATGTAGCCTGTGTGTAACCTGTGTGTGTGTAACCTTAGTTTAACCTGTGTGTATAACCTGCGTGTGTAACCTGTGTGTGTAACCTGTGTGTATAACCTGTGTGTGTAACCTGTGTGTGTAACCTGTGTGTGTAACCTGTGTGTGTAACTTTAGTTTAACCTGTGTGTGTGTAACCTGTGTGTGTAACCTGTGTGTGTGTAACCTTAGTTTAACCTGTGTGTATAACCTGCGTGTATAACCTGTGTGTGTAACCTGTGTGTGTAACTTTAGTTTAACCTGTGTGTATAACCTGCGTGTATAACCTGTGTGTGTAACCTGTGTGTATAACCTGTGTGTGTAACCTGTGTGTGTAACTTTAGTTTAACCTGTGTGTGTATAACCTGTGTGTGTAACCTGTGTGTGTGTAACCTTAGTTTAACCTGTGTATATAACCTGTGTGTGTAACCTGTGTGTATAACCTGTGTGTGTAACCTGTGTGTGTAACTTTAGTTTAACCTGTGTGTAACATGTGTGTAGCCTGAATGTAGCATGTGTGTAACCTGTGTGTGTGTAACCTTAGTTTAACCTGTGTGTATAACCTGTGTGTGTAACCTGTGTGTGTAACCTGTGTGTGTAACCTGTGTGTGTAACCTGTGTGTATAACCTGTGTGTGTAACCTGTGTGTGTAACTTTAGTTTAACCTGTGTGTAACATGTGTGTAGCCTGAATGTAGCATGTGTGTAACCTGTGTGTGTGTAACCTTAGTTTAACCTGTGTGTATAACCTGTGTGTGTAACCTGTGTGTGTAACCTGTGTGTGTAACCTGTGTGTGTAACCTGTGTGTGTAACCTGTGTGTGTAACCTGTGTGTATAACCTGTGTGTATAACCTGTGTGTGTAACCTGTGTGTGTAACCTGTGTGTGTAACCTGTGTGTGTAACCTGTGTGTGTAACCTGTGTGTGTAACCTGTGTGTGTGTAACCTGTGTGTGTGTAACCTGTGTGTGTGTAACCTTAGTTTAACCTGTGTGTATAACCTGTGTATATAACCTGTGTGTGTAACCTGTGTGTGTGTAACCTGTGTGTGTAACCTGTGTGTATAACCTGTGTGTGTAACCTGTGTGTGTAACCTGTGTGTGTAACCTGTGTGTGTAACCTGTGTGTGTGTAACCTGTGTGT